>JAMLFY010000014.1:6537765-7137765 GCA_030441495.1 Dalbergia oliveri | reverse complement strand
TATGCCTCACATATGGAACCTTCTACTTGAGCCCTACTTTTTAAGTTTCTTGAAACTTCCAATATTTCTTTCAAATGGATACATCCATCTGTATTGAACCGGCCCACACACCTATGCTTCGTATGCCAAGTGTACGGGCAAGTGTTCCATAGAATCAAAAAACGGAGAGGAAATGTTCTCTCTAATTTGCACAAAATTATAGCAATTTTTCTCTCCATAATTAGAAGATCTTCAACTCTCAGAGTGGACGAGCATAGGTCTATAAAATATTGACTCAACTCAGTCAATGGCTTCCAAATAGGGAGAGGTAATTCTCTAAATGTAATAGGAAGTAAATACTCCATGAATATGTGACAATCATGACTCTTCATGCCAAAAAATTGTCCTTGTGCAATATTGGCGCATCTACCTAAGTTTGAGGCATAACCGTTAGGCATCCTCAACTCTTGCATCCACCTATACACAAATTATTTCTCAGAGGTTAGTGCATAACTCACCTTTGGCTTACACACAGCCATCTAGTAACTTCTGTAAACTCAACTCAGGTCTCTTACAATAATCTGCCAAATCTTTCCTTGCTTTCACATTGTCCTTAGTCTTATCGTGTCCATCATAGTGTTTATGATGTTATCACACACATTTTTTTCCACATGCATTACATCATTAATGACGAACTAGATTATCCCCCAATAAGGCAGGTCCCAAAATATACTTTGTTTAGTCCAATTATGATCTATCCCATATCCTGGAAATCGTATGGATTTACCCAGTTCAATTGTCTTTGGAAAGTCTCTAACTCTATGCCAAACCTGGTTACCGCTTAGCCTTATAGGAGGCTCATTACGTCAACCGTCTTCTTTTTAAATGCATCCTTTTTACCCTTAAATTCATGATCAAGGTTCAAAAACCTCAAATGAAGTCAAACCACAAGTTTTTTCGACCATGTTTCAATGTGAATGCCTTTATATCTTCCATACATATTGGACATGCCAATTTTCCCTGCATCATCCAACCTGACAACATTCCATAGTCCACATCAATAATGCCCTCAGCAAGAAATTTTGTTTCATGGAAATATCATAAGTTTGCACACCTAATATCATAATTCTTTAAGCTCATCAATCAATGGTTGGAGGTAAACATCAATCTTGGCTTTGGGATTATCGGGGCTAGGGATTATACAAGTTAGAAACATGTAAGGATCTTTCATGCACATTTCAGGAATGAGATTGTAAGGTGTAACAACCACATGCCAGCAAGAATAGGGTTTGCTAAACTGATTATTGAAGTAAATTCGTTTGCACAAAGCCCCAACCTAACATTCCTAGGATTCCGCAAAATCAGGATAAGTTTGGGCAAAGTGTTTCCAAGCTTCACCATGGGAAGGGTGGGTCTTGACACTATCATTTCTCTTATTCTCAAAGTGCTATCTCATTTGAGGTGCTGAACTCGTTGAAGCATAAAACCTCTTTAATCTTGGAATAGGGGCAAATAGTGCATTCTTTTATAGGGAACATCCTTATATCTTTCATTTCCATATCTTTTTGGTTTGAACCTGGGACTTTCACAAAATTTGCATTGGGTTAGGTATGCATCATCTTTATAGTACAACATGCATCCCTTCAAACAACAATCTATTTTTTCTGATTTCAGCCCAAGTTTTGAAACTAATTTCTTAACCTGATAGAAATCCTTTGGAGAGAACTAGGTTGTGGACAAATCTCACTCATCAATGTTACCCACTAGTCAAATGAATTTTGGCTTTGGTTAGCTTTTGACTTTATAGCTAATATCCTAATCGCTAAAGATAACTCCGAGTGTACACACCCTTCCCATAGAGGGGCCTTTCAGCCTCCAATATAGAGAAAAATTTCTCAGCCTCGGCATTAGAAGCCTCAATAGAAGGTTCATAATCTACATGAATTTGAGAACCAACTGCATCATAAATCATTTCCTCATATCGTCTAGAATTATCCTCCCAATTGAAATTTCCTGAGACATGCTCACCAATATTAACTCTGCTTGAACTACCTCCAACATATGTATTTTTAACACTAGCATGTTCAAAATTTTGTGTGGCAACTTTCCCATGCATAGTCCAAACCCAATAATCTACCATAAAACTATCCTTGTACAAGTGATACCTAATCATGTCCATATCAAAATATTGCCTACATTTGCACCTAGCACAAGGATACCTAACTTTTTCCTCATTCATAAATTGTGTCTGACAAGACACCCTTACAAATTCTTCAACTCCCGTGTAAAATTCAGGTTGATTCCCCTCGACTGGGTACACCTTGTCATACATCCATAGTCTGTTTGTGAAACTCATGATTCTTGAATGTGTAATTTAACCTAACAAATTCATTTAAAGTTTCCCAAATTAAAATTTTATTTAATTATAAATATCTCTCAACAAACGATCTTCTAAAAGTAAAACTCTTTTAAGCAAATAGTCTGTGCTTTTTAACTTAATAATATTTCGCAGCACCTCCCCTTAAATTAATTAAAAAAATTGACAGAACCTCCCTGAAAATAAGACATCCCAAAAAAATTAATCTCAATATATACATATATCAATCCAATCAAATAAAATTCACAATACAATCAAACATTTAAAGATCTTAAACCGTTCTAAAGCACACCCCCTTATAACATCACAACATGCATATCCTGAATCTCCGCTTATACAATCAATCTCCATAGCAAACAATGAAAACAAGTCGGGAAGGACCTCTACGCCTTCCCCAATCATGCAATCCAATTTCTTACAACTCTATCTTAGAAATCATAAGTGTCTATTCTAGCAAAAATGTAGTTAAATAAGGAGAAGAAAAAATTATTTACCTTAATATCGGCAAAAGAATTATATGCTCTACCAGAAATGCTCCAATCGGATTTGATGTTTTCTGACAAAATCAATTATTTAAATTAATAAATCAATTCATCAAAAATCCCTCAATCCAACCATCTTTATATGTTAAAAAATATAGTAGCTTGCAAAACATTCTCAATGCAATATAAGAGTGACTTGAATGCTATACTTAGAATGAGAAAATCATATGTTTGGATTACTCTATTTTTAGTTCAAAACAATATAATCAAAAAATTTTTAGACAAATTACCCAAAACTTTTACTTAATAGTTTTCTTCAACCAAGCCTAATATGCAATACAAGAATATATCAATGTGCTCCAAGTTTCACCTTATATTAGCTATGAAAATTATAGCCAAAATTAAACTAAAAAACAGGCCATTCAAATGAAATAGGTGCCATTCATAGCCAAAATCAAACTAAAGAACAAAAGGATGCTCACCTCCAATAATAGATCTCGTCGACAGGGAAGGCGTTCGGCTGGGCACAGGTGGCTGTCCGCGAAGAAGGAGAGAGATTTGCGGTAGCAGCTGGCTGGAGCAGTCGCACAGCGTGCCAGGGCCGGGGGGCGCGAGGGAAGGCGGCGAAGGAGGCGCGATGCGGGGGGCTGCCCTGCTCCAGGTCGCGATACGAGGGCGGCCATGCCGAAGGAGGCCAGGCGCGGGGCGGCCAGCGGCGATGCGAGAGGAGGCCAGGCGAGAGGGAGGAGAGGCGAGGAGGCCAGGCGGAGGATGGCGATGCGGAGGTGCGGTGACGTGGCCGTGATCTGGTAGAGAGAGAGAAGATGAGAGAGAGATTGTGTAAAGAGTGAGAGATGCATCTATAAGTGGGTGCTAAGCAAACATATTACTGGCGGATTTTTTGAATTCCAACGGAAAAATCCACCGGTAATGAGAAATAGTGCATTTTTCCATTAAATAAGTTCTGCAACAATTACCGATGGATTTTCGTCGGTAATTTTTAATAAAAAATATTAGCCAAAGTAATTCCAATATAGAAATAAAAATATCTAATTTTTTTCCAAATTTTTTTACCAGATTTCCATCGGTAATTGTTAATATCGCTAATATAATATAATTTCATATTTTTACTTAGAAAATCTGGCAATACACGCGCCAAATTTTTCTCTTATGTGCGCACTAAATCTGGGATTACCGACGGATTTTCCATCGATAATGAGCAAAATCCAATGAACATTTTTTTTGCTTGGAGTTCGTGTTTCCCGCGAAAAATTGCCGGCAATCCAACGGAAAAAATCTCCGTAACGTGATTTTCTTGTAGTGAAAATAGCCCGCTCGAGGCGTCATATGCAACTAGTACTAACGACGTGGTGCTATTGCGGTGGCAATGATTATAGTGTAGGAAAAAATGCACATGAAAAGGGGTTTAAATCGTGTGTGTCTCTTTTTATTTTCCTTCTTAGATCCTAAAACTTAATCAAAGTACTATCAAGTTGTGAGCTTAAAGTGCAGCGGAAGTAGCGTTAGAGACATAAGAAAGTTAGCTTTCTAAACAAATAAAGCGAGGACACTTGGTCTTCAGTATTCACAAATATTAACTCAACATCTCTTTTGAACATGATAATAAACAAAATTATGTTTAACATCAATGTGCTTGGGTAAGTGTGGATAGGATTTTTAGCAAGATTAATAGCACTAGTATTATCACAGTAGATAGGGATTTTGAAATACCTCAAGTGATAATCTTCTAGCTTGTTCCTTATCCATAGCATTTAGGTGCAATAATTTGCAGGAGCTATATATTCAGCCTCGACGCAGAGAGAGTAATTGTATCAGACTTTTTGTATGAAATAACAGCAATCACTGGTGCTTTTTCTCTCAACTCTATCTCAGAAATCAGTATCATACTAACCTACACAAGCCAAGATTAGTAGTACCTGATAAATATCGAAGAATTCTCTTACAGCATTTAAGTGTGATTGCTTTGGTTTAGATTGAAATCTAGCACAAATTCCCACACTTAATTGAATGTCTGGTCTACTAACTAAGGTACAGGAGTGAATGAATCACCCCATGATAATTACTTTCTGAAACTTTTCGCCATTCTCATTAGCATCAATTATTTGAGATGGATGCACAGTGTTCATTGGTTTGACTTGATCCATATTAAATTTCTTCAAAAGATCCTTTGTATATTTTTCTTGATGGATTAAGATTCCTTCCTTTAGTTGTTTTATTTGCAAAGAGGAAGAATTTTAGTTCACATATCATACTCTTCTCAAATTCACTCTGCATTAATTTTGAAAACTTTTCACAAAGAGAATGATCAGTGTAACACCTTCCCAATTACCATGTTTTACTCGAGTGTTGATATAGTAATTAGCAGAGTATTCCTGGCGGTCCTAATACTAGTCGGTTTTAAACTGATAAAGGAGTTTAGATACACATTCTACCACAATCATATTCATATAGATGGACATCATGTTTTGGTTACAATATATACATCATAAGAAAAAAAAACAACGAAGCAACCTCTAACTAGTCAAAACTCTTAGCAAACGAGGCTAGTCCCCTACAAATACCTAACCTGCTCAAATTCTTAGCCCGACAAAATATCATATAGATACAACGAGCAAAAGAAAACTAATAATACATCGGTCAAGCTGGTAAAGCCCTAACACTACACTATTGCTATGTATATGCCAACGTCTCTGCAAATCTTGCCTCTCTTCAGGAAGCCGTTGGCCATCGGTGATGACCTCACCTCCACGGGCGTCTGGGCCCTTAGAGGGGTCCGAGTCGGACGAAGAAACGGGTGCTTCTGCCAGCGAGTGTACGGGTGGAGCAAGAGGAACCTCAAACACGTCAGGATGTGCCATATGGAGAGGCACACCCTCGTAAGGGAAGGCGGGGTCAAAGTCTATGGCAAACATGAAGTACTAAAGGAACGATCAAAAAACATATATATATGGAACTGGGAATAACGCGTACAAGAAGTCCAACGGTCGTATTGCCACACCCATTGTGGCGAGTCAAAGAAGAACACCAGGGACAGCATCTGGAGATCTGAACAATACAATACACACAGTGGGGTGAGAATATTGTAAAATTCTCAGTAAGGTAGTTTCCCCCAGAGGCTACACATAGTCCAGATAAGGAGTTCATGCATATACAATATTCGTATAAAGGTCATAAATAGCAATCCTAAAATCTATAGATTGCAAGAACTTAGAATGGCACCAGGAGTCAATCAGGTACTATTATGTACAACCATAAACTTAATTCCACGTATTTTTTTCTCAATTTATCAACATAGGGAAGGCTTAGTTTCACATAGAGCCGCATCCACATTTAATAATTTTATAGAGGACAATGGACTACTAGGACATGAGCTCATTCCTATTCGTGATCATCGGACTTCATTTTTTTCCATTTCCGGATCACACACAGTTTATTCTTAGCCGATACGTCTACCGACTTATAATTTTCTAGGGAAGTCCTTACTTTTGCCTTCCCTCTCTATCCCTCTAAGCCTTGTTTCTGTTTTCCCCATATGTTCAAATATGCAACAGCATAATGTATACATAATATTTCTGCGTGTTCTCACATAACGCATCATATATTCCTTTTTCTTTTCTCAAAAACATGTTTACCTTACAATTAAATATTGAATTATATTAGAGGTTCATGAATAAGAAATTGAAACAATTAGTGTGCATTCATATGCCATAGACTTGGAATAGATATCATACTATTATGAAATTTCAGCCATTTTCACATTCTAGCACCTTGGCAGAATTTCTGTTCTAGGTTCAACATTTAATTGGTGTATTCAAACAGCCCTCATAAGAGTCACAAAAATTATATATGACACTTCAATTGTGTAGAATAACCTGTAAAAATTTCAGGACAATCAGAGTTCTATAATTACTTCAATAAAATATACAAATCTGGTGGTTAGGGGCCACCAATTCATAGGCCAGATCCGGGTTCCTGCAATTTGTAACCCTAGAAATTGATGGAAAAAATGCACAAGAAAATTTAAAGTGACACTTCAATATGTTATTAGATTTGTGTAAAAATTTCATGAGCTATCTCAATCAATTGCCATGATAATAAAATCGGACAAATTTATTGGTTCTCTTACAACATCCAGGACAGCATCAGACACATTTCGGTTCTTGATTTTTTTGAGGAAGTAAAATTTAAAATTAACACCTAAGAAAATTCATGTAGTTATTTTAAGATGTCCACTACAACATAGAAATTTTGTAGGTCATCTAATTACCCAGAAATATACCAGAAAATTAGTGCATAATTACTACTTGCAGAATAACTAGAAATCCAATAGCCTAGTTCCAATTTCCTTTGATAAAAACCCCTTTTTAACACCATCCAAACCCACCACAAAAATTCACACATCAATATCAATATATTATCCATCAATACCATCAGAAATTTTGGACTTAGGTCATGCCAAAATAGATCAAAAAATTTCACAAGAAAAGGCAGCAAAAAACCTACTTTTAGTGAGCTAATGACTCCTTGACCCCAAGGTGCTCTAAGCTTGCCTTCTTGCTCCCCAAAACTCCTAAAATCAATCCAAACTCCTTCTTAACTCAGTGAGGGTGAAGTAGCAAGGTAGGATTTGATGAGAAATAGAGATTTTGTTCTGTTAGATTTGTAGAGATCAAGGTGTAGAACAAGTTTAGTGAAGGAATTTTGGAGTTTCACTAACACCAAGCTAGTGTTTATGGCTTTGAAATGGAAACTTGAGCTCTTGAAAATGGAGGTATGGCTGCTGCTCTTTTCCTTGGAAGCTGGCTGAACTTGTGCTTGCTTTTTGAGGAAGAAAAAAAGCTTGTATTTATCTTGTCATTAATGAATGACTAAGATATTTTGTAATTGGATAATCTTGACTCCAAGAAAGTAAATTGGATGGCTATGATTCAATTTTGTAATTTAAGATTGAATCTTAGCCATTCACTTGATATAGATGGATAAACTCCTTCACTTTATAAAGATTAAAATAGATTTCGTGTTAAAAATTACACAGAAATTTCACCAAATTAGTAAAATACCACCCGATTAAACCAATATCACCTGAAAATTAAATTTGGGTATAAAATCCTTATTCATAACTATTTCTAACTTTAACCCTCTCTTTCTTAGTTCTGGGCATTTCCTGTTCAGATAGGGTTAAGCCCAGCGGCCTGTGGCCCGCAAAACACTATTCATATTTTTCTTTTTTTTTTTGTTCGAACCTAAAGTTGTTCTCATCATTCCTATGCCTGTCAAAAACTTAATATTCTTATTAACAAAACCTCAATTAGTTTCTAAAGAAAATTAGGTTAGAAAATTAGGGTGTTACAATTAGTAGCACCAAATATGATGTCATCAACATATATTTTAACAATGAGAAAGTTATTATCTTGTTCAAGAGTAAAAAGAGTAGTATCAACTTTACCTATTTTAAACCTATTCTTCAGCAAAAAGGTACTAGTCTATCATACCAAGCTCGAGCAGTTTGTTTTAAACCATAGAGAGCCTTCATTAGCTTGAAGACATGGTTGAGAAGGTCTTTATTCTCAAAACCAGGAGGCTATTTAACATAAACTTCCTTAGAGAGGAATCCATTTAGAAATGCAGGCTTAACATCCATTTGGTAGAGAATGAATCCCTTTGAGGCAAAAAGTAAGTAGCATTCTGATGGCTTCAAGCCTAGTTGCTGGTACAAAGGTTTCTTCATAATCAATTCCCTTTTATTGATTATAACCTTGTGCAACCAATCTTGCTTTGTTCCTGATGACTTTGCTTGCTTCATCGAGCTTATTCCTGAACACCCACTTTGTACCAATGATGGTCTTACCCTTTGGTCTTTTAATAAGTGTCAAGGCTTTGCTTTTCTGAACTAGTCCAATTCTTTTTGCATAGCATCCACCTAACTTTGATCACTCAAAGCCTCTTTAATGCATTTAGGTTCGATGGTTGAGATGAACAATTTGACATATTTTTAAGGATGACCTGGCTCTCACACCCTTGGAAATGTCTCAGAACTCTGTTTGAAACTGCCTTTAAATCAGAAACTCCCTTGTAGTTTTTGTAGCTTTGAAGGTCTAGATTCTCCTTCATTTTCAAATTGCTTTTCTCCATGTTCAGAAATGCCACTTTCTGATTGCTTTGGAGTTTTGAGCAAGCTTTCTGAAGTGGTTATGTTCTGAAGCTTACTTTCTAAAGGTTTGTCTTTCATCTTCCTTTTAGAAGTTTCCTTTAGACTTATTCTTTCAGACTCTCTTCTAGTTCTTTGAGATCATTAGCAAAGTCCTTCTTGAGCTCCTTAAACTTGATATAAATAGTCTCTTCAATGTATAACGTTCTCTTATTGTACACTCTCTAAGCTTTTGAGACACAAGAGTATACTAGAAAAATACCATCATCAAATTTAGGATCAAACTTTGCAAGTTTGTCCTTGGTGTTAATGATAAAACATGATAATCCAAAGACGTGAAAATATGAAATGTTGGGTTTCCTACCCCTCCATAGCTCATAGGGAGTTTCTTGAGGATTTATCTTAGAAAGATTCTGTTTTGTATATAGCATGAGGTATTTAGCCCTACCCAAAAACCTTTTGATAAACCACTTTCTAAAAGCATTATTCTTGCAATTTCCTGCAAGCTTTTGTTTTTCCTTTCAGCAACTCCATTTTGTTGGGGAGTTCTAGGTGTAGAAAACTCATGGAGAATGCCATGGTTTTCACAAAACTCCTCGAAAATATGATTCTCAAATCCTCCTCCATGATCAGATTTGATAGAGATAATTTAGGAATCTTTTTCTATGCAAATGCATTTTACAAAAACTTTAAATTTTTCAACCACCTCATCTTTAGAAACTAGTAAGATAACCAATGTGAATCTGGTATAGTTATCTACAATGACAAGATAATATCTCTTCAGCAAGACTTGCATGCATGCGCATTAAAAATGACATTAAAACCTTGGTTACAAAACTGGCTAATACTTAATAAATTGTGAGCCAACCATCAGCAAGCAAGACATCAAATCTGGTGAGAATCATCCTTATCAATATTTCCTATGCCTGTGACCTTAACCTTACCTCCATCAGCAAACTTTCCTGACCAGAGCTTTTGGGTTGTAGATTTCTGAACCATCTTTGGATGTGGACATGTGCCTTGAGCAGCCACTGTCCATGTACCACTTGTTGTCAGGTTCCACGTGTGACCTTAGACAAAACTATACCAAAAATAGTTTTTATTTTAGGTACCCAGATTTTCTTGGGTCTTCTTGAGTTAGTCTTTTGAGAAGGAGGTCTTCCAGCCTTTAACAGAAAGTACAAGAAGCCTTGTTCTTTACTTTCTTGAGGAGAGTTGATTTTCCTTTCTTATTAAGTTATTCTTCATATCCTAACTTAGTCTTTTTAAAATATGGCCGTTGACCTCTAAGTATTAGATCAAGATTTTTTTATCCTTTCACCATTTTTTCTAGGTCAGATTTAAGAAGCTTTGAAGTTCTTTTAAGCTTCAGAAATAACATTCTGAGTGTTTTCACTTTTACTTGCAACTTCAGATTCTAAGACATTGAATTTTATGTTTAGAATCTTGTTTTCTCCTTCAGTTCTTCTTTTTCAAGTCTTGGATTCTCAGCTTCTATCTTGGCCATTTTAAGTTCTAAAACGTCTTTTTATGTTCCTTTTTCAGGTTGAGATAGTGAGAAGAAAGAGTTTGAGAATCTTGTAGTAACTCTTCATATAACGAAAATAGTTCAGCATAGGAAAGATTAAAGTTGTTTACCTCAAGTTCACTTTCTGATGAGTAGCCTACCATAAAGCATAAGTTGGCAACATCCATCTCCTCTTGATCTTCTGATCCTTCTTTTTTTTTCCTCATATTCACTCCAGGTGGCCAACATCCCTTTCTTCCTGGGCACGAACTTCTTTATGGGCCTTTGAGTTTAGGACATTCTGGTTTGAAATGTCCTTTCTCCCATAGTTATAGCAGATGACACTTTTAGGCTTCATTTTTCCTTTTCTATCCTTTTTGAGATTGATGTCCCTTTTTCTCTTCATCTTACCTTTCTAGGCTTTGGACATCTTTCTTACTAGCATGGAAAGTTCATTTCCATATTCTTCTTCTGTCTCATCATTGGTTTCTTGCTCTTCATTAAAGGTTTCAAGAACTTTCATTGCTTTAGCTTTGTTTGCCTTTTGATGATACAAATTTAAGGTCATGGACTTGCTCTTCTTTGTGGATTCACCATGCATTTCGAGAGCACTACTTTATGGGTTTTAAGTGACCTAATGAGTGCATCTCGAGAGTTTAAAGATCTTTTGCCTCAGTAATGGCTGCGACCTTAGGCAGCCATTTGGCAGGAGACTCTTAGAAATTTTCTAACTATATCAGAGTTAGAATATCTTTTGCCTAATCCCTTTAGTTGGATTATGATATGCATAAACCTTGTGGTCATTTTATCAATATTTCCTTGATCTGTCATTTTGAACAACTCATATTGATGAACCATCATACTGATCTTTGTTTCTTTCACTTGATTAGTGCCTTTGTACAACATGTGCAGCCTCCCATATTTCCTTTGCCATGTTACATGCGATGATTTTATCATATTCAGCTTTGTTCAAAGCACAAGTGAGTAAGTACTTAGCTTTTGAGTTTAGTTAAACTCTGGCCTTGTGTTGCTCTATCCACCTACTCTGAAGGATTTCTCTTGAAGTTGATGGTGTTTCATCTGTTATTGGAACTTCCTTCCTTGGAACAAAATCTCTTTCTTGTATTATCTCCCATAAGTCAAAACTTGTGTATTTTATGAACAACTCCATTTGATCTCTCCAGTAGGCATAATTCCCACCATCAATGAATAGTGGTCTATTAATGGAGTGTCCTTCTACTATATGAACATTTTGTGCCATCTGTCCTTCGGATCTTTGTCCTCTCAGTCGTTAGAATGTTCAACTCCTTAGAGGCCAAGCTCTGATACCACTTGTAGGTAAAAACACACAGGAAAAAGGGGGTTAAATCATGTGTGTCTCTATTTATTTTCCTTCTTAGATCCTAAAAAACTTAATCAAAGTACTATCAAGTTGTGAGCTTGAAGTCCGGCAGAAGTAGAGACATCAGAAAGTTAGCTTTCTAAACTAATAAAGTTAGCTAAACACAAAAAAGAAGTTTTTGAATAGAAACATAGTAACTATGCTAAATCCAGTAAGCAAATAAAAGATGAAGGTAAAGAGAATGATACTGCACCAAAGATTTACACTAGTTTGGCTAACCTCCTACATCTAGTTCTCGACAACCTTTCTCAAACAGAGAAAGAACAAGGATAGTCTTTACAATAGCTTTCCTAAGCTCTCACCCGACCAGTAGCCAACCCCTACTATCACAAACCAAATAGTTATTCACTAGCCTCTTCAAGCTGAACCAAGTAGTTATTCACCAGTCTCTTCAAGCTAAACCAAGACAAGTAAAACACCTTTCCTGTCACATTGCAAGTAATCTTTGACTAGCCTCTCTAAGCTAAGCTCACATTGATCACTAATGGATCAAGGATACAAAGGTTTGTGTTTAGGTTTGCAACTTAAACTAACCTACACTCAAGTTTCTTTAAGATTTACAAAGAAAGATCTGAGAAACACTTGAATGAATTTCTCTAAGTATTCTTCCTTGGAAGAATGTATGAACATTGAAAGAACACATAAAGAAGATTTTTACAACCAAAGGAAATGATTATTAGATGTAATGAACTTTACCGCGATGAGGGGAAATTTTCAGAGTTTTTACTCTTTGTCCAGTGTCAATTGTATTTCATTTGAGCACAACATCTCTATTTATAGAAGGTCTTCTTATGACCGTTGCCCTTGATTAGATCTCCAAGTGACATGTGTTGATCATCCATTTGTGTCTTGGAAAGGCAATCTAGGAGAGTAGCCTGTCTATTTGTCAAAGCTGTTTAGAAGGTTGCAAGATTGATGTTTCTGATGTTACTTCAAAAACTACTTTTACTTTCTAAACAAGGCTTCTAAACTTCTTCCTCTAGAAGCTAAGATAGTTGACCACGGTGGCAAAAGAGATGACATATTAGTTCAGTCATTAGGTTTTGACTTTCCAAATTCAAATTCAAATTTAAAAAAATTCCCTCCATTTCTTATAGAGCACACAGTATCACTGTAATGAGCTTTCTGATGTATAGTATCATTTCCTTGATGATTCTTAGGTCTTCTTGTCTTCAATCATGGCTTGTTAATAAACAAAACATTGCAAGTGTGATGCTTGAAGATAGTAGAACACTTTAGCTTCAGTGTTTGATGGATATCTTCATTTCAAGTGTACTTTCTAAAGTCCTGTCCTACTTTCTGAAGTCCCAGATCTTGGTTTCTTGTCCTGGTTATTTTTCTTCAAATCGTTAGGCATTTTAAGCTCGCATTTGGACAAATTATCATTTTCATTTTGTTCATATCTCTTAAAACGAAATAAAGCATGCTTGCACATGTAAAGTGAAATTATTCTCACTTAAATAAGCCTTAGTATGCTAATGATAGAACTTGTCGCTACACCAAGAAACTCAAGATAAACTTTAGTCATTCTTCAAAGTATTTTCTATAGATTGGTTTTGTTGTCATTCAAAACATATTGCCTTAAAGCTTTCTGAAGGCTTTTGAAGCTAACAATCAGGTGGCATAACTCATGTAACACCCTAATATTTAACCCAACACTCCTAGGACGTATTAAGATTAATTATTAGTTATTACCTTCTTTTAAATTCTTTTGAAAAATTACTTAGCGGAAAATACATGTAATTTTTTTTTGAAATATGTAAAACAAAATGCGAGCTGTCATGTACTATCATCACGAGCAAAACGTGAAGTAGCAAAGGATTAAAACATACAATTGAAAGCAATAAAGAACACATCCATTCATAGAGGCAAATACCATAATATATTAGATCACATAATTTGATACATCAATTAAAATATAAAAACATAAAGTCAAACCCACATAAGAATGGGCAGAACTTCAGTACATAAAATAGGAAATATAGGAAAGGAAACATAAAGAGTCAGGGAAACCCTAAAAGATCAAACCCAGCTATAACTACCACTCCCTCGAGACCCACTGGTAATGCTGATCCTCATCCCTGGAAGGTATGTACCCAATGAACTGGGGAGCTCCTCAGGTGCGTGCAAGCGGAAAGGGGGCAGATGTGACCTCCTCGACGTGGGTGCATCTCTGAGCATCGAGCTAGCCTCTGCTGCGTCACCATGTCCTCATTGCCTCTCTCGATGTCCATGGGAACCATAGGGCAGATCCCTCTGAGTAGATGTGGGTGGGGGAATTCTCGAGGGGTTGGTCTTTGAACACCTTGATCAAGGAACATACTCGGGGTAGTTGCACACGCCGAAGCTGAAGGGCGAGCCGACGAGTCTACTCATCGCGGTAAAGTCCTCTTGAAGATTAGGTCATCACCAAACAATGAGGTAGGAGTGAAGCGAAAGCTGGAAATTGGATGTGCAAACAAGCATCCTATGGATGCAAAAATGTGGATAGTACATCGACCCTTGAAATGATATGACTAATGCTCAAGGTCGTAGTGCATCTCCCAAATCGGCGTACCAATGAAGATCATGAACGCCATCGGAATCTGAAGACGTAACAGGAAAAGAAGTAAAGGGGTGAGAATCTTACTAAAGAATCTAGAGAATCCTCCTATACTAATGTCATCGTTTACGTCCCCAGGAACCTTGGGTTTATTGTGAAAAGGTATAACATGCAAAGATTCATTATGAGGTTTTATAAAAGTAATTATCCAAGGTCTGTGTCTTTTATGATGAATCTTAATGCATGTATCCAGCATAGCAAAACATGAATGCATGGCAATGCTTTATACATGTAAACAATTAAAACATGACATAGACAACTTATCATCACATAGTGGCATGTAACTTCTCATGAAAACCTTTCTCTTTCATAAGTATGGAACTTCACATCCTTTTCTCTTTTCTCAAACTTGTGACATGAAGTTATCAAAAATAGTAAGCACCCCTAAAACTAGGCTATGAGCTCATACCTTAACTAGTCATCACTAATTCTTACTTATCCTCTTAATAAGCGTAACATAATCACAACAATCTCGACTCCCAGAGTATGGGTAGGGGGCCTAAGGATCACCCATCATGAGACTTTTTCCTTCTTGAAATGCATCAACTGGTTAAGACCAGTGACTTTGTTCGCTTGGAGGGCTGATGTCGATGCCCTACGGTTTTACCTTCTCCTCACCATAGTAGGAGAAGTACGTCTCCCGAAATGTATCAACTGGTTAAGACCAGTGACTTTGTCCCTTTGGTATGGCTCCATGACCATACCCCAGGTTTACTTTCTCCTCACCGCAGGAGAAATGTGTCTCGACATGTCACATTCAAAATCTTTCTTTTCAAAACTTCTTTTAAGTCTCTCAAATTTGACGGAAACCCAGAAGGCATAATATGAATTTCCTCAAATTTGAGTCATGCCATGCAACTTATTCAACTCATGCCATCTCATTCAATATCTCAATCAATCCATTCTTTAAAAGCCATATAAACATATTCATTCATTTCATCATCATCTTATATCCATATACATCTCAATCATAGCATGCCGTATCGTCACATCAATTACGTCACAAGTTCACACAATCTTATGCACATAACATTTATACTTTCACTATAACATAAATACACTCGTTCACTCGGTCACTTACTCACGTTATATCTCCTATCTTGCAATGTCTTATGCTTTGACCTTTAGGTCTTAATCTTGTGTTTTGATTATCCTAATACCCGCTATAAACTTTGTAACGCCTCGAATTTTCAGTGTACAAATGACCGAAATGCCCTTGAAGTCATTTTCCGGAAAATGAGATCGCGTCCGGCCATCAAGGGATGTTTTGATGTTAATAAGGGATTATATGTGTTATGTGTGATAATAGAGCAGAAGAATCTCATTTTTTAGTTCAGACGCGCGAAATTACCAAAACGCCCTGTTGTTTATCATCGTTTAATGGTTGAACCGGACTTTACCAAAAGGTTTTAAATGATGTTTTAAGTGAAGTTTAACAACAGGTTAAGCGGGTAGTCCAGAGCAGTTTTAGTGCAAAATTACCATTTTGCCCCTAAAACAGTGTCAGTGAGCCTAATGACGTAATTAAGCAAACCTAAGCAATATTAGGCTCTAATCGAAGATTAATTTATTTCGATAATTAATCTCAAGTCAAAATAATTTATTAAGGTTAATTAGAACCTAAGATTGCTAGTTAAACTCTAATTACATTCTTTGATTCAAGATTCCTAGTCATGGAATCTTGAATAGTGTTTTCTCTCTCCAATTCCTTAAATTAAGGAATTGTGCCCATACCTTAATTTGACTAAAAGAATGATTTTAAATTGTTAATCTAACAAGATCACTCTCCTAATCAAGTCTGGACAACCTTAATTAGCCATTACCTCACCTAAACACTTTCTTACAAACTCCTAATCAAAACCTTAATCAAAGAAACACCTAAACACACCATTAAACCACAATTACATGGACAAATCATCCTCCCCCTTGGCTGGAAATTCTAGCTGAATGCATACCCTTTGATTTTGTCACATGTTGATTTTGTTTCACTCAAAGAACCATGCCTAGGCCATGCCTTAAGCCATACCTTGACCATACCTAGCCATGCTTTCAACCATGCCTTTGAATGACAAGCTTTGAAGATATTTCCTCCTCCAAAGGCCAAGAAACCTTTGGCCATCCTCCCCCCAAATCAGCCTCAATGTTGAAAATTTTCTATAAATACCAAGCCTTGAAGAACTTGGTTGCACTTTAGATCATTTGCCAAGTTAAGCTTTCTAGCCATTTTCTCTCTTTTCCTCTCAATTCCTCTTCATCTTGTTCTTCTTCCTCCACCATCAAAGAAACCTTTCCACCACCATAAACCATCACAAACAACCTTGAACCACCACTCCCTCACCTCAAACCACCTCTCAAACACTAAACCATTCCATTTCCAAGCTTGCTTTCTCAAGGAAAAATCATCTTTCTTGGGATTTCCTCTGGCCAAATCCTCCACATCAACAAAGAGAAGATTTTGTCTTCTCATTCCTTCAAGAATCAAGCTTTCTTTCCTTTCTTTCAAAGACTTCCTTAGGTAGGGGTTTTGTTTCAAAGTTTTTACTTGTTTTCTTCAAGAAAATTCTAGTTTTCTCTTGGTTCAAAACTCTTTTCTTTTCTTCTTCCTTTTTTAGCCATGAGGCCTTTTCATGAGAAAAACTTTAGCTTGATGATGAGGTTTCAAGATGATGGTCTTGTGATGCCACGTGAGAAACCTCTAAAGCGTGAAACAACTTGGTCTTGGACCATACATGCTTGTGTTTTCTTTCCTTTTCTTGTTTATGTTTTTGGTTTTCTCTTCCTTTTTCCTTTAAGATTTTGGTTTCTTTTTCCTTTGTTTGAACAAAGTTTGTTAAAAATGTTAAGTAGATCACAAAAGTTTTGTTAAGAAAATTAATCATATGTTTTCAAAGAGTTCTAAGCTTACCCTTGCCAACCTTAAAGTTGGTCGGCCGTTCTAAGAGTTTTACTCTATATTGAAGCCCATGAGAAATAAAATAAAGAATATGACTTAGTTCTTTGTATGTTTGTTTAGACAAAGTGTTAAGCTTTGTGCCCATTTTCTTGAGCTTGATGATGAAGTTCAAAACTAAAGGCTTCTTTGAAGACTTGGTGCTAAGAACTCTAAAGCTCGCTTTATGTTTGTTAAGGTACATATTTGGGTTAAGGTTGTGATGTTCCTTTAAAGTCTTGTAAGAGCTCTAGTTAAGATTAAAATGAAATTGCACTCATGTTTATGTTTATGCCTTGCATAGCATATTTATTTTGATGCCATCACTAAACTCTCAAGAATAACTAAATGAACTTGCATTATCATGTTTAAATTTCCAAGCTTGCATTTCATGTTTATATTTCAAGTCATCACTTAATCTTTAAAGATAATAATGAGGTTGCATCTCATATTTATTTTATACACTCACTTTATTTTCTAAGGAAGAGTAAAATAAGTGCATAGCATGTTTAAGTTTATGCCATCACTTAAGTATTCTAGAGCTCAAAGACTTGCCCAAGTATCTCACATAAAGTTTTAGAAAATGGAGGCATTTCAAGGATGCCATTTCGGCCTTGTAATGATGAGGATGGACTTGAGATGAGTTCATCTAATCATAAGTGCCCATAGTCTAAGTCTTGGAATTTTTCTAAGCTTAGGTGTATTTAAAGAACCTTATAAACAAAGTTCTATGTTTTAAATCTATTCCTTGAGCTAAATAAATTAGCTACTGACCTTACCTATTTATGTATGATTTTAATGAGAGGAATTGATTTCTAAAAGAGTTTTGAGTTCCTAAAATGATTCCAAGAGAAACTAGTAACTCATATGCTTTTAAATCATGAGATTATGTGATTATATGATGTTCATGTTTTCGGTTCTGCCTTGTGCAATTGGCCACTATATAAATTCTGTCTCATGGTGTTAAAATGTGTAAAATTATGTTTGAGTGAAGTAAGGAATGATTTAGGGGAGTTAGGCAAGAATAAGTAACTAGAAAGAACTTGAAATGTGAATTCTAGAACACTTAGATGCACAAATGGTAAATTCTGTTTCAGCATAATTGAACTTAAGGAAAATGGTTTACAATTAGTGGATGTGTAGGAATCCCTCATAATTGGTTTAGAAGTTAAATATAGAGCCTTAGGCAAAGACGAATCTTAGAAAGGGTCAAAGACGGAGATTCTAGGACCCGTAAGCGTATGATGATTTTCTGCCTAAGTGATGCAAAGCTGTTTGGATATATTAGTGAACATAAATCTTACTGGAAATTGTAAGTAATGATCCCTTAGGTGTTATAACGATTTATAATGAGTGATAGGATAATTAGAACACAAGTTTAAGACTTGTAAGGGCCAAAGCATAAGATATCTTAAGATAAGGAGGTGCGATGTGAGAATGAGATCGAGTGAGTATTGTTTTGATGTATGTGAATGTTTTAAATGCCATGAGTATGAGAATGTATGGATGTGTGGCATGTTGCTATGATGATGTGGTACGTTATGTTTAAAGTGCATAAGAATATGAGGCATGAATAAAGGATATGTTATATGATGTTCTATGGTTGTATGCTCATGTTGTATCCATACAAGATATGATAAAGTGAAAATGATCTCATTATGACTTCCTGAGTTAAGGGTTGTACGGGGTGATTAAAGAAAGAGATGTGAATCCCCTTTTCCTTGTATAAATCTAGCTACGGCTAGTTAGGATGAACTCATTCGTAGGCGATGGGTGTATTTGGAGTTTTGGTGGCTATGTGAAAATCGCGGGCGGCATGTTGGGTGGATTTTGGTGGCTACGATTAGGGTGGAAAAATGGAAAAAGTTAAGAAAGGAACTCGAAAAGTTCAATTATGATAAAGTAAAAGACGCACATGCATATGTTTCGTGGTTGTTCCATTGGTGCTTGTGATTAAGTGGTATATGTTGAGGATGTGAACTATCATGCTTAAGCATTGACATGCATACATAAAATATCTGCTACATTCATACCATCAAGACTCATGCTAAAAGAAACCTACTTCGGATAATAGGATTTGAGAAATTAAAACTGAACCTATGCATGCACACCTCTTTCATTATGAAACCCAAAGTGGCTGGGGCGACGATAACACTTGTGTTAAGTCGGAGCCTGAGAATCTTGTATAAGTATTCTCACCCCTTTTGTTTTCCCTCCCATGTCGTCTCCAGACGGGAATGATGCGGATGTTCGTGATCTTCCTTGAGGCGCGGGCGTAGAATCACGTCATCTAGTCAGATAAAGGGCAAGCGGAAGCATGAAGACTAGTCTAGCCTTGTTATCATTCTGTTTTGCATTAGTTAAAGTTGTTTGGTGTAATTGATACCCCTTGGTGTCCTTATATTTATAAGGACATCGTTGTTATGTTATGATTATGAAATACTATTATAATTTATGTTGTGATTATTCTATGGTTTATTCATGGTTAATATGATGACGTATATCTGGTTGTTATGTTTTACGTTTAATAGTCGGTACCTATGCGCATGCGTGCTCGCATTTCAAGTCTTAAGTTCAAAAGAAAAATTTAGTCATATTTTTAATACTCGTATTTTAAAGAAAAGTAAGTCAAGATCTGAAACAAAGGCGTAACAACTAATAACTAACAAAATATGACTGGAGCATGAGGTTAAGAGTTAGGGTGTTACAAACCTTGGATACACCTAAATGATTACTACTTGTAATTCTCTCTAATTTTTATGCTTACTAACTCTTCCAACAGCATTGCATTAATTAAGCAGGATGACTATAATTCAATTACGGGGTTTTAGATTCTACGTCTTTGACCCTTTATAAGTTCCGTCTTTGCCTAAAGGCTCTATATTCAATTCCTAAACCAATTATTATGGATTCCTACACATATCCACTAATTATAAGCCATTTTCCTTAGGTTCAATTATGCTGGAACAGAATTTACAATTTTTGTATCTAAGTGTTCTAGAATTCTCATTTTAAGTCCTTTCTAGTTATATGTTCTTTCCTAACTTCCAAATTCGGTCCTTACTTCACTCAAACATAATTTTACACATTTTAACTCCATAAAATATAATTAATACAGTGGCCAAACAATCTAGGCAGAAGCGAAAAGTATAGCTCACATAATCACATAATTTCATGATTTAAATGCATATAAGTTACTAGTTTTCTCTTGGAATAATTTTAGGAACTCAAAACTCTTTAAGAAACCAATTCATCTCATTAAAATCACATAAATATAGGTGAGGTCAGTAGCTAAATTATTTTGTTCATGAAATAGATTTAAAACACAAAATCTTGTTCACAATGTTCTTTAAGTTCACCTAAGCTTAGAAAAATTTAAGACATAGGCTATGGGCACTTATGATTAGATGAACTCATATCAAGTCCATCATCATCATCACAAGGCCGAAATGGCATTCTTGAAATGCTTCCATTTTCTAAAACTTTACTTGTGATACTTGGGCAAGTCTTTGAGCTCTAGAGTACTTAGGTGATGACATAAACATAAACATGCTATGCACTTTATTTTACTCTTCATTATAAAGTAAAGTGAGAGCATAAAATAAATATAAGATGCAACCTCATTATTATCTTTAAAGATTAAGTGATAACTTTAAATATAAAGATGAAGTGCAAGCTTAGAAATTTAAACAAGAAATGCAAGTTCATTTATTTATTCTTGAGAACTTAGTGATGGTATCAAAAGTAAACATGATGTGCAAGGCATAAACTTAAACATGAATGCAAACTTATTTTATCTTAACTAGAGCTCTTGCAAGACTTTAGAGGAACATTAATAGCCTTAATCCAACATGTATCTTAACAATATAAAGTGAGCTTTAGAGTTCTTAGCACCAAGTCTTCAAAGAAGTCTTTGGTTTGAACTTCATCATCAAGCTCAAGAAAATGGACTAAGAGATAAACATCAACACTTATCAAAGCAAACATAAAAAGAACTACTCATATTCTTCATTTTATTGCTCATGGGCTTCAATCTAGAGTAAACTCTTAGAACGGTCCCAACTTTAAGGTTGGCAAGAGTAAGCTTAGAGCTCTTTAAAAACATATGATTAATTTTCTTAAACAAAACCTTTTGTGAGCTACTTAATATTTTTATCAAACTTTGTACAATTAAGGGAATGAAAACCAAAATCATAGGAAGAAAAGGAAATGAAAACCAAAATCTTGCACAAGGAAAAAGAAAAGGAAAACAAGACTATGTATGGTCCAAGACCAAGTTTTTCAAGCTTTAGAAGTTTCTCACATGGCATCACAAGACCATTATCTTGAAACCTCATCATCAAGCCAAAGTTTTTCTCAACAAAGGGCCTTAAGGTCGAAATGAAAGAGGAAGAAGAAGAGCTTTGAAAACCAAGAGAAAACTAGAACTTTTCTTAAAGAAAGTAAGAAAACTTTGAAAATAAACCCCTACCAAATGAAGTCTTGGAAGAGATGAAAGAAAGCTTGTGTTCTTGAAGACAAAATCTTCTCTTGGATAGTGGGGATGATTTGAGAGGATCTCAAGGAAGATGATTTTTCCTTGAAAGAGTAAGCTTGGAAATGGAAAGGTTTGGTGTTTGAGAGGTGGTTTGATGTGGGGAGTGGTGGTTCTTGTTTGTGGTGGTTTATGATGGTGGAAAAGTTTCTTTGATGGTAGAGGAAGAAGAACAAGATGAAGAGAATTTGAGAGGAAAAGAGAGAAAATTACAAGAAAGCTTAAACTTGGCAAGTGATCTAAAGTGTAACCAAGTTCTCTAATGCTTGGTATTTATAGAAAATTGAAACAATGGAACTACAAAAGGGAGGAGGAGGCCGACGGTTTCTTCATGCCTTTGGGGGAGGAAAATATCTTCAAAAACTTGTCATTCAAAGGCATGGTTGGAGGTATGGCTAGGTATGGGCAAGGCATGGCTTAAGGCATGGTCTTTGGAGTGAAACAAAATCAACATGTGACAAAAAATGCAAGGGTATGCATTCAGCCAACTTTTCAGCCAAGGGGGAGGAAGAATTTGTTCATCTAATTGTGGTTTAATGATGTGTTTAGGTGTTTCTTTGATTAAGGTTTTGATTAGGAGTTTGTAAAAAGTGTTTAGGTGAGGTAATGGTCAATTAAGGTTGTCAAGACTTAATTTAGGGGTGGTCTTGTTAGATTAACAAATTAAAAATTATTTTCTAGTCAAATTAAATCATAGACACAATTCCTTGATTTAAGGAATTGAGAGAATTTACTATTCAAGATTCTATGACTAGAAATCTTGAATCAAAGAATGAGATTATAATTTAACTAAGCAATCTTAGGTTCTAATTAACCTTAATAAATTATTTTGACTCTAGATTAATTATCAAAATTAATTAATCTTCGATTAGAGCCTAATATTGCTTAGGTTTGGTTAATTACATCATTAGGGGTATTTTGGTCATTTTGAGCCGAAAATTTGGAAAACGAGATTTTCACCTCGATATTAAACATTACAGTTATAATCCCCTTCAAACATTGAGTTGACCCATTAAAGGACTGGTTCGGTGACTTTAATTCGAGTAAAATGACTTAGGGTATTTTGGTCATTGGTACTCAAAAGAAAATGGGCATTACAGCTCACCTGAGAAGAAGGGATACAGATAGAACTGGATAAAGAGTTCCAAGAAATTCAGAGACTTTTACTAAACCTAGACATGACTGACTTTCCTATAGACCTCAAATAACATTGCGTCAATACAAATGGTTGAGTTCCATTTACATAAACGTCATCCTATTTGTGGACACTTGCTCTAGTACCATGCAGGAAAACCTATGGCTATAATACAAATTTGTCACACTAGACTTAGGAGCGTGACGGCACATGAGGAATCCCATCCCTATGTAAGCCTTGTGACATCTAAGTTCTCTATATGCATAAATAACGTACTTTTGTTCTGGAAACATAACTTTATCTAAATCTTTACTCCAAACTTGATATATGGAATCATATCACTAAAATACTTCATATATAAAGCTCTGAAAATCAATTTAACACTTAACTGAATCGTAAATTCATATGTAGCTTGTTACATAACTCTAATCAAAATCTACAATTCAAATCCATCCTTGAAATCTGAACATATACATAGATGTTTCTAACTTTGAAATTAAATACATAATCTGAAAATAATGCATGGAAAAGCCCTCTACTTGCATAATCTAAACTAAGCCTTACTCCAAAGTAAGACTCACCATAGGAACAATTGCGTCTAAATAGGTGGCTAAACAACATTTGTACCTAACTATGAGGAGGAAAGAAAGGGGTGAGTTAAAGGGCTTAGTGAGTGAACCACTATCACCCACATGGAATAACCAAAGAATATGCATAATGCAATATACATGTAGCAAACATAAATCATTTGATATTTACATACATAGTTAGCTAGGAAAACATTTTTCATTCCATAGTTTCACAAACAAGCATTTATAAATTCACAATTAAGCGTGAAATCATTTTAATCAAGGTGTGGTAAGACATAGACACAGTATTTGCTGACCATGATAAATACATATATAATAATAAAAGCTATAAAATCATAAACTGTAAGGTGGTGCTCAGTCCCTAGAGAACAAGAGCTTCTGTTTATAATCTTAATGGTCCCTGGAGAATGTCCTAGCAGACTAATTCGAAATAGGATAAAATTGCCCCTGGAGGTGTTGGTATACCAAGGTTAACATAATAACTCCCGTTAACTCACAATTTATCTCTTCTACCGACTAAACTAGTTTGAACTAAATCCATAACTGAAAGGTAGGTTCAGTTCTAACAAGAGCCCTAACGATCATAAAACTCCTAAATTCTTAGAACTCTAAGAGTTCTGGATTCATATAACTCTAACAATCTGACTTTAACATAATTGTGGCTATGAAAATAATGCCAAAAAGATCACTCACTTTAGGCATTTTGATTTCAAGCCCACAGATATGTATCTGGAGTTGCTATGAATCATATTGATATCTATACTTCTTAGTACCATAAAGCTGAAGTTCTAAATTCATATCTTATGTTAAAATGTTCTCATATACTTGATAACTTTAATATCGTAGTTCAAAATGCTAGGGTTCTAAATCATGAAGCTCTGAAAATGAATAACATACTTATTGAAAACTAAATCATCCCCTATTGTGTATCCATTCATAATAATTAAACTTGATATTCTAAAATCTTTCTGAAATCTCCTTAAATGTAGCAATAATTTAGAGCCATAAAATGCATTTGATAATTTTAGTAAATTTGCTAAATCATATATTTTCTAATAAATCTCTTAAACTTGAGCACATAAAACATATCCATAACATACAATATATCAATCATGGTCCCATGGTTTTCTAAAATAGATTTTCATGCTATATTCAAAATCATAATCTTTGCTAGGTTTGGCATAGCTTGGAAAATCATTTACATAATATATTTTTACTTCTAAATTAATATTTAACAATCATAGTGCTACAAACATAATCAAAATGGCAAGAAATAAGGCCATAAGTTTGAACCCGTTTACCATTTGGGTTGCGAGTATGTGGGCATCACCAATTTAACCTTGAGAGCTTTGAATGACACCAACAACTGCCATAGAGCAACATAAACTCAAATAATCTATGGGTATCCCAAATAATCTTAGATCAACTCTAACAACATTGGAGGAGCACCCACTGACAACGATGGAGAATAATAACAACTCAAACCATATAACATGAAATGGAGAGGAAGAAGATAGCAAACACTAACAAACCCCTTACCTTTGATCTTCGAAGGGTTAGAGAAAGGGGTTAGATTGGGATTAGATTGAGAGAGAAAGGGTTAGAGAAGTGTTTGGAAAGGAGGGTTTTATTTTTGAAGTGAAAATAGAGAATGAGGGTTTTAAAGGGTTGGGGATTCACTTCTCAACTGCGGCATTTTCTACTATGCTGACATCGGGCTCACTATAGCGAGCCTTAATGATTGCAGTGAGCCTACTGCACTGAGGCTCAGCTCCAGCTTGCCTACTCGTTGGAGCTAGTATCCTTTACTACAGCGAGCCTATCTGAGAATTCTCGCGACACCAAACGCATCATTAGCCCTTCATGCATCTAGGGCCATCCTGACAACACGGGTGGGTCCCAAGGGACCCTAAGGTCATACTGGATTTGTCCAGGGACACATGCACATGAGGTATTATAATTTTATTATGGTATATATTAAAGTGGTTATGGCATCTTGTGTCTGTTCTCTGTACTAGCTTTAGTTTTGATGGCATTAAAATTTGGAATTTTTCTTATTCTATTGAAATATTATCCCCAGCCTTTTAATTGGCTAGTGAACCTAGTGACTAACATATTTACTATTTTTTATTATAATTTCCTTTTTATTGAGAAAGCTATGACATCCATGGTCATTTATTGCATGATATCCAATATAAGTTATTCACTTAATTTGTCAATATTCCATTCAACAATTGACTTTCAGATAAAGCCTCTCCGCTTTGCCTTTCTTCGTATTGAACATCTATTAATGATGGTCAAGGATAATAAGTTCTAGTTTTTGCATATTTTATTTTATTGATTTCTAATTCTTTGTTATCTTGTTGTACTAAAACATTTATGGATAATTGAGATTTATTTTTTGTAGTTAGCTTTTCTAATAATTGTTGTCTAAGACTTTCTACAGCCAATTCTATTGAAGAACTTAATTTCATAGTCTTCAATTCCTTTTCTGGAACATTTAATAGTTTATATATAGGTCTTTGGGATCTAAAGGAAATTCTTTGTGAGAAGATATGGTAGTTTTGAGGAGGCAATTCCTTTTACTTCGATCCTATCTAATTGTTAGGCTACTGGATATAAAGTTTGATTAGTGTAATTAAGTTATTCATGAACCTTTTGAAACTCTTTACTTTCTTGGTTTATTTTGAATGGGATGGCATCAACTTCTAAATTTTTACTGATTGATATATTTATTTGTTGTAACATAGGATGTATTGAAGCTGTACTGGTTCTGTCTGCAGCTTTGCATTCTCTTGTTAGATTAGAGTTAGTTTGGGTTTGTTTTTTTATTGATAAAAGAATTGTTTATCACTTTCTCTTTACAAAAGTATTTTCCAAACCATAGAAAGAAAGGAATATTAATTTTATTATTTTTTAAAAAGTATAAAATTCATTTAAATATTCTGAGATTTGTTGTTTATTAAAAGTTTTCAAATACCAACTTCATCTTTCTTTATTATAATTTGATTCAAAATCTTTTCATACCTAGGGTTTATTGCTTTCAAAAGGTTTTCTATCCTTGAAATTACATTTATGACTTGTGATCTAGTAGGAGAATACCTAGGAGGTTCAATTTTTTGAGATTCTTAATATATTGATTATGAAATATTGGGAGAAAAATTTACCTCTCTTATGTCTTGATTTAGTGTTGATTTGCCATCTATAGAGTTTTTAGATATTTGTTTAAATTATTTTAGCTTTTCATGAACTCTTGAGATTTCTACCATTGAGTTAGATCTTTTCATTCTAATGTTTATATTTCTATCTTCATCTTGAATTATAGTTTCTATTTTGGTGTTTTCTATCTTTTTGTGGGGCATTATATATATATATATATAGGGAATGTATCATATGAGAAATGAGATTTATTATAAGAGTAAGATGAGTCAATCTTAGCCATTGAATTTTATATAAATAGTTAAGATTAAAATATAAAGTTACAACTTTTCTAAATAAGCATGTAAGCACTAATTGCCATTAATTATCTTTATATCTTGACTATCCATGTATGGTTATACGCAGATTTGTTCATCTCACTCTCATAATAAACCACCTTCCTCAAGTGATATGCCTCCATATATATGGGGGATTGCTAACCTCGCACTTTCATGTGCAGATATTAGCAAGGTATACATTTCATTTTAAACATTAAACCTCCTTCTTCTCTCTCTTGAGTCAACTTAAAATTTTGGACAGGAGTATAATTTTGTTTTGGTTGCATTTATTATCGCTCTTCTAGTTTTTCTCTCACCTAATTAATATTCACTCTTCATCAGAAAAATATTATTTTTAAAATTTTCCTTATACTTGAATATTACATAAGTAATTAAAAATTAAAATAATGTTATCATTTATTTATTTTTATTAATTCTAGGTACATCTTTTCACACCTATCGAAATTAAAGTAATTAAAATAGAAATCATATCAACTCTTTTACAATCGTTTTTTTTTCCCCATATAAACACACTGTTTCTAGCTTAGCATCTGACGTAACTTTTTTCTTGGTTTTTAACATAATATTTACTAATATTTAATATAAGTTTTTTTATTTGTATAAACACATATTGTTTCATAGTTTCTAATATAATATTTAATAATATAATTGTTTTTATTTTTTCTATAAACACTTAATATAATTTTTAAACGTGTGAATTAATATTTTGTAATATTTTTGAGACAAATTAAAAATATAATAATCAATAAATAAATACTATAAAATTATAATGAAAAATGGATATTAATTAAGTAAGAAAAAAAGGTAGTGAAGTAATAATAAATATAAGCTAAACAAAATTACAATTCTGTCCAAAATTTTAAGTTGATTTGGAGAAAAAGATATGATTTTATATCTAAAGTGAAATATGTACTTTCCTAACCTCCAAATGAAAGTGTGAAGGTTAGCAATAGATGGTGCCAAGCCCAATGATAGTGGAACAAGTCTCGTTTTCATAAGTATTAATTATACATATAATTTTTCTTTTTGGGTAAAAGTTGATCACTTAGAATTTATGTACAAAAAAATAAAAAATTACATAAATAAATAAGAAATTAAGTGTTAATATTATTATTTATCATTATAATAAATCGACTTATCAATTCTGTGTGAAATTTTTTCGCTTATTTACATATAGATCTCTAGGCATCAATTCTCATGTAAAATCTTGTGTGAGGACTTTTTCATAATCCTATTATATAACACTATTTTTCCTGTCTTGGCAATAACCGTTCCATCTTTCAATTTAAATTAAATTTATTTAGGCCTGGGCCCTTGAGACTCGATTTCAACAAATAATTATTATATATGACCGAATACATATGCTACAAATAATATTTTTCTTTTGTGTGACCTCAAAACCCGTCTTACGTGGTGAATTTTTGTGCTTTGCGGATAAAATAGTAAGGTAATAATGGATCACCATGTACAAATAATAGCAATAATGTCATTTCATAATCCAACTGATGTAGTTACTGTGCGGTGTAGATTTTGCACCTCGATGTTCCTTTTGACATATTTTATCCAACAGTCATATGTAATAATCAATTATTTTTCACTTTCAACTCTCTGTTTAATATCAGAGCATAGAACGGTGTATTTTCCTTGCATGTTTGTTACAGTGATACATTGTTAATATTCCTTTGAATCCTTAGACCTTTGCCCACTGGGTCTCTAAAGCCACAAAAGAGCTATAGTTGTTTCTTGGAAGCCACTCTAGAAGACTATATATATATATATATATATATATATGTATTCGCAGGACTTTATAACTATTAGATATAATAATGGTCCATTATTACATCAAATACGTACTCTTTTGGATGTTAAGAATATCATTACCCTATAAAATCTTGTTCGTCACACGCCTCTATATAAACTGCTTCCTAGTCAAGCCATCACTACGTGATTTCCCTTTCATAATCTCTCAGAATTCTTTCAGCTTCTGTGCGATTCTTTTTCTTTGGTTCTTTTTGTGAGACCTCACACACATCTTCTCTGTTGTCACTAACCTTCAAGCGAGGGCAAACTTCAAAAAGAGCCATGGCAGGGAAGGACAAGCATAACAAGAAGCTGGGAATGAGTTGGGCTGTGGTTTCATGGGCAGAATCCTCCATCTCAAAAGCTCTAAGCTAAGAAAATCATCTGTGCATTCACCACCCATGAAGGGTAGCAGTGATCATGGCAAAAATGAATCCAAGAGGCCCCAAAACCAAATGAAGAATCAAATGCTGTACAAAGAAGCACCACTGACACTGCAATCATCACTGACCCTCACAAACTGAGTTCAGGCCTGAAACCAGCCAGAAAGAGCACCTCTATTCTTCAAGCACCTTCTGCAAACAGAAGCAATCAAAATAGAAGACATTCAGATGCTGCAAGAATCTCAACATCATCTTCATCCACTGATGAGAGCAAGCTGCAGAGAGAGCCCACAGGAAACCCTCTGGAACTTGCTAGGATAAGCACTAGTCACCAGAGACAATGACAGGAACAAGTCCCCAGCCAGAGACTTTTTGGCACCTTGAAACTCACTGGGAATTTGATTGTAAATAACACTAACACCCCAAGAACAAGGAGTTTAGACCTGGTGCCTAAGAACATAGAGTTGAACTCTATGTCCAGTTCTTACAGCAATGCCAGCAAAGGCATGATGGGGAACATCATGAGCAAGAACAGCGACGAGCGTGCGCGGTTTCGAAGTCCGAGGAACAAGAGAGTGGACCCTGAGGTGTTGAAGAACATGGTAAATGAAGCATACAAGCAAGGACGATTTGAAGAGGCTGTGGCCTTGTTTGACAGAGCAATTGCTCTTGATTCAAATAAGGCAACGTATCATTGCAACAAGAGTGCAGCTTTGATGGGCTTAGCAAGGCTTCAGGAAGCAATTGCTGAGTGTGAGGAATCTATCCGGCTGGAGCCTTCGTATAGCAGAGCCCATAATCCTTTGGCAACAATATATTTCAGGTTCTCAATGACATAATAATAATAATAATAATAATAATAATAATGAATTCAATGTGTTTTGTATTTCTTTAATTACTTTTGCGTATAGAATTGAAAATTTTAATGCAGATTGGGAGAAGCGGAAAAAGCACTGCATTGCAATCAGCCAATGCTGATTCTGTACTCGATTTTCAGGCGCAGGCTCTTCAAAATCACCTGAACAAATGCACTGAAGCACGGAAAGTAAATCAGTGGGGTGTTATACTAAAGGAAACAGTCTGCAATATCCTTAGGTGCTGATTCTGCTCCACAGGTTGGTTCATTGGTTGATCATGTGATTTTGGAGGATTTATTTTGCACCCCATTCCTAGAATTCCCCTTTGTTTTTATCTTAGTGTCACAGGAACACTAGAATGCTATGTCTTATGCCAATTAAAATATGGTTTTTCATGTTAGATCTATGCTTTGCAAACTGAAGCCTTCCTGAAGCTCCTAAGATATCAGGAGGCACATGCCGCCTTCGAGAAAATGCCAAAATTTTCGCTTGATTGGAGTTACAAGATATTTTGTCTGGCTCGTAGGGCTTACCAGTTGATGATAGGCGCACAGGTTTACTTGGCAGTAGGCAGGTTTGTGAAAAAGCTTTATTTTGATATAATTGACAAATTCTTCAAGCATGATTTGTGTATCTGGCATGCTATTTTACAAGAATATGCCTAGCAAGCCAATGAATGCTAATAACTTCACTTCCCTATATTTTTATTAAAGCCTCCAAACCAAGAGCTGTGTTCGATTCGTTCTCATTTTATCTGAATCTGAAAGTGATGAACTGTAAATTTGCGGACTAATACAAATACTTGACTCATTTTCTTGGCTAAGTTGCGATACATGGGCTGGCAGGTTTGAGGATGCTGTGGCAACAGCTCAGCAATCAGCCAAAGTTGATCCAAGCAACAGAGAGGTTAATGTACTAAGGAGGCCAGAGCAGCAACACCAGCTAGAATTAGTGGAAACTTGCTCTTCAAGGCATCAGAATTTGTTGAAGCATGTGCCATGAACAACGAAGGACTAGAGCATGATCCGCACAACTCAGTTCTGCTATGCAACAGAGCAGCATGTCGATCCAAGCTAGAACAGTATGAGAAAGCAATTGAAGATTGTAATGCAGCACTTATACTTCAGCCATGGTATAGCAAAGCAAGGTGATAGTCCAGGAGACTTGAGAAAGGGGGGTTTGATCAAGTCTTCTTCTTGTCTTTTATTTTTAAGGCTAAATACTGAAATGTAGGATTAAAAATCTCGCAGTATGAACATTAATCATGAAAATTTAAGATAAACTATGAGATAATTTTAGTTTTCCTGTTAATAAATGCAGACAAGGAAATGAAAATAAAAGAGAGGGATAGGAAACTTAGCAGAAAACTTTATCCTAGGTTCGACTTCTTAACTGAAGTCTACATCCAAGTTCTTGCCAATACACAAGATTTCACTATACTTCAACTTTCGACAGAATTCAGTTTCTTGGCAACAATCAAAGCCTTTACTATCTTGTGAATGATCTTTACTTGAAGGCTATCTCTCCAAGGCATTGGCTATAGATTACAAATTTTTTCATACATACCCACACTGAACAAGATAGCTTCGCTTTTAAATACAATGGTCAACTTATGAAGTGCAAAAAGAAAAAAAAAACTACATTAAGGTTTTTTTTTGTTTCCATGACCGTTGGTGTTTGTTCTGCAACCTTCATGCAGGAAACATGGGGGACAAGAGTTGCTGCCTTCTTATTCTTTCACAATAAAAATCTCTTTGTCCATCGCCATTTATGTGCGCAAGGTGTGACCATGAAGCATCTCATGGTCTTCTGCAACTCTTTGTTGCGTAGGAGCATGACCACATAGCAACTTGTTGCTTTCCAAAGGGTTGAGATTCCTTGATTAAACAATACTTTTTGTCCATACAACCATCTGTATAGGTGTGACCATGAAGCATCTCATGGGCTTCTAACCGTTGATGCGTTGGATCATGACCATCAGCATCCTCTTGTGTTCTGCAACTTTTGTTTGTTTTGATTGATTCTTATTAAAGAATACTTGTTGCCCACAATGCTCTTCACTCATGCTTTGTAAAATATACAAATCCCATTTCTCAGATACAAGCACGCAAATACATTTCCTGATTAAACAATTCTTGTTCCCACAATGCTCTTCAATCATACTTGTTATGCCAATATTTAATTACACTTCCATAATATTCTTTCCTTTTGTTTTTTTATTGTAATGGAGACACACAGTAGTGGGAGTGTGTTACATCTTGTATTTTGTCATCAACTCATATTAGAAAATCTTAAGTCAACACAAGGTTAAGGAGGGCAGATTGCAATGCCAAGGTGCTTTAGATGCTACCTTAATATTCAGGTTCTTTTGGTTCTAACTTGTTTGCAATTAATAACCTTAGTTATTTCCTTCTTGTGCATATAGTTGGAACTATGGGAAGCTGCAATTCAAGACTACGAAATGCTAATAAGAGAAAAGCCAGGGGATGAGGAAGTGGCAAGGGCTTTGTTTGAGGTCCAGCTCCAACTCAAGATGCTACGTGGTGAGGATATTAAGGACATGAAATTTGGTTCAAATTTGGTTTTCATCTCCAGCAATGATCGGTTCAGACATTATGTAACCTCACCTGGTAAGGCACATTGGTCTGCATCTCTCATAAAGATAGCAATATTGGCATTACAAATGACACTTAACAGTTGTATGGGTTATTCAACAGGGATTGCTGTGGTGTTCTTTACCAACAAGGCAGCCCACAAGCAAGTATTGCTGGTGTTGGAGCAATTAGAAAGAGCTTCCCATCAGTAAATTTCCTCAAGGTATGCTCATTGTGAAGGGTCATCGCTTCTTGAATTTCAAAATAATGTTATCAGTACCACTTTTGGAAGAGTCAGAGCTGTCTCTTACACATTAGTTGAGTACAAACTTAACATTAACTCTCATTTAAGGTACAACGTACGGTGGCCATTCAAAAATGTTCTAAAAAATCGTACAAATAACGCCCCAGTGCTGGACATCAAAGCATACAATTAAGATGCTATGAGCATTGGACATTTTTATGCTTGACTAGGCATAAAATATCTACTAACCAAATACAATTGTTAGTGCAGTCACGAAAAACAATTTTTATCAGTGAAATTCTTTAAATTTTTACATCCTTTTTACATTGTATCTTAGCTATAACTGAATGACAAATTTTCAGGTGGATACTGAAGACCACCCTTACTTAGCTAAATCAGAAGGTGTGAGCTCTATTCCAGCCTTCAAAATATACAAGAACGGATCAAGGGTAAAAGAAATTTCAGGCAACAACCACGAGATGTTAGAAAGATCAGTCCAATTGTATAGCAGCTGAAGACACTCGCACCTCTTCAAATGAGAATATACATTGCTCAAGAGATGAGGAAAAGTACAATTTTCAGAATTGAAGGCAAAAAAACGATCCACAAAATAATTCCAGCTAATCGTTTCTGCTTCATATATTTGCTGACCTTGCTTACATGGTAGAGGAAACCAAAGGGGGAAGCGTAGTATCACTATAACCTGTAGAAAAATGTATACATAATGTAATTCTTTGTGTTGGTAATTGATTCTTTTAAAGCTTGGATATTTATGCAGCCTTCAATTATTCATATCCCATATTCCATGCATATTGATTTGACAAGCGAAAACAATTATGTTTTTCAATTTTTTTAGTTTATATATTCTTTAGAGGGAGGGTAAGTCTCGGTGCAATGGTAAGGATACTAACTCGTGACTTGAAGATCACAAGTTCAAATATTGAAAATAGCTTGTTGGAGACGTATTCCTGAAGGGTTAAAAGTGTATTAGAGGAGAAAGTTTAGAGGCAATTTAGTAAACAATAGGGTGAGTGATGTGTGTGAACCAAGTGGGCCACATGCCTAGCTAACTTGGCTTTGTGTTGTGAGGTGAGGCGTGGGAATAATTGTGTGAATTCTATTATGGGGGAAAGGCTATAATTGTTAGGGAGTGAGTGAGATCATCCTAGGCTTAGTGCTCTACCCTATTCTCTCCCTTTTATCATTTGCTATCTGTCATTTCTTATTTCTAGTGATATACTTTCTTCTTTTTTGTATCTTTTGTTGCTTGTTTCTATCATTTTGGAATTAGAGCTCCTTTTTTAGGACTTGTAGGGGTCAATCTTACTGGAAGCTCCAATGGAGAACCACATGGATGAGCTACAGAGGAGGTTTGATGAGATACTGTGATTGATGAGGGAACAATGATGAACTCGTCGGGTTGATCATCGCCAAAGAAGAAGTCACTCCTGAGTGGAGCAGAATGACCGATGGAATAGGGGTTCAAAATGGGAAGAGGGGCCTCACTACTCCGTCTGACCCTATCGTAGAGAGTTTCATTATTTGGGGTCATGGCACCACGATGATCGAGACTCCTGATTCCCATGGTGGTTATTCACCCACTGGGATGGATCCTCTTGGGCAGCCAAACATCGAACACGCCCAATGATAATTCTAATCACCGACAGTGCAACCATGATCGGAAAATAAAGCTTCCTTTGTTCTCAAGTGGAGACGCATTAGGTTGGCTAGTAAAAATCGAGAGATACTTATTGGTTAATGGTATTGAAAGGAGGAGAGGATGATGGTAGTGGTGTTAACTTTGGAAGACAAGGCTCTGAACTAGTTCCAAGCATGGGAGGAGCTAATCCATTTGCATTGTGGAGATAGTTCAGGGATAATATGCTATGCGTTTCAATTGGGGGTTATGAGGACCGCTATGGGCCCCTATTGAAGTTAAAACAATTGGGCTCTGATGGAATACATTGAAGAATTCAAAAAAAATTTGGGCCTATAAGGCAAGTGGATAGAGAGATCATGAATGGGATATTCATTAATGGGCTAAAGGAAGAATTAGGGCCGAGGTTTAAAGTTTAAAGTTGGGCTCTTAGTTAAAGTGAAGGAAAATGCTCTCATGTTGGAAGAAAGGAACAAGGAAAGGAGGAGCAGAGCCTATTTGAGAGGAGTCTGGGTCGCACTAAAGATCCAAATTAACAATAGGATTGGTTCTTCAAATTTTAGAAACCAAGAGGGACTCTCATGGGTTCTAGAAGCAACGAGTGGAGAAAAGAACACGAGGACGACAATTGTCGCAAGAGAGCTTGCAAGACAAAAGTCGACATGGCCTTTGTTTCAAATGTGGAGATCAAGCGGGTCTTGACCATGCATCCAATATGAAGAACTTCAAGTTGGTTCTAGTGGAAAACTTTGATGTTGATGATGATTTCGTGGAGGAGAAAGAGGAGTGCCAACGAGGGAGGGATTCAAGAGTTATGGTTGGAATCCTCCATCTTACACTCAATGGCCTTCAAGGTTTCACCATGATCAATAAAATCATTTAAGGTTGTGGTGAAGAATGGGGGAACCAAAGTGGTCATATTAGTAGACAGGGAGTGAAAGTACTTCTTATGAAAACCCTTGACAAGGCAATTGCAAGTGGAGGTGGATGAGGCCGCCAACTTCTTAGTAGAAGTGGGTAGTGCAAGTGACGAAGAGCTTGAGGTTTTGCAGCCATGTGGAACTTGATGTATAAATGGTAAGTATTATTCAACTCTTCTTTTTGCTAGACTTGGGAAGGGTGGATACGATTTTGGGAATCAGGTAGATTAAGAGCATTGGGGATATCAAGGTAATTTCTTAAAGTTTGTAATTTGTTGGGAAAGGAGGGAATCAAGTGCATTCAGGGTGATCCTTCCTGGGAGCCATGATGAAGGCTTTAAAGGTTTATAGTGAAGGATACTTTATTACTTCTATCTTGAAGGGGAGGGAAAACATGGTGAATATTCCATCCTAGAATGTAGAGAAATTACTGAGCAGTATGAAGATATTTGTCAACCACCCAAAGGGTTAACCCCTTCATGGGGGCAAGACCACGCAATCATTCTAAAGGAAAAGGGTAGAAATTCCACACAAAGGCCCTACCGATATATACCCTTATTTCCAAAAGAATGAAATAGAGAAGACCATTGGGGATATGATGGCAATGGGAACTATCAGACCCAACACTAGCTTGTATTCAAGCCCTGATTTTGGAAGAATAAAGAGATGATGGGTTATATTTATGCACCCTTTTCCTATATAACTCTAGGCATATTGCACCATTTTATATGCTAGAATGGTTGACATTTGGTTGATATGTGTTTAGTCCTCATTGTGCGTCATTGAATAAAGTCGTGGTTAATTGCATCATTTTAATGAATAAATATGTTTTAAAGTTTCCTATACTTTTAATAATCTTTTGTAGTGTTATTCCCTGATAGGGACATCTCATGTTGGTGCATGAAGTTAAGAGCAATATTCAATTTGGGAGAATTTGGGGGTAAATAGAAGATTCTTGAGCTCATTTGAGCATATTCAAGTAAGTATTATAATGGAAAAAATCATATCTACCTCTATAGAGATCAAATTGAGACAAATAAAGATGTTTTGAAAATCTTAAGAAGTCATTTATAATTTTTATATTTAGCTCAAAACCCAATTCTAAAAGTCTCTTAGTGAAAATTGAGTTACAAGATTAAAGGTTGATGATGTTCTTATGCTATCTAGCCTAACCTCTAGTTCGTATTTTGCCAGTATCTAGAGCTACATATATCCAATTGAGGTGTTTCTTGGATCTCGAAAGTTTATTCAAAGGGATACAATGTCTAGTTCTAGGTCCAAGAGTTAATTCGAATGTTTTGTGGCTCAAAATGGGCTTAAGAATGTGTGAAGGTATCTGCAAGTACCCGCCATAACTATCATCAAAGAGAAAAAATAAGCCAAAATTGGTCCTAGGCCACTATAGCAGTCCTGATCAATATAGCAATCCCCTATGAAAGCATCAGTTCATTAAAATAGTTTTTTTTTTTAAATTATTTTGGGCCTCATTTTTGACACTATGATTATGTATTATATATAGCCACTTAGCCTAGGTTAAAAAGGATATTCCATATTTGTTCTAGAGTTGCCTCCATATTCTCTCTCTACGCTTTCTCTATTCTACCTTCTCTTTACTCTCTCTCTAGGATTTTTAGCCATTCTGACTTCTATTTTAGCTCCCATTTGGGATTTTGATTGCTTTCTTCAATACTTTTACTGTAATCCTCCACCCATGGAAGACTATTTTCTTTACCTGGTGAAGGATACCAATGATTGAGATAGAGACTCTTTAACTAAGCCTATTGAAGGCTTCTCAAGGACCAACCTCATGCAAAACCTCAAAAATACTATACCCTTATATTTTCACAAGGGATAAGGAAAGATTTTAACACTAAAATGAGAGTGAAGGTAAATGATGAGTGTCGTAGTAGAAGATTAGATTTTATGATCAAAAGACGATCATCGCATGATGGACAATGTTTTGGAGACAAGCCTCAAATAAAAGAAATCTTGATACCCTTTAGAAGTGCCTAAGGACCATAAGGAGCACCCCTGGAGGTGCCAAACATGAGACAGTTATAATTTCAGTGACCCAATTGGTCACTTACATATGGCTCATATTGAAAATGCCATATTTATTTGGGTAAATTACGCTCATCTCCTTCTGAAGTTTATGAAAATACAACTCACATCCTTTCTAGTTATCCAACCTACACTCACACCCTTTCTAATTGTCAAATTTTAAGTTTTACATCCCAATTAATGAAATCACAAAAATATCCTTACCTAGTCTCTTTGTTAATCGTTAAACAACCTTAATTCCCATCTCTCTCCCACTTGCTCAACATGACATGAGGGCTGGGAAATGCAAATGTGAACTTTATTGAGTGAAGCTAGAGGTGAAAGGGTAGAGGAATGGCGAGAGGGGAATAGAGGAGAGAGTGAGATGTTCAGGAAGAGGAAGGAATTAGAGGAGGAACGAATTGCAAAAGAACTAAATTGAGTTTTTGGTGACTGGTGTGATGATTGTGGCTTAGTTTAGAAAATAGAAACAAAAACAATGGTGAAAAAGGAATGAAAATAAATAAATGAAAAAAATACAAGGAAGGCCAACAATGGGGTTTGGATTTTGAGGCAAAGAAAATAAGGAACTAATATCCCTTGCACAAAATGATTGCATATTTTTTTTATAATTTTTTTCTCAAATAGTTCTTATTTTCGTAAAGGATTTGGGATTCAAAGAGTCAATAATGTGTGTCACCTAAGGAGGGGGAAATCAAGAGAAAGAAGATTCAAACTCATTTTGTAAGATTTTCAAGGAGAGAATAAAAGGGACCGAGGAAGGACCAAAGGAACCACTATTCTCTCCTTTCCCCTTTGCTCAATGTTGCATCCACAATATACCACAATGCTTGTGATTCCCAATCCCTCTCAAAATGCATTGCAGTCCACCCTCTAACAGGTGAGAGTCGTCATCCTCCTTGTGTTGTTGGGCAAGTGGGAGAGATGATGCTTTAGGTTTTTCTAATAATTAATGGACTCGCGGGTAAGGGCATTTTTGTGATTTCATTAATTAGGAATCCTTTAATCAAAAATGTCATTCTGTTAAGTTTATCAATGGTACTCCATTATCAAGGGGAATGAGTATAATATAAATATTTAAAATTTGATAATTAGGGTAGGTGTGAATGTAGGTTAGACAACTAGAGAGGTGTGGGTTACATTTCCATAAACTTCGGGAAGGTGAATGTAATATACCCTATTTATTTTAGGAATTGTTTGAGCAATTTTGAGTTGTGACTTGTGACTAATAGTTCGACAAAATCTTTTTGGAAAGATTACACTAACATTCCTTAATGTTTTAGAATAATTACATCTACTATCACTATATTTTACAAAACTATCATTACCTTCCCTAAGTCACTAAAATTACACTAACCTCTCATCAGAACCAGTTCATTAATTTAAGTGACAAAAAAGATGAGACATATGCATAATTATTATTGATGAAATTATAATTTTAGCAATATTTAACACTTTAAGTGAATAAAATATTTTTTATCACACAAAAGTAAAATTATAATTATAACTTGTGATAAAAAAATGAGGTTTAATTATTCTGTACTTTCCACTCAATTTTTAATTATGTCCCTATAGTTTAAAATTTGTAATTAGTCACTATAGTGTATATGATTTTTCAATTAGATACCCTCCATTATAAATATAGAATATTTCATGAATATTTTATTTCAATCTCCCTCTTTGCCTTCTCATGGAAACGGAATATTCCATGAATATTTTATTTTTATAATAGTTACCCCTGTTTAAAATCTCATAGGTTATAAGGACCTAGTTAATTACAAAATTTTAAACTATAAAGACCTAATTGAAAATTAAGTGAAACTATAAAAATCTATAGAATAATTATTTTAGTTAATATATATATGTATCAAATATTGCAAAATGATTATAATTTTATCATTAATAATCATGTATATGTCACATGTTATCTTTTTTTATCACTTAAATTAATGAATTAATAATATGGTACCTTAGTGTAATTTTAATAATAGTGATAGTTTTGCAAAATAAAATGTTATCAAGTATAATTACACTAAATATTAAGGGAGGTGAGTGTGATTTTCCCAAATTTTTCAAACATGACAATTAGATAATTAGAATCCACATTGCAGCTAAAATTCAACTGGACTGGAGTCCAGTTCCATACTTTAAGTTCTTACGAAAGAAATTCTTATTCCAAAAAAGAAAAAAAAAACTTTTCCAGGGCGCTTTAATTACAATAAAGAAATCAGAAAGCTGTACAATTTTACTGCAATTAATGATAAGACAAGAAAGATAAAACTGGGATTTAGTTATTAGATTTCCTAGTTGTGACGACGACCAAATTAATAATGGAGAGTAATGGCACAAGTAATACATTGCATGGACAAGAAAAGATAAATACTTGAAAATGAAACAAAAAAGTAGTAAGCATGGACGATCATTTGTTCCAACCCCCACTCCTTGACAATGGATCTCTTGGTCCACCAACAATCCATGTCTCTCTGGCAATACCAGATGATGAAATGTTGTAAAAATCAGAGTCGTATCGCATCACAAGCATGCTCTTCTCTTTCTTCCTGTTTTCCTCCATCAACAATTTCAAACTCTTCCCTTTATTATTATTTGCCGCAGCTTTTCCCTTCACTACTTCACCTTCTTCTCTGTGTTCATTCTCTTCTTTTCCCTGTTCTTCATTTTTCTCCTCTTCCTTCTCCTTGAACAAACTTCTGACTGGAGCAGACCTACAGCGCATGAGCAACAACGCATTCGGAGGAGGGACATTGTGTTCTTCCGCTTCTTCATTTGATCCATCATTGGTTGCTTCCGTATTATCTTTGTCCTTTGTGCCTTCTTTGTGAGCCACATTACTCTGATCCTCTTGCAACACCATAAACCATTTGGAGAACACAGTAGAAGTTTCATTTTCACTTTCTTCAATGACCACCTGATTCCTCGGTGCCCTTCTTCATCCTCATACTCATCTTCTTCCTCTTCCGTCGCCGCGATTTTAGCTTCATCAGCAAAGGTTCCAAAGCAGCGGAGGTCGAAATACTTCAGTAGCTGCATTGCTTCCTTCTTGAAACTTAGACAGTGTGCCCAATTAGGAATCTTCTTCTGTTTCTTTTCGTTGTGATTGTGAATTTTCTCTATCTTTTCAATCACTGATTGCCAGTTCCTGCAGGCAGTGGTCTTAGACCCGACCTTGATCTGGCCAGCGCAAGTGACTTTTGGTGATGTTGGTTCCGCAATCTCTGGCCCCATTGACTTGGTTTTGGCCCATAGTAGAGGGCTGGCTTGGCCACAAGATCTGGTGGTGCTTGATTTCTTAAGGTGGTAGTGGTGGTGGTGATTGTTGTGGTGGCGTTTGTTAGGCTCTGGAGGCCTACCCGGGCTGCGAATTGGCTTTGGCATCAGAGTGAGATGAGCTCTAGAAGGGAAACATACTAAAAGATCTGCTTTGGGTGATGCTTTTTTTTCTTCCTTTCATGGTGCTTCTTGTGTTCTGATATTTCCTTTTGGGTTTTGTTTACAATTGTTGCACTTGCACCTCAGATCGTGCAATTGCTCATTTTGAATAATATGGTGTGTTTAGTTTTTAAATGAAAGGAGGGAAGTAGAGAGAGCATTGCCTATGCCTTAGCTTTAACTTGGTGTCTTCTTTTTAACTATCTGTTTGTTCAATTGATTCCTGTTAGGCTGCTTTCGGGTGACCTTTAATTGAAATGGGGTCATAGGTGAACTTTTTTTCTTTAAAAAACAGAAAAAACGTATTGGAATAATCCATGTATTAGTGCTTGAAAAAAAAAAAAAGAATTTAAGTTGAAAAAGATTGCCCATTATTCTTGTTTCACCTTAGATGGGTTTAGAGCAAGAAAAAGATTTTATTTTATACCATTTATCAGGTAATGTATCAATTTTTTTAGATCATTATTATCTCCCACTCTCCCAATATCTTTAATCCAGCTAATGATTTGTCTAATAACAAATTATAAAGATCAAAACTATTCTTTTCTTGCAAGAGTATTTAAGAATTTTTCTCAATGATAAGACATACCCTGTAGGTATTTTGCCAGTACCCACAAATGTACATGCCGTCAACCTCAACTACCGAACCCACCCCTCCTATGGAACCCACAAATTTATGTGAGATCTCAATTGCTTTGTAATAAGTTTACTCTACTCAAACTCCATTTAATCAATCAGTAAGATTGCTTGCCAAGAGAATGACATTATGAACTTAGGAAATGTTCTTTCTGGTGAACCAAACTAAAAAAAACCAGCACAAATTTTTGGTGCTTTCTGGTAGGTGCAGCTATAACTGTTTATGGCAGTCAGAAACTGTTGCTACAGTATCATTCAACAACTCTTGCAAAAACAAAGCCTTTTTCTCTAAATAAAAGCAATAATTTCAACATCATATATGTTCAGGAGGTTTAACGATGAAATACAGGATAAGATATTCTCTGTCTTCCTTTTATTTTATATCCGTTGTTTGGTCTCAATTGAATTTTAAATTCATGTTACTTTTATTGCATTATGATGGTATGACTTGGGCTGAACAACCAACTATCTTTCCTTCTTTTCTTTTCCGCAATCAGGAAAATGTTGCAGCATTACTGAATCTATTAAGGTGTGAAACGGGGGCTAATTAAAGTGAAGAAGCTATAATGAAGTGGGTAATGTACTTGAGAGCATGGGAAAAATGGTCCCCTCTAGCCATTATGCATATAGCACTAGGATTAAATTTTCTTTGCTTTACCAGGATGTTTCTTAAATATTCTATTCTATTCTATTCTCTATGATTTCTATTCGTAGTTTCCATCATCATATGGAGAGTATGTTTTCTGTTTTGGGGTAATCTATTATCTGCCAAAGTCTCGTATGGTTTCAAGAGATGCAGCGCCAACATTGTGCATGTTATCCCCTTCTCCCCAGCTCCAAACCCCTCCTCCTTCTTCTTATTCTTTATTCTCCCTCTTTGTCTCACTCCCTCATTTTTCATATTTGTCCAATGGTTATGGAACTCTATCTTACCCAGTTTGATGCTTAAATAAGTACATGTATACTCTATTTTATTTTACATATTAGTGATGAAGCTACTTAAACAGAAAAGTGAAAAAGTTAATAATGGGTTAGAATGGTGATCTGCAGGAACTATTTGATTTTCAAGAATCAAATGAATTTTGAAAACTTGGGGCACTGCTGATGACATCATGAAGTCAAATTTTACATAATTTATTATTAGCAAGCTCACTTCTTTCACCCTCTAATTTGTCGGAAAAGTGATGAGACGAGAATTTCAAATTGCCGACAAAAAGGAAAAAGTAACCATATTTCTGGGATTGACATACTTTATTGGTGAAAAAAGATTGCACACTTTTAACCATTTGGAATAGACATTGATCAGCTGTTGCCTGTTAGCTTGAAAAATGGAAAGCTAATACACCATGCTGGGATTTGCAAGTTGATAATAGCCTGTAAAAGGTTATTCTGTGTTTGCATGTTAAATTGTCATGTATACATGACCAATCACCATAATTATTGGTACTACATATGAAGGAAACTTGAAACAATGATTCTAGCTAGTATACAATGTTCTATTTATGAGGTCATACTTGTAGTCAATACTGTTACAATCTAGTCACCATTCCCTTGTATTTACATGAATTAAAATGCAATTATTGGTACGACATATGAAGGAAACTTGAAACAATGGTTCTAGCTTACAATGTTCTATTTATGAGGTCATACTTGTAGTCAATACTGTTACAATCTAGTCACCATTCCCTTGTATTTTACATGAATTAAAATGCGATCAGCGGAGGTGGCGTGCTTTGTCAAGGGGGTGAAAATGAAGAAGGTACCGTTATTTTAATATTCAAAATATGGGTGCCTATTTAGAGGGTAGTGAATTATTTTAATCACTTTATAATTATTGGATAAAATGGGTATTAAGGACCATTATATCCAATAGTAATAAAGTAAATATTTTAATATACACTTATTTTTTAAGGTGTTAAAATAATATTTTTTTAAAAAAATTTGTCCTGCCGAGCCGGATACCCAAAATTGTCTATGTTCATCTTTTATATATTTTACTTTTTGACTGTGCTGTTATTTTCAAATCACAAATTAAAAAAAGTGAAAAAATATACAAAATCCAAATTGCAGCCCATTTTCTCTAGCTTATTGTGATTCCTCTTACTCTCAAACCCAAGTTCAGCTTATTCAAAAAGAAAAAACGAGCATTTTTGTCTTCCGTCTTCCCTTATTTTTAAGCCCATACTAGCCCATTGAAAAACAACAAAACTACAAAGAAGAAAACAAAAATAAGAAAAGAGAGAGAGAGAGAGAAAGAGGGAGAGAGGCAGCAGCTGCTGTTTCCTGCAACAAGACAAAGACCAGTAGAGCATATCAGCTAAGGGATAAAAAAAAGACAAGAAGAAAGACAAAAGAACATTGCAGGGAGCAAAACGCACACTGAGAAAACAGTGTAGAAACAAGGCTGGTTGAGACGAGGTTGCCTTGACCTCCTGCAACTTAAGGTACACCACAGGCAGAAAAAAAAAAATACAGAATAGAAGAGAGGCAGGGAGCATAAGAATGAGGCATTTTCTCACAAACACAATCAACACCGTCATCAACAATCATTTCATCACCCAAAGCAGGTTTAGCATCCACACAGTGAACCATAGCCATATTTTTTTTTTTTTTGGGTCTTGAAGCCATTTTCAGCATACACATTCAAGCCAACGTTAGAGCAAAAATAGAAGCAAATCTCAGTCACAAACCAATCCCCAAAACCAAGCAGAATCCCTCACCTGGGTTTGTTTTCCTAACTCAAATCTCTAATTTTAATTTCAGCCCTCTTTCCCTTGGGTCGTTTTTTTGTTTGGTCGGACCCTTTTCCCTGTATTTTTGCTTCTTTGGGTCATGATGCACTCTTATTTATGATGATGAAAATGTGCTGATGCTTAGTTTTGTTGGGCTGATTTCTTGGTGTGGGCTGAATCGATATTGAGCTTTTGGGCTAGCTTGGGCTGCTTTTTGTTTTAGAGTTTCTTCTTTCATTATCTGTTATTGCATTTTAAAAGAGTAAATATTCATTTTGATCTTTAAAATTATAAAAAGTGATTCAATTTAGTTCCAGATAGTGTTAAAAGGGGCTAACTTAATTTACTAACATAACTAATTTAAATCACTTTTTATAATTTTAGGGATTAAATTGATATTCTAAATTTTAGGATATAAAGTAAAGTATACTAATAATTTTAGGGAGCAAAGTTAACGTTTACTCCATTTTGAAATCATCCTTATATGGATAAAAAAAAAAAAAGTCACTTGGGCTGCTGGTTGATGTTTCTTTGGTGAATTAAAATCTTCAATGACGGAATAATCAATATTATCTGCTATAGCAGTGATATTTTTATTTTTCTTGAGATAAGAAAATACTTATAAATTTGCAAGAAGCGCAGACGGGATTATAAAATTTTCTATATAAATCTTATTCCATGAATTTGCTTGATCGCGTTCTTTTATCTCATATTTAGTTAGTCTTCACTTATCATTAATCTTTTTTAATCTTCAAATAATCCTAATTGCCCATTTTATGTGTGCATAGAATAAAAATAATACAAATTTGGCTGACAACAGAAAAATTCGGAGAGAATCAGAATGCCAATTTATTAAGCTCTTCCTAAAACTCTTGAGGCTTCATGTTAGATTTTACCGGGAGCGCCAGTAGGATCTAACTCCAATAAGTTAAACAAAAAAAAAAAAATATTTTCATAATCTTTAACAATAACTGTGGACAAATTTGTATGGATGCAATATTATGATTATGGTGAACTAAAATTTCTCTTAAAATATTTGTTCAAAATAAAAATAACTTCTTCCATAAAAATTAGTTTTCTAACCCTTTTTCTTCTTTGTTGAAACACCTTTTTCTGAATAAAATATTTTCCAAAAGAATTAATTTATATTAAAAAATTGTTCCAAAGAAAAAAAATTCCAATTCACCTTTTTTTATGCACTATGCTGTGAGCCAGAATTATGTTCCACAATAATGGCTATTTAGCCACCCATTCGTTGTCTTTGTCGTTTATCATAATCGATAACATGCTGACAGAATGAGGCATTTAGAAACAAAATTAAATAAAGAATTTTGTTCACAATAAAGGACCTATAAATCAAATATGCAAATAATGCGAGTTTATCGGGTAAGCCTTCTTAGAACGGATGTTGTAGGGTGGTAATACCTGCCCTTCTCGTAATCAATTCCCGAATTTGAATTATGTTTCGCAGGCCTTTTACGTCTTTTGGCGCCCAATCAATCATTTCATTTTTAATGAAAAAACTGATTGATAGCGACTCCAAATCTCTTCACACTATTTTTCCCTCATCTCATCCCCCAAAAATAACAAAAAAAAATTACTTTTCTTTTTAAGTCGCCTCCGTGTTACCGTGTGCCTGAGGGAGACGTCATGACACCGCCATTGCTTTTGGTTGGATTAAGGAAAAAATACAATAAAATACATTCACTCACATTCACTAAATGGGGTTAAATGCATCAAAAACATGTGGCTAGATGCAAATACACACTCAAAATACAGAATCGTAAAATGATAGAGGGAGAGAGCAATTAACACCATTTGCAATGGAAGGTTGACTAAAATACTCCATATTTTCATAAATATTCACAAAATCTCATTTTTTATATAATTAAAAAATGTCAACGAGATGAAGTTTATCTGATAATTTTTTATAAAAAAGGAATTTAGATGAAGGAAAAACTCATCTCAATTAAGAGACGAGAGTCAGGCATGATTTAGACTTATCAAGTATTTATAGAAATATTCATTGATTATCGACTAATAAGAAAAATATGAGAATTGAACCTAAGATATGGTGATACATGCATATAATTGATAATATTTTTATTTGGTAGGTAACCGATAATATTTTATACAATTTTGTAGCCATGTTCAAGCTCAATCCTAATCAAACAAAAAATCACTGAAAATTGTTTTAAAATTTTAATTTTGATAAGTTTTGTGCAGTTTTTAATTATATGCACATATGGATTCAATATTGATAAAAGGTTTTTACACACTCAATTAATCATCTGTTGTAAGTATATCTCTGTTTCTTACTTTACTAGCTTTGTGCCCGTGCGATGTACAGGTAAAAGAAATTTTTAAATGTAACAACTGAAAAAATTAGTTTGATCGGACTATTATTATATTAGAAAAGTCAATTTAATTTGATGAGAAACTTGCAAGATTATTGAAAACCATTAAATTAAAATAATATATTATAAACTACGGGAACAAATCATCAAGTGAGAAGAATAGATTATTTTAAGAGTAAAATGAGTAAATTTAGGTCATTTGATCTTACATAAATAGTTAAGATAAAAATATAAAATTATGTAATATTTTTAAATGATCACATCATCATTCATTACCATTAATAACTTTCAATCTTGATCATACATGTATGGTTACATAGTTGATTTGTTTCTTCCACTTTTATAATAAGTCATCCTTCTCATTAGAGCCATCCTCGCCACCTAATCATCCATTTATTTAAATTAATAATATAAAATAAATTAAAACTGAATAGTAAAATGAGCTTTTAAATGTTTGATTATATGACGCTGCATTGAAATAAGGATAAATAATAACACTTATAACATAAATAAATCAATAAAATAAATTGAATAATAGAGATAGTTTCGATCAAGAATATGGATTTGAGTGTTATAATCAATCCCATTAAGTTTCTGATTAACTGAAGGCGTATGGTTGCAATATTTCCTATTTGTGCAAATAGTAAACACTTGAAAAACATTAGATCATTTTGCAAAAAAATTTACAAACATTGATTTGTTAGCATTCAAAATCAAACTCCTAGAATGCTTTACACGGGTTTTGGAGCCTACAGCTATGTATCTTTACACGATAAACAACCCGAGTTGACTCCTCTTTGCTACTTGTTTAAATTAGGGTAACTTGGTTAATAATTTGTTTAAATTTGGTAGAACAGTAGACGTAGAACACTCTGGATGCTTCTCACCAGGATCTCGTAGCCGTGGACTCTTTCTTGATACTTGTTTCTTTCTTGACCATTCATTATTTTGTGGAAATTGAAGAAACAAACCATTGTTTACCATTCTTCTGCCAAGCCACGTACCATGCTCTAGCCATAGGCACATGTGAGCTACAGTGGATAGCCTATCTACTTCAGGACAGCGTGTTGTACGTGCCCGTCCATTTGTCCTTTATTGTGATAATCAAAGTGCCCTCAACATTGCAGCGAATCTTGTTGTTCATGAACACGCTAAGCACTTAGACATTGACTGTCACATTGTTCACGAGAAAGTCTCCACGGGGTCGATGCACTTTTACCCATTTGCACCTCCAATCAATGGGCTGACATTTTAACTAGGGCTATCACTTTCAAGTACTTCACTGCTTTCCTTCCCAAGCTTGGGTTATTAGACATTTTTCAACCTCTAGCTTGCGGGAGAGTATCAAGACCGCAGCTAACACTTCTAAAGGAAAGTAGTCAGTAGATGAAAAAGTCAAGGAGGCTTAGTCAACAAGGCAGTTATTTTGTTATATTAGTTGGAGTTAGTTTTTGTTATTGGGTTTTCCTAGTGTGATCCGCTTGTACATTTTCTTTGACTATCCCATCTCTCATATGTATATAAACTAATAGACTCAATCAATAAACATAGAATGCCATTTTCTGCACTTCTCAATTTTAGATTACTTTCCACTTCTCTCAATCCTCTCGTTCTCTTTTCTCCATGACGTATCACAAAACAACCTCTTAAATAACCGTAACATGTCGCCCACGTCAAATGAGAGTCACAAGCACTGTGGCCGTATTGTGTTGAAGGACAACCCAAGTGTGAGGTTGAGAAATTATGAATTTTAGCCTATTTTGATCTTAATAAATTGGGTCTAGCTCTAGCTCGTAGTGTGTGTGTGTATATATATCTGTGTGTGTGTTTATTATAAACCAAACAAATTTTTAATATATTGTTAAGAATCGCTAAAAGATTCCCATAAAATTTTAATACTAAACAAACAAGATTTTTTAACATTTTTGGGAATGTAATGCCTTGAAATATAATTTCAAACTTTAAAATAAACACCCTCTAAGCAATAAACCTTCATCCAGAACATAGCTATGAAAATCATACTGGATCAACTAATTTAGACCAAAAATTGGTGAATCGATCATCAAACCGTTCTGTTCTTAGAATGAATCAGATAAGCATTTAGACTGGCTAAATTTGATCAAACTTGGAGTGAACCAGACATGTTAGAGTTGAACTAGATGTTGAATCAGTGTACTTGAATTGGCCATGTGTTTGCATGTGAGAAATTTAAGAAATAACTCCAAAATTCAAATTCTGACCATCAAACCCAGCACAGCAAGCCACAAATCACCTTGGCCACACTATCCAACCACCAGACCAAGTTGATTATTCTGGTCTTAAGTCTCATTATTCTGGTCTTAGTTTTATTAAAATGTATTTTTATATATTAATTTAATTGAATTCTGATTTAATTGTTTAATTACCGATACCTTACTTGAGTCGATCATTGAGTCAAGAATGATAATATGCCCTACACTATGTTCTGACTTTATGGAGGAATAAGCTTTTATTATTATTTTTTTGTTACCTTTTTTTTCTTTTGCATCAGGTAAGTTCGCTAAACCGCTACTCTTTTGCTTGATTAGATTTAACTCACAAGAAAAGATCTTACAGGAATTAGGAATATAATTCCATATCTGACGATTCTTTCTCCATAATAATTATTCTACACCAACTTTCCCTGGTGCCAATGATCATGAAAGACAAAAAACTGTACTCATACCCGCTACCCATTTCGAAAGAAGGATGAGATTAGCATCCCTTAGACAATTAGCTTACTCTTCCCATGGTCAACAACCTAACAGGGATATTTGCCATTATTTAACCAATACATAAAAAATGACTATTTCATTACATATTATTGTATCAAATTACATTAAATAATTATATCACCATCAAATAATTTAAGTATAATCCTTTTTATTATTTTTTGTTACAGATTATACTTATTATTCCCAACATTTCATGGAATCCATGATCATGAAGTAAGTTCAAGCTATATACATACTTGTAATATATTATTGTTCACATGCACACACAAGAACATTAAAATCACCTTTCACATATAATGACGATTTATCTTTTTTTTTATTATTATTACATGTCTTTTCTCTCTATGTATTTTTGTGTCATGCCAGTATAAATTATCCATGTCACTTTTCCACATGCAATAAATATAAAAATGTATCATATGTCAGTTTGTGTATCACTCTTTTGTCAAATGTTAAACATAAGATAAATTGTTTCTTAACATAATGAAATGAAATTAATAATTATTTCATTTATGCTTCAAAGTGTTTTTTGTTCTTGGAAATATAGTGAATTTTGTTTTTAGTGCCTTTGAAAAAATACATGATTTCCATCCAATCTTTTAACAAAATGTTCGTTTTAGTACATATTATTTTAATTTTAGTGCACATAATTTATTTAACGCATTAAATACTTACAACAATTTAAAGTTTAGGTTTTCATCTATTTGGCGATTTTTATAGTCTTCTTTTAGTTGTTATTAAAAAACATATCTGACTTATGCTATTATTATAATATTATATTCCAAGATGTATTTATTTTACATCAATTGCATCATTGATTACTATAGGAGATCAGATATACCAAACCAGTAAGATGAACAAAGAAGGTGTAACTTTAGAGTAATACATAATAGTGCTCGACATCATCATTAGAATGTGCTAATGGTGAAATATCGGCTACCTGCTCCCAGGACATGTACAATGTGCAATGACGTTTATTTTACCATGAGTCTCAAGAAATGTATTGTTGTGGTGGAAAAGTTGTGTTGCCACAATTTAATACATCTCCAGAATTACAGGATCTCCTTTTAACTTCATCAAATGAAGGAAAACATTTTAGGTAACATATAAGAAGTTATAACCATATCTTTGCTTTTACATCATGTGGTGTTCACCTTGATGCACAATAGGCCATGGAGTTTATAGCTTTCGTACTCAAGGTGCTATTTATCACAGTGTAGGAAATTTATTTCCTAATGAAGGTTGTAGCCCGCGATTTTTGCAATTATACATTTATGATACAGATCACGAATTGCAAAATAGGATGATGGAAAACCTACAACTTCATTCGGCCATAGTCGAAAAATTACAAGTACTCCACCATGAAAATCCATTTGTGCAACAATTTCATCAACTTTCAGAACTACCAAATGTCCCTGATTATAGTTTTCTTTTCAAAGAGCACCCCTGATCAATCACAGTGCAATCTTCCATCTGCTTTGCAAGTAGCCGTAGTTATTGTTAGTCAAGATACACAATCAATAGCACGTGGAAGGGATATAAAGGTGGATTAGGGGAGCATATGAGGACTCAAGAAACTACGAGATATTATGATCCGCTACAATATCCCATTTTTTCTTATGGATCATATGGTTGGAACCTTGACAATAAAAGTCCAAATGGTAGACCTATCACATGTTGAGAGTATTATAGCTACATGCTTCAAGTGCTTTTATTGAAAATTACTGCCTATACTTTATTCTTTTATTTGAATGGCATAATATTTATTATGTAACGGTCCGATTTTTTCTTGTACACAAAATGACTAAAATGCCCCTAAGATCATTTTTGAACGAGAATCGGGGACAACCAATCCAGGCCATCCTCATGGGGTAGTTTAATATTGGAATGAGACTATAGGTGTTCTAGATAGCAATCTATGCGAACATCGGAATCCTTGATTTTTCTCGTGTGCAAAATGAATAAAATGCTCCTAAAGTCACTTTTGCACGGAAATCAAGGACAGAACCTGGTTATCCTCAAGAGGTTAGTTTGATGTTTGAAGGGGAACTAGATGTGTTTTGGATAACAATAGATATGAAAATATCAATTCCTGATTTTTTTTTTGTGTATAAAATTACCAAAATGCCTCTAAGGTCATTTAACGTGGGATTAAGTGATGACGAACCCTCATCATTCCAGGAGTTGGATATCTTAATTTGAGGGATATCTATTTTTGGGTGAGCCCTAAGAGTTTTGTGTAAAATTAGCATTTTGTCCCCTAGTTAGTGCTAATTAAATTTAATCAAAGTAATTAAAGGCATATAGGCAATATGAAGCTCTAATTAAAGATTAATTATTTTTTTTAATTAATTTTGAGTCAAAATAATTATTTTGATTTAATTAAAGGCCAAAATGGTTAGAGAAATTTAATCTCATTCTTAATCAAAGATTAGTGAGAAAGAGACAAAAAATGTTTTATGAGACTAAAAAATAAAAGTATGGGATAAATGGTACATTATCTTTCCTACATTCTGTTAAGATTAGAGACATGTTGGCATTTGAATTTTAAATTAATTGTGTTTAGCCTCATTAATCATGCAAGACAAGCCTTTATTAGCTCCAAAACCTTTCAGAAAGTGTTAATGCAAAATGTTTTGAACGATAACAACCAATTTAAAGAAAATATTTTGAAGAGCAACTAATGGTTTCCTTGAGTTTTCTTGACATAACAAACATATTCTTCCATATGTATAACACGTTTCTTAAAGCGAAAATAATTCCACTTCACATGTGCAAATATTATTTATCTCATTTAAAGAAATAGGAACTCAATGAAAGTGAGATTTATATGCAAATTGAACGTATACATGCTTAAATGGACTGAAGAAAATCATTGTATACAAGAAAACAAGAAACGAATCTTCAAAAAGTAGGACGCGACCTAGAAAGTATACTTTCAATGAAGAATTCAAATATGCTTTGAAGCTAATGTGTTGTACAACCTTCAATCATCATGATCGCAAGTATTTCATCATCTACTAACTCTGATTGAAGATTGAAAGATCATATATATATATATATATCAAGAAACTTGACCGCACTTCAGAAAGTTCACTTCATAGTGAAACGGTGCACTCTATAAGAAAAGAAGGGAAATTTAAATTTCAAATTTGAAGTCAAATCCAGTACAGATTGGCACATTATCTTTTCCAACTTGGTTAACCACTCCATCTTCTAGAAGGAAAAGTTCAGAACCTCGTTCAAAAAGTAAAAAGTAGTTTCTGAAGGTAACATCAGAAACCTTGGGGTTGTTTGGAATTGTTTTTGTTTTTGTATTTTTAAAAACTATTTTGAAAACAATATTTTGAAAACTGTTTTGGTTAGCAATTAATGAAACCAATCAATTACAATTGTGTCATCCCATTCTTTCTTGTTTTGAAAAAGAATTCAAAAAATATCTTTAAGCTATTTTCTAATTTTTGCTTTTAAAACACAAAACATATTTTTTATTTTTAAAATCAATCTGAAAAGAATAATCAACCAAATAAGTTTTTTTTTTAATTTTTAATTTTTAAAAACTGAAATTGCTTTGCAAAACACTTTCCAACCAACTCTCTCTATTTCACAATGGCTTCTACAACAACTCTAAGACATACTCCTCTAGATTGCTTTTCTAAGACACGAACAAATGATCAACACATGTTACTTGGGCAACTGATCAAGGGCGATAGCAAAAAATGAAGACCATCTATAAATAGAGATGTTGTGGTTTCAAAGAATAAGATCATGATGCTGCATAGGAGCTGAAATGCTTGAAAATTTCTCTTCATCTCTTATAAAGTTCATTACATTTTGTAATCAGTTTCCTTGTCTGTAAAATCTTTTTTCTACGTTCTTTATAGATCATACATTCTTCCAAGAGGAATCTTAGAAGAAGTCATTCAAGTTTTTCCTAGATCTGTTATTGTGTATCTTATGGAAACTTGATTGTAGGTTAGTTTGAATAGCAAACTCAAACACAAACCTTTGTATCCTCAATCCAGGAGTGATCGTGTGAGTTAGCTTGGAGAGGCTATTTAAAGACTACTTGCAATGAGATAGTAGAGTTAGCTACTAGTCATGATTTTAGTTGGAGAGGCTGGTCAAAGACTACTCAAGGTTAGCATGGAGAAGCTGGGTAAAGACTACTCAGGTTATGACAATAGAATGTACTTTCTGGTCATGGTTGAGCTTGGAGAGGCTAGTTAAAGACTACCTGGTTTGTAGCAGGAGAGGTTGCTACTAGTCACAGGTAAGAGCTTGGGAAGGCTACTGCAAAGACTATCTAACTTTCTCAATTTGAGAAAGGTTTTTAGTGAAACTCAACTGTTGTTAGAACTAGATGTAGGCAGTGTTGGTGAACCAGTATAAATCTCTGTAGGATCTCTCTCTCTCTCTCTCTCTCTCTCTCTCTCTCTCTCTTTCTCTCCTTAAACTCCCTTATATTGCTGTTTTACTTTATTTTATTCTTTGTGTTGTTCTTTATATCTATTATACACGCTCATCATATTTGCTTATTGTTCAGAAAGTAGCTTTCTGAAGAATTTACGCTTTCCGTAGCACTTCAAGCTCATAGATTGATAGCATATTGTCTAAGTTTTCCAAAAGCTAAGAAGGAAAGAGAAAGCGAAGCACGATTCAACCCCCTTTCTTATGCATTTTTTTACCTACAACTGGCATCAGAGCCAGGTTTCTAAGGGTTGAGCAATCTAACGACAGAGGACAAAGATCCTGAGGAGTTATGGCACAAAACGTTCACATAGCAGAAGGTCATTCTATCAACGATTGGCATTCTTTGATGGTGGGGACTATGCCTATTAGAGAGATAGGATGGACTTGTGGAAAGCATACAAGAAGGTGACTATGCTCTAACAAAAAAAGTGGAACTGATGATGCACCCTCAACATCAAGAAAAGTCCCTAGGAGTAGGTGGATAGAACAGCATAAGGCCAGGTCCAGTTAACCTCCAAAGCTAAGTACTTGCTTACGTGTGCACTAAGCAAGGCTGAATATAACAAAATCATTGCTTGTGACACGCGAAGGAGATATGGGACAGGTTACACATGTTGCATTAGGGAACTGATCAAGTTAAAGAAACAAAGATTAGCATGTTAGTCCATCAATACGAAATGTCCAAGATGAATGAACAAGAAAGTATTAATGACATGACAACAAGGTTTATGCACATCATAAACCAACTAAAGGGTCTTAGCAAAAGATATTCTAACTCAAAAATTGTTAGAAAAATCTTAAGAAGCCTCCCTACTAAATGGCTGCCTAAGGTGAAAGTCATTATAGAAGCTAAAGACCTTCAAACTCTCAGCGGATGCACTCATTGGGTTTCTCAAAACCCATGAGGTTGTGCTATCGGAAATACATAGTGAATCCATCAAGAAGAGCAAGTCCATGACCCTGAAATTATCTCATCAGAAACGAAGTAAAAACAAAGCAATGACAGTTGTGAAACCTTTAATGAAGAGGAATAATTTGATGATGATTATGAAGATGAGAATGAAGATGAGATCTCCATACTTGTAAGGAAGATGTCAAAAGCTTGGAGAGGCAGAACAAAAAGAAGAAGAGACATCAACCTCAAAAAGGATAAAAAAGCAAAGGGAAGCTGGAAAGTGTCACTTGCTACAACTATGGTGAGAAGAGATTTTAAACTGAATATCCCAAGCTCAAGGGTCCATAGAAGAAGTTCAGCGCCAAGAAGAAAGGCATGCTAGCCACATACAGTGACTCTGAAGAAGGAAATAAAGGATCAAAAGACCAAAAGGAGCTAGACGTTGCCAACCTATGCTTCATGGAGATTATACTTTAGAAGGTGAACCTGAGGTAAATAATTCTAATTCTGATTTTTCCTATGATGAAATACTTGCTTTATATGAAAAGTTGCTTGAAGACTTTCAAACTCTTTCCTTTCACTATCTCAACCTGAAGAAGAAACATCAAGAGGTTGTTTTAGAACTTGAAATGATCAAGTCAAAGCAGAAAATATAAGGCTTGAGAAGGAAGAATTAAAAGGAGAAAATAAAGTTTCAAATATCAAGCTCAATGCCTTAGAGGCTGAAGTCTCTAAGAAAAATGAAAAATCTTAGAAAATCATTTTTGAATTAGAAAGGACTTCAAAGCTTCTCAAATCGGACCTTGAGAAGATGGTAAATGGTTCACAAAATCTTGACTGATGCTTGGAGGTCAGAGGCCATATTTTCAAAGAACGGGTTGGATATAAGGAGGAATTAGATGAGAAAAGAAAGACAACTCAATCAAAGAAAGTAAAGAACAAAGTTTCTTACACTTTCTGTCATAAGAAGGGGCATACACCTAACAAGTGCTTCATGAGAAAGAAGTTTGTCAAAAAGGTTGGGAAACCTCCCCCTAGAAAGACTAACCCAAAAGGACCCAAGAAGGTATGGGTACCTAAATTAAAAACTTTATTTGTTGCAGGCATGTCTGAGAATACACGTTGAAGCAAATAACAAGTGATATATGGATAGTGATTGCTTCATTTTCAGCTAGCCCTAAGAATTCGACTAGCCCTGCCTCCATTTTCACTCTCATATTTTGATTCTTTCGAACACTCTCATACATACTCTCATTTTTACCACCAACTTTTTTGGCCAAACTTGTGTACAAAGTTGTGTCAAAAAATACTCTCATTTTCTCCATCTTGAGCTCTCTTCTTCATCTTCAAGAACCTCCATTGTTGCTCTCCACTCAAGATCCAAACCTTAAATAAACACACTACCACCATAGATCAAACCCCAAACACACAAGCTTTCATTCCTGTACACAAAGAGCCCAAAAAATCATTCCCCTTATTTTTCCCCTTTGGCCGAAACACATACCTCCTTCAAGAGAAGTTTTTTTTCTTTTCCTTGCAAAAAGCAAGTGTTTTATCTTCAACAAAAAAGCACTCTTTGGTAGGGATTTTATTTTATGTTCTTCTTCTTATTTTTCTTTTTTCTTTTTAGTTTTGGTGTTTAGTTGTAATCAAGGCTATGGCTTAATGATGATGGTTCTTGATGATGGTTGTGAGACCATCATGTTGATGACCTCTAGAGCTCAAATTTGATCCTTTGTTTTTAAAAGAAGAGAGTTAAAGAATGCACATTTTTCTTTCTTGGTTATTTTGAGCTTAATGATAAGTCCAAGGGAACAAGGTTCTTGGAACCATGAAAATAAAGGACTCTAAAGCTCATTCATGCCCTTTGAGGACTAAAGTTCACCCATTGCTTATTTTGTAAGAAAAAGGTTTTCATTTTATTAAGATTGATGGGGTTGAAAGTTTCACTCTTTGATGTTTTGGGTTCTTGAGCTCCAATGATATGTAAAAATGAACTTGCATTCATGTTTTTATTTCAAGTCTTACATTCATGTTTATATTTCAAGTTGTCACTTTATATTCTTAAAGGATTAAAAATGAACTTGCATTTCATGTTTATATTTTAAGCTTTGCATATTATATTTATATTTCCAAATTGTCACCTTATATTCTTAAAGGCTTAAAATGAGCTTGCATAGCATATTTATGATGCTAGTCATCACTTATGTCTCCAATGCTCAAGACTCACCCTTTTTTGTCTTAAATGGAACTTTTGATCATGGACAAATATATATATATTTCAGCCAAGAATGGATTATGGGTTTGAAGTTGGTTTTATTTTATTTTATTTTAAAACTTGAATCTTGTGTTTAAAGTATACAAAGAAATTTTGAAAGAGTTAAAAAGCCAAAAGGAGCAAAAATGTGATTTTTGAGAAAATAGAACCCTATGAATGAAACTTTAAGTTTTGCCATTGTTTTAATTATGAAATTTAATTTCTCAAAGTTTTAAAATGATTTTATGTGTTTTAAATATCTTAGAATAGTTTTTGGGAAAAATCAGTAACTAGAAAGGGGTAAAATGTAATTTCTAAAGTTTTTGTGTTTCCAATTTTTGCCATAGTTACTCATTGTTTGGTATTGTTTGGATGTTTTAAAATGTTAATAATTATTGCAAAAATTATTTTTAGCATCCTAGGTGCCTAAAAGGATAGTTACAAGTGTTAGATTAGGTAATTTTGCAAAATGTGAAAAGTTATACCTTGAACTTTTCAAAATGGAAATTTTGGCTGAATGAGTTTAATTAGAGTTAATAATGGTTTTGAATATGTCCATGTGTTTAAAATATCATTTACGGTGTTAAGAATGATTTTTTATAAATGTTGGCACTTACTAAGTGTAAAACAAGTGAAATTTTGCACTTTGACCCCTAAAATCTAACAAAATTGGCCAATGGCATAAAATGATTTTTATGATGATTTTAAATGGTTTCTAAAGTGATATGGGTCTCTCAAAAGTGTAAATTAATTTTGAGAATCATTAGTTTTGAAAAAAATGTTAAATGAGAAATTTACACTTTGACCTATAAATTTATAGAAATTTTAGTTTTGACCCCTTTGGGGCTAAATTACAAATATCAAGGACTTGATGATATTTATATGAATGATATGTTATGAGAGCTATGTTCATATGAATTGTTTGGAAATTATATGACTTGAAGTGATTATACGAAACTATATATTGATAATAATGCATGCTTGGTTCTTGAATTATGCATGATTGGTTCTTGAATTATGCAAGTGATGATTATTGTTACATTGTATATATCCTAATGAACATAGCATGTGCATTAGCTGAGTTCGGTCCTTGATTTTCGACATACTAGGTAGGAACATGTTTCCCTTTCAATGAGAAATGAGATGCATACTTACGTGATTAGTGATATGATGATGTGTCGCATGTTGAAATTATGGACGATTAATTGAGATGCATGATTGATATGTTAAATTTGGGGAAACTTTGTTTCCATCTATTATGCCGCCGAATTTTCGTCAAATTTGTGGACTTAGAAAAATTATGAAGTTTGTGAGCATGAAAATGTTGAATAATAAGTTATGATTATTGGCTATGATTATATGCTTATGTTTGCATCTCTAAATGATATGCTAAGATTAAAGGTGATATAAGACATATGGAGATGATCCTTCAGACTCAGGAATTAATGGTTAAGGGAGGTAATCCAAGGAAGTTGCATGCTCATGATAAGAAAGTTAAGTTAAGGCAAGGAAGTGATGTCTTCCCCTCTCTATTACCCTATATTAAATCTAGCGATGACTAGTTAGGTTGAGCTTATCCTAGGCAATCGGTGATGTGAAGTTTTGGTGGTTATTGTAAAATTGCTAAGGAAGGTGAGATGATTAGTTTGGAATAGTTATGTAAGAAGGTGGTTGTTAAGAAAAGAACTTGAGAGTTAAATTATGAAAAATTTATGAGAAAGTAAAGTATCATGGGTTCTCTTGCCTTCCCATGCATGTTAAATGTTATATGACTCATCATGCTTGTCCTATCATGCATTCATTTACTTGCCACTCAATCACGTAATTTGAATGTCAAGCCACACAAGAAAATAAAGTGTGTGTGTATATATATATATACACACACACACACTTTATTTACATGTGTTACTTATGCACTTGAGGCATTGCCATGCATACATGAGATACCTATTGTATTCATGACATTAAGACCCATGCTAAAAGACACCCATTTCAGATAAATAGTTTTGAGAAGTTTAAAATTGAACCTTATGCATGTACCTCTCTTTCATAATGAAAACCAAAGTGGCTGGGGATGACGACGATGGCACTTGTGTTAATGTCGGGAAGTCCTATCGAGAATCTTGAATAAGTTTCTCATCCCTCTCCTTTCTTCCTGTCGTCTCTAGATGAGGATGATAGCATTGTTCATGGTCTTCCTTGAGATGTGGATGTGGGAGTTGTGCTACGAACTGGGTCAGAGTTGCAACGGAAGCATGGAGATATCTTTCTTTTGTGTATTAGCTTTAGGGTTATCATATCCCTTACCCATTCATAACCTAGTCTTTTGATGGATATGTACCGGTAATTGGTTTAGTTATGCTATAATTATGTTTAGCTTTGAACTATCGTATGTTCAACCTTTATTGGTGGCCTTACTAGCTTAGGATGACCTTTATGTTTATAGGACGTCACTATTATGTTATGCTTATGCTATGTTAATCTAGTTTGTGTCTTGTTATGTTATGGTTTACACATATATTATGATGAGGTTTATATAATTGCTATTATTATGCATGTATTGATTGATATCTATGCGCACACGTGGCTCGTGCTTTGGTTTTAAAGTTAAAAAAAAAAAATTTAGTCATATTTTTATTACTTGTATTTTAAAGAAGAATAAGTTAAATTCTAAGACAAACACGTAACAACTAGTAATTAACTGGAATACAACTCGAGTGTATTAGGTTAAAAGTTAGGGTATTATGTATTATTCAATTGCTTTTCAAATATTTTAGATCCGCTTAATGATCAATCGATGTTATTACAATCGGGACGACTTTTACAACAATATGTAGTTGACAATTATGTCAAGATTGGATGGATTAGATATGATCAAAATAATATTTGTGTAGAGGTTTACCAAGGTTTGCAAGATGCTTTGGACAATAGTGTAACACCCTAACTCTTAACCTCATACGCTCGAGTCGCATTTCGTTAGTTATTAGTTGTTACGCCTTTGTTTCAGATTTTGACTTACTTTTCTTTAAAATACGAGTAGTAAAATACGACTAAATTTTTTCTTTGGAACTTAAGACTTAAAATGCGAGCCGCGTATATGCATAGATACCGACTATTAAACATAAAATATAACAACTAGATGTACGTCATCATAACAATCATGAATAAACCGTAGAATAATCATGACATAAATTATAGTAGTATATCATAATCATAACATAACAATGATGTCCTTATAAATATAAGGACACCTAGGGGTATCAATTACACCAAACAACTTTAACTAACGCAAAACAAAATGTTAACGAGGCTAGACTAGTCTTCATGCTTCCGCTTGCCCTTTGGTCCAACTAGGTGACGTGATTCCTATGCCCGCGCCTCACGGAAGATCACGAACATCCGTATCATCCCGTCTGGAGACGACACGGGAGGGAAAACAAAGGGGTGAGAATACTTATACAAGATTCTCAGTAGGGTTCCCAACTTTAACACAAGTGTCATCATCGTCACCCCAGCCACTTCGGGTTTCATTATAAAAGAGGTGTACATGCCTAGGTTCAGTTTTAATTTCTCAAATCTTATTATCCGAAGTGGATTTCTTTTAGCATGAGTCTTGATGGTATGAATGCAACAGATATTTTATGTATGCATGACAATACCTTGTACAGAACGACAGAAGTAAACAACACATATCACTCAATCAAATGCACTAGTGAAATAGAAATGAAACATATGCATGTGCGTCTTTTACTTTATCATGATTGAACTCTTCGAGTTCCTTTCTTTACTTTTCCACCCTCATCATGGTCACCAAAATTCACCCAACCTGCCCCCGGCAATTTTTTCATGATCACCAAAACTCCAAATACACCCATCGCCTAGGAATGAGCTCAAACCTAACTAGCCGTCGCTAGATTTCATATGGGGAAAAGAGGGAATCATATTTCTTTTCTTGGATCACCCGTACAACCCTTAACTTGGGAAGTCATAATGAGATCATTTCCACATTAGCTTATCTCTTTCTTGGATCACCCGTACAACCCTTAACTTGGGAAGTTATAATGGGATCATTTCCACATTATCATATCTCGTATGGATGCAACATGAACATACAACCATAGAACATCACATAACATATCCTTTATTCATATCTCATAATCTTATGCATTTTAAACATAGCATACCACGTCATTATAGCAACATGCCACACATCCATACATTTTCATACCCATGGTATTTAAATGATTTACATATATCAAAACCATACTTATTCGATCTCATTCTCACATCACATCTGCCTATCCTAAGATATTTTATGCTTTGGCCCTTACGGGCTTTAAACTTGTGTTCTAGTTATCCTAACACCCATTTTAGATCATTATCACACCTAAGGGATCATCACCTATAATTTTCTCTAATGTTCATGCTTACTAACATATCCAAATGGCATTGCATCACTTAGGCAGAAAATTATCATATGCTTATGGGGTTCTAGATTCTCCGTTTTGACCATTTCTAAGATCCGTCTTCGCCTAAGGCTCTATAATCAACTCCTAAACCAAATATGAGGGATTCCTACACATATCCACTGATTATAAACCATTTTTCTTAAGTTCAATTATGCTGAACAGAATTTACCATTCTTGCATCTAAGTGTTCTAGAATTCTCATTTTAAGTCCTTTCTAGTTACTTATTCTTTCCTAGCTTTCCCAAAATTGTTCCTTACTTCACTCAAACATAAACTTACACATCTTAACACCATAAAACAGAATTTATACAGTGGCCAAACACCAAGGGCAGAACCAAAATGCAAAGCTCATGTAATCACATAATTTCATGATTTAAAAGCATAAAAGTTACTAACTTTCTCTTGGAATAATTTTAGGAACTCAAAACTCTTTTAGAAACCAATTTATTTCATTAAAATCACATAAATCCAAGTAAGGTCAGTAGCTAAATTATTTAGCTCAAGGAATAGATTTAAAACATAAAACTTTATTCATAAAGTTCTTTAAGTACACCTAAGCTTGGAAAAATTCCAAGACTTAGACTATGGGCACTTATGAGTAGATAAACTCATCTAAAGTCCATCATCATCATCACAAGGCCGAAATGGCATTCGTAATGCCTTCATTTTCTAAAACTTTATGTAAGATACTTGGGCATGTCTTTAAGATCTAGGATATTTAAGTGATGACATAAACTTAAACATGCTATGCACTTGTTTTATTCTTCATTATAGAATAAAGTGAGAGTATAAAATAAATATGAGATGCAACCTTATTATTATCTTTAAAGATTAAGTGATGACTTGAAATATAAACATGAAATGCAAGCTTGGAATTTAAACATGATAATGCAAGTCCATTTAGTTATTCTTGAGAGTTTAGTGATGATATCAAAATAAACATGCTATGCAAGGCATAAACATAAACATGTATGCAAATCATTTTATCTTAGCTAGAGCTCTTACAAGACTCTAAAGGAACATCACAACCTCAGCCTTAACCCAAATATGTACCTTAACAAACATAAAGTGAGCTTTAGAGTTCTTAGCACCAAGACTTCAAAGAAGTCTTTGGTTTTGAACTTCATCATCAAGCTCAAGAAAATAGACACAAAGCTCAACACTTTGTCTAAACAAAATACAAAGAACTAAGTCATATTCTTTATTTTATTGCTCATGGGCTTCAATCTAGAGTAAAACTCTTAGAACGCAGACCAACTTTAAGGTTGGCAAGAGTAAGCTTAGAGCTCTTTGAAAACATAAGATTAATTTTCTTTAACAAAACTTTTGTGATCTACTTAACATTTTTAGCAAACTTTGTTCAAACAAAGGAAAAGGAAACCGAAATCATGAGGGGAAAGGAAGAGGAAACCGAAAACTTGTGAAGGAAAAAGGAAGGAAAAATCGAAATCATAAGCAAGAAAATGGAAAGAAAAACACAAGCATATATGGTCCAAGACCAAGTTGTTTCAAGCTTTAGAAGTTTTTCACAAGACATCAACAAGTCATTGTCTTAAAACCTCATCATCAAGCCAAAGTTCTTCTCATAAAAAGGCCTCATGGCCGAAAAGAAAAAGGAAGAGAAAAAGAGTTTTGAACCAAGAAAAAACTAGAACTTTTCTTGAAGAAAACAAGTAAAAACTTTAAAACAAAACCCCTACCTAAAGATATTTTCTTTTTGAAAGATGGAAGTTTGATCTTGAAACAAGATGAGAAGAAACACTCCTTCCTTGATGCTTAAAGGAATTCGGCCAAGAGAAAAGAGAAAGGGAGAAAGGTTTGCTTTGAGTTTTTGAGCTTGGGAATGAAAAGTCTATGTGTTTAATGGAAGGTTTATGGTGTTTGTGTGATGGTTCTTTGTGAGCAAGAAGAAGATGAGAAGGATGGTAGAACTCTTGAACTTTGAGACAAAAAGAAAGAACTCAAGGTTACTCTTTGAAGCTAAACTTGGCAAATGAACAAAAATGCAACCAAGTTCATCCAAGCATGGCATTTATAGAGAAATTGCAACCATGTGGCTGATTGGGGAAGAAGGCCTTGACCTCATGTTCCATGAGGTGAGAGAATTTGTTCCATGAGGCATGGTAAGGTATGGTGGAAAACATGGGCAAGGCATGGGCACACAAGTTTCATTAAGCATACTTTATTGGAAATGAAACATGTGATGGATGATTAATTGGGGAGGAGTGGCCGGTCATAATTAAGGCCAATGGAGAAGGAAAAATTCTCATTTTAATGTTGTTTTATGTGTGTGTTTAAGAGGTAATTTGGTTAGGTCATGATTAGGAGTTGTAAGTTAGTGTTTAGGTGAGAAAATAGGTAATTAAGGTTGTCAAGACTTGATTAAGAGAGTGTTCTTGCTAGATTAACAATTTAAAACCATTTTCTTAGTCAAATGAGGTATGGGCACAATTCCTTAATTTAAGAAATTAGAGAGAAAATACTATTCAAGATTCCATGACTAGGAATCTTGAATCAAAGAATGTAATTAGAGCTTAACCAAGCAATCTTAGGTTCTAATTAACCTTAATAAATTATTTTGACTCTAGATTAATTATTGAAATAAATTAATCTTCGATTAGAGCCAAATATTGATTAAGTTTGCTTAATTACGTTATTAGACTCACTGGACTGTTCTAGAGGTAAAATGGTAATTTTGTACTAAACTGGGACCTACAGGCCTGACTAAACATCAAAAAGCACTCATAAACATAATTTCGAACTTCCTGAAAAAGTTCCGGACTAAACGACACTTTTACCTATGTAAAATGCTACAGGGTATTTTGGTCATTTTGAGTCGAAAGTTTAGAAAATGAGATTTTCACCTCTGATTTCAAACATATCAGGTATAATCCCCTTCAAACATTGAGTTGACCCATTCGAGGACTCGAGTTGGCTTCCCTCAAATTCCTGTAAAATGACCTCAGGGACATTTTGATCATTTGTACTCAATACAGAAAAATTGGGCGTTACAATGGAGAGACAAATACAGGTACTAATTGTAACAATTTATATTTTACAATATCATATAAGTATCTTTTCTAAAACAACTTGCACATTCAAATATTATTTCATTATAGTTTCTATAAGAAATGTTGGACAAAGAACAATTTTGCCATCATTATTCATAGGGAGTCGACAAGATTTGACACAATGATATCAAGATGCTATGGCTATTGTCTTAAAAGATTGCAAATCTAATATTTTTCTTACAATGACATGCAATCCTTCTTGGGAAAAAATTAAATTTGAGATTGGCCCTTCTCACGAACCACATGATTGACCAAACTTGCTCACAAGAATCTTTCAAGCCAAATTTGAACAACTAAAGGTGGATGTCATCAGGAAAGAGTGATGGCAAAAGTTAAAAATTATATGTACGTCATAGAGTTTCAAAAGAAAGGATTACCACATGTCCACATGGTTTTGATCTTAGAAGATGGTGATAAGTTACGTCATCTAGAAGGATATAATAATTTAGTTAGGGTAGAAATACCAAACAAAGAAGATGAGCTAGAATTATATGATGTAGTCTTAAAGCATATGATACATGGACCTTGTGGAACACTCAATCCAAATGCACCATGTATAGAAGAAGGCTAGTGAAAAGAAATTTTGTAAAAGGTTTCTCATATGAAACATGTCATAGTAATAATGAATATCTAGTATACAGAAGATACAATATTGGTGAGCCAATTCCTATTAATAGGTTGATGACAATTGACAATTGCGCGCTAGGTAGTGCCTTACAATCCTTGGTTGTTATTGAAGTATGATTGTCATATTGATGTTAAGGTGTTCAGTAGCATTAAAAGTATAAAATATCATATTGAGTACCAATGGAAGTTCATGGAGAATCAAATCTTGATGAAGTTCAACAATTTGTTGATGCGAGGTGGATTTGTGCTCTAGAGGGTCTTTGGAGAATATTTAGATTTATTATCTATCGAGTGTATCTAGCCGTTGAGAGATTTTACAACCAACAAGCGATAAGTGATGTGTTAGATGATGAGCAAAACTCTAAAACAATGCTCACTTAGTTCTTTGCTTTGAACCACTGAGATCACAAATGTAGAAAATTTTTTTATAGAAAAATATCTGAATATTATACTTGGCATAGGGGACAAAAGGAATGGCTTCCAAGATGGTCTTTAAAAAAATTCATTGGTTGAATATATACAGTTTCTCCCTAGAAGGAGAAAAATTCTTCTTGGATATTTTGTTGTCTCATCTGAGAGGTTCAACTGGGTAGGAATATTTACTAACTGGAACGAAACATGTTTTCCTACATTCAAACAATTTGCTGAGCAATAGGGTTTATTAGAGTGTGATAATAGTATTCATGAGTGCTTGGTTGAGGCATCAGGACTATGAATGCCATGTGCTTTAAGGAGATTATTTGCAAAAATCTTGATTTTTCTTGAACCTAATACTGTCTAAGTCTTTAGAATGAATTCCATACAGTTATTTTAGATGATACCCATGTACAACATAGAAAGCTTGATTAATATGTTGTTGAAAGATATGAACGGCATTATTATACAAGATGGAAAGCACATCTCACATTTTGATTTGCCAAATATAACATTTGATGATTCAAATACTTACAAGTACTATTGAAACTAGTAAAATGCAGGATTCTTTGTAGATGGACCAAGAGGAACAGGGAAGACATTCATTTATCGTGATTTATTATAAATTTGAGGAGCAAAGGTCAAATTGTCTTAGCAACTACCACATCTAGTATTGCCATAACATTATTGCCTGGTGGTCAAATTACTCATTCAATATTTAAGATACCTATCGATATAGGGTCATCATCCTTATGCTCAATAAGCAAACAATCTAACTTCGCCAAGTTAATTAGATAGATAGTAGCAATTATTTGGGATGAAGCACCTATGGCTAATAGATATACTTTTGAAGCTTTGAATAGAACTTTAAATGACATTCTTTGACCTGATGCCCCTTTTGGAGGAAAGGTAATGATGATTGGTGGAGACTTTCATCAAGTACTCCAGTTATAGAAAAAGGGAGTAAAGCACAAATGATAAATGCATATATAGTGAAGTCATATCTATGGGGTTACCCAAAAATTTTACATTTGCCACAAATTGCAAACCTTGCAATATCCTTACTTTGCTCAATATCTCATGAACATTAGAGATGGGATTGAACCCACCATATAAGATAATGTGGTAAGAACACATGATCAAATGGCAATAATATAGGATAGAGAAGATGCATTGAATAAACTTATACAAGAAACCTTCCCACAAATAGAATACCATGGATGGGATGCATCATATATGGTCGAAAGAGCCATATTGACTCCAAGAAATGATGATTCTAAACTTCAATCAGTCAATCATTGACTGATTTCTAGAGAAGTTTGAAATTTTGTCTCATTTGATGAGGTGGAAGGTGACTCAAACAACTTATACCAACAAGAGTACTTAAACTCCATTTGTAACACCCTAAAATTTAATTAAAAATTAATTTGAGCTTTATTAATCATAATTTCAAAAATATAATAGTTTAGTAATGATGAGGGCGGCCAACGAACCTGTCAAAAAAAAAAAAAAATTTCGGTTCGGTGAATAGTAACCTTGTGGGCCCCATCTGCCCGACAGCTGAAACCCTAGATTCGGGCCTCTGAGGTGCCTGAAATTAGGGAAAGATGGGAATGAGGTTAGGAATATCTGAGAATGATAATTTTATACTTAAAATTAATTTTCAAATATCGGTTTAATCGGTATCTGTTTACTTGTCGGCGAGATTTCTGTGAGTTCTTACAAATGAAACTTGCATAGCAAGTTGCCACCTAAGGAGGACAAGTGTGTGGCTTGAGATGTGCCACACAATTACACCTTTATGACTAACCAATAGGAATTGCACAAAATTACACTAATTATCTTCAAAGAAAACATTTTGGACTTGAAAATTCTATGTATTTTGCCCTAAACTCAAAATATCAACATCTTATCATTCCCTTCATCACAATTTCGGCCAGACCTCTCTAAGCACCCTTCCTCCATTGTTCTTCTTCTCAAACTCCATTAACAAGCTTCAAGCTTGCAAAACCCTAGCTCAAAGTCACTAAAACCACAAACTCTCTTCACTAAACTTATTCTATTCATCATAACCTACAAATCTAACCGATTATAATTTGAATCCATCACTTTTTCCAACTTTGAGGGCACACAATCAGAGGTTAAAGGAAGGGTTTGATGTTGGTGGGGAAGCTTTGAAGTGAAGCAAAAGCATTCTAGAGCACCCTTTGGAGCATAGAGCTTAAGAGCTCTCAAAGTAGGGTTTTCTACTGCCTTTCTTGTGGAATTTTTCAATTCTGTTTTGCCTTGCCCTAATTCCAAAAATTTTGATGATATTGATGGTTAACATATTGATATTGATGTATGAATTTTTGTGTTGTGTTTGGATGGTTTTAAAATGGGTTTTCTCTCAAGTGAAATGGGAACTAGGTTGCTGGACTGATTTCTGTTCTGTAATCAGAATTTTTCACGAATTTTCTGGAAATTTTGTGGGTGGTTGCATGAGCCATGAAAATTATATGTTGTACCTAACCTCTTATACTAGACACACGAATTTTCTTAGGGGTTAATTCTAAGGTTTGATGCCTCAAAAAAATCAGAAACCGAATTGTAACTTGTTGTCTGAATTGTTGAGACTGAAGTGACAAACTTGCCCGAATTTTTAATCATAGTAATTAATTGAGATAGCTCCTGAAATTTTTACACAAGACTAATAACATGTTGAAATACCTCTGTGAATTTTCTTGTACCATGATTCCATCGAATTCTAGGGCTAAATATTTTGAGAACACAAGTCTAGACTATGAATTTGTGGCTTCTGATCACCAGATTTGCCTATTTTATTGAAGTGGTTATATAATTCTGATTGCCCTGAAATTTTTACAGGTTGTTTTAGACACATTGAAGTGTCATGTGAAATTTTTATAGCCTCTGAATTGATTTTTTGAAGGGCAACATAATTCGTGTTACAATGGTGTAAAATCTGCCATTATGCTGAAAATGCAACAATGATTTGAATTGATGAAGTAATGGAATTTTTGGTTCTAGAATGACATGAGTACTTGATGTTACCTTTTTGGCTGTATGTCTTGTGACATATGAATGCATACTAGATAATTTAAAAGGTTGATTTATAAGATACAAATGAGAATTTCGTTGTGAATGGATGCCTGGATGTGTTTTATGCATGCAGTGAATGATGTACTGAATTAAATTCTATGATCCCAAGAAACTTGAGATCCTCTTGACTTGTTAAGGGCAAATAATGAAACTTGAGATCCTCTTTGACTTGTCAAGGGCAAATAATGACACACGAGATCCTTTTGACTTGTCAAAGGCAAATAGAGTGAGTGAGATCCTTTTGACTTGTCAAAGGCAAATGGAGTGGATTGAGATCCTTTTGGCTTGTCGAAGGCAAATAGAGAGGGATGTGATACTTTTGACTCATCAAGGGAAATCAAAGATGAATTTCATTACATTAGGCATGTACATATTTGTGTATATTGGTTCTTCTTGGTTGCCATAACTTACTATGAGTATGAGTGACGGTAGAGGTGTATTAAGTGATTGGTTTTTCTTAAAAGTAACCCACTTCGAAAAGATAGATTTTGAACTTTAAAAATGAATAGTCATTATGTAATGCATGATCACCTTTTGTTAAATAAATCGAAGTGGCTTGGGCGGTAACGATGACATGAACTTTAGTATATGTTTTGGGGAACGCCCTACGAGAATGTTAGAATTCTCACCCCTATGTATTTGTTTTTCCGTGTCGTCCCAGGTTGATCTAGAAGACGGTGAGGCTTAGGAGAAGATCAAGTGGATTTGCAGTAGTTAGTAGCAGAACTTGTGTTTTTTTGTACTTAAGTGTATGTATATGTAAAACATAAGAGATAACGGATATATTAAAGCTCTTAGAAGAGCTTCCTTTGTACTTGATTTGTATTAAATAAATAAGTTGTTTCTGGCTATATATCTCGATAGAACCACGAGTTAGTTAACACGCAATTTTATCGACCCTTATTATAGATAATTAAGAAAGGTCCGCAGAATATAAGTAACAACTCTTGAGTATGATACCATGACTTAAGGATGGGGTTGTACTTGGGAGGATGTTACACCATTCTCCAAGTGGTTTTCCAGCACATGTTTTGAAGATAAAAAAGGGTACACCATTGATGTAATTATGAAATAAAGACCCTAAAGCAGGCATGTGTAATGGGACAAGCACTTTTATGAATATGCTTGATGTTGAAATCTTAATAGGCATTCTTGCCAAGAATAATTCATAAAACATTAGATAGTGATGATCTTCCTTTTGTACTTATCAAAAAGCAGTTTCCTATAAAACTAAGTTTTACACTTATAATAAATAAGTCACAAGGGCAGATTATCCCCAATGTTGGGATTTACCTACCACAACATGTATTTAGTCATGACCAATTGTATGTTGCTTTGTCAAGACAAGTTCTCAAGCAAGTACAAGAATCTTGATCATACAAGGAAAAATTGAAGGAGAAGATGGAGAGTTCACCAAAAATGTTATCTTCAAAAAATTTTATTATTATAATTTTAGGTACTTTATTTTTTCAGATATGAAATAATCTTTCTTGAAACAACACAATATTGAACTTACTATTGCTACTTTCTATACATCTTTAAATTCATTGGATTACAAGATGGCTGCATACATTTCTTACTGTGATGTCCAAGAAATTGTGAAAGTTTCTTACTATGTGTAAATAGATTTTATTTTATAATTACAAGGTATAAATTTATTTATTTTAAAATGTTATAAAATATGTCATTGACACACCATAACAAATTAATAATTTCTTTTATATTATGAACTTATTGTACAAAGATGAAAGATATTTTAGGAGTATATCCAGAAGTTAAAGACTAGTTTACCACACCCAATTGGGAATAATGTTTCAGATATATTTAGTGTAATTTTTTTTATTTTATAAATATTTGCCAAAACGTATGCTTTTTATTTTTGTGCGGATAAACATATATACATACTTTTTCATGTTTGCTATGAATTTAAAACAACATCAAACACACTTATGCAATGGGACAAGAAAAGATATTAATAATTCAATATGAAAGTATTCAACATCAAACACACTTGCATATTTGATTACATCAATACCCAAAAAATAAAAGCCGGCTAAACATGCACAATAGTGCCTGTTAGGCTGCTGGTATGGTTAAAGCGCACAATAATTAAAATCAAATTAAGATCAAAGCCAATCCTCGTCTTAACTTTATATTGTGGCCCATGGGGATGGATTTCATATTTTGGCATCTAGCAACAAGGCATGCAGGATTCTCTTCACAATTGAGCCCATTAAACTATCTTCAAAAAGTGCATCACAGAATATGCTAAGTCAGATTGAAAAAAAAAGAAAAAAAAAAGAAAAGGCTAAGTTTTATTATGTGAAAATTTATTTAATCTTTTTATATGTGAATTGTTACTATTGATGAGATTTTTTTTTACAATTAAAATGATGTTTAAACTCTAAAGGAGAGGAGCAATACACACGGTTGATGAGATCTTCTCGTTTGTCTTCTCAATAGTATAAATTTACACATGACAAATCATATAAAATTATATGAGAATATTCATATATTCTCATGGATTTCAAATTTTTCTTATTTATCAGTTTTCACGGATCATTTTGTTTAATCTTTTGAGAGTGTTCATTTATGATATAGCATATAAGAGCTTTTATAATCAAGTAAAATTTCAAATTTGATTCCCACCTCTCATTTTTTAAAGTAAACTAAAGATGTAAAATTTGAACTTAAATTAATTAAACTTATAAATTATTTAATGCCTAAATATCTTTTTAGTCATGAAAAATAAGTAAATTTTGGTTTTGGTTTATGAAATTTTTTGTTTGATTTTGGTTCAAATATTCATAAAACTGCTTTGTTTTAGTCTTTGTCACTAAATTGTTTAGATCAAATGTTGAATTAGATAACGAAGGGTCAGGTTATTCAATCTTACATACTAACTAGCCATCATACCTCATGGGTTAAAACCAGATAGGTTTAGAAATGTTTTTTGACTCGAAATCAAACAAAAGTTTTTCAAAACCAAAACCAACATTAAGTTATTTTGTAGAGATAAAAAAATATACTTAAGCCACTATTGAATAAGATTTTAAATTTAACTTTTTCCAGCATAGATGAATATATTAGAAATTTAATAAAAGTTATTCATATATCCATATGACAAATTAACACTCTCACAAAAATGTTAAACTATCACAATCATATAAACACATATAAGACTTAAATATACTTTTGATCCTTGAACAATAAACGAATTTTGTTTTGGTCCCTAAAAAAGAAAATTATTTTCATTCAAAATATTTTCAAAATTGTTTGATTTTTTGTCCCTTCGTTAGAATGTCTATGTTACATGTTGAGCTAGCTACCGAAAAGTCACGCATCATCCAATCTTACATGGTAGCTAGTAATAATACATTGCAGATGATAACCCCTATGCATTGAAACCCTATTGTAAAATGGGTTATTAGGTCCAATAGTAGAGTTGTCTAGTTGGGCTCAATGGATTATTGGGAGAAGGTTTTGGCGCATAGTCCTAAGATAGTGGATCTAATTTTATCCCAAAATTAAACCTAGCTCATGCATAGGGGAGAGTTGTTCAATCCTTTATAAAGGCTATTTTGGTCATATCCTTGAGCAATTTGGAACTCTAACACATGTTCTCTGTAACACCCTGGAAATTATTTAAAAATTAATTTGAGCTTTGTTAGTCGTAATTTCAAAAATTTGACAGTTTAGCAATGATGAGAGTGGCCCAACGGACCTATCAAAAAAAAAATCGGGGGGTGAATAGTAACCTTACGGCCCCACGACCTGCTGGAGCTAAACCCTGAGATTGGACAGGAAATGCTTGGGATTGAGAAAAGATAGGGTTAAGGTTAGCAATGATAAGGAATGAGAAGTTATACCTAGAATTAATTTTTGGGGAATGTTTGATTACCCGAATATGGTGTTTTACCTGTTCGGTAGAGTTTTGATGTGTAGTTTTTAACACTACAAGTTACTTGGTGGCCAAGTAATCTTTGTCAACCACTTTATGCCAAGTGGATGGCAAGGATTGAAACTTGAAAAGTAAGTTTTAATCATGGCTTTTCATTTATTATATTTTACTCAGGAACCAATATCTCATCCATTTGGTGGAATTCGATGTATGATTTTAACATCGAAAAAGCTACTTGCTCACCAAGTTAAAGTGAGCCACTTATCTTGAGCCAAGTGGATGGACAAGATTCATTCTTTGACTATCCAATCAAATCCTAGTCATTTATATAATTTCTTTTCCTAAAAAGAAAGAAAATTACACTTTACCTACTTAAATACTACATTTATATCAAGATAAACATAAAACCACCAAACTTATCACTCCATCATCATCAATTTTGGCCAAACCTCTTCAAGAACACTTCCTCCATTGTTCTTGCTTCCAAACCTTCATTCTTGCTTTCAAATCCCAAAAACACTAGCCTAGAGTTGTTAAAGCTTCAAAGTTTCTTCACTAAACTTGTTCTACTCCTCATAATCTATCAATTTAACCGATTAAAATATCAAATCTCCATCAATCTCACCTTGATACCTTACTTCCTCAATGATTTCATAAGGGTTTGGATGTGATTTGGGAGCTTTGGAGTGGAAGGAATCAATCTTGGAACAACTTGGAGCCAAGGATCTATTAGACACGAAAAGTAGGGTTTTCTTTTGCCTTTTATTTCTAAATTTATTATTAACTTTCTAATTGCTATTATTCCGAAATTCTTGATGATATTGGTTGATAATATATGGATAGTGATGTATTAATTTTGGTGGGGTGTTTGGATGATGTTAAAAATCATTTTTGTCAAATGGGGTTTTGCTCTATGCGTTGGATTTTCGGTTTTCCTATTAGCAGTGATTGTTCACAAATTTTCTAGTATATTTGTGGGTACTTTCATGAGCTAGAAAAAATATGTTGAAGTTAACATCTTAGGCTAGTTCCATGAATTTTCTTGAGCCTTGTTTCAGACTCATCCTCCTAAAAAAAATCATGAACGAGACTATATAAGTGCTGCCTGAATTTCTAGTCTTGAAGCTGCAAATTTTGATAATTTTTTTAACATAGTAAATGATTGATTTTTCTTTTGAAACTTTTACAAAGGGTTGAAAATATCTCAAAGTTCAACTGTGATCTTTCTTTTGAATTGATTCAATCATTTGCTAGGGTTAAAAATTATGAATTTTGGATTCTAGTTTAGGTTAAGTGGTCTCTGACCACCGAATTTGTGTAATTTTTTTTAACATAGTTAGAGAACTCTTTTTCCTCTGAAATTTTAGGGAACCTTGTGGACATATTGAAGTGTCTTGGGTAATTTTTATAGCCTTTGAATTGATTTTTTGATGTGCAAATAAATTGTGTTATAAACATGTGAAATCTGTGATTATGCTGGAAATGCAACAATGCTTTGAATTGATGAAATAATAGCATTTTGGGTTCTAGTATGACATGAATACATGATGTAAACTATTTGGCCTTGTGACTTGTGACATAAATGCATGCTAGAGGAAATAAAGAGTGGTTTATGAGGCATGATTGAAATTGCATTGTGAATGAATACCTACATGTGGCTTATGCATGCATTTGAGAAAAGAGAATATATAAATTTCAATCATGCATGTTCTGACATATGGACAAAACAGAAAACAAGACTTAGGTTGAATGAGGGGAATGAAAAAAGAGGAACTTCCCTAAATTTATTTTGATAAGGTAGATGTATGGATAGGAATAGATCTGTGTGTGATTCAGAAATGGAAAAAAATGAAGATCGATGATCACGTATAGGAATGAGCTCAGTTTTGATAAGTAGTCTATTTCTCTTGTATGGTGTCATCCACTATAAATACGATTTATTATAAACTATCTATGTGGAGTTTTCCAAGCAAATACCCATTGGGTATAAACTAAGTATTTCCTATGTCGATGAAAAGAGAAAAATGCACTAATTTGATTTCTATGGCCATAAGTGAGACCATGTCACTTTGAGATAAGTTCACTGCATGTATTATATGCATACTCATCTTATTCTGAATTGTTGCTAGGATGATTTACTATTTGTTGAGACATGTTGATATATGTGCACTAAGTGATGGATTGTTAAAAGCTATCCACTTCGAATGGATGGTTTTAGAACTTTAAAATGAATCTTTAATATGTATTGCTTCATCACATTTTCTTAATAAACCAAAGTGGCTGGGCGATGACGATGACATTATAAGTGTGTAACTGAGGAGTTGCCCTACTGAGAATTGTATAATTCTCACCCCTGCTTATTTGTGTTCCCGTGTCGCTTCCAGGTTGATCCAGAACAATAGGCTACTACATGAAGAGAGGACTACAATAGTTTAGTAGTTGGTATTTTTTTTTTTACTTTACTGTACTTAGTTAGAGTTATATGTATGTAAATGAAATAGAGAATGTATTGTATTAAAGCTCTTAGAAGAGCTTCCTCTTGTACTTAGCTATGTATTCAATAAATATTTGCTCCTTTGTTATATATATTTTTACAAAATTAGTATTAGTTGCTCCACAATTCGATCGATTTTGCTATAAATAATTAAGAAATGTTCGCTAATTTATAAGTGATAACTCCTAAGTATAATGTCATGACTTAAGGATGACGTTGCACTTGGGAGGATGTTACACTCTCACACCTTGGACGAACATTTGGAGTGTAAAGTTTTCAAGGTTGGAGATCTGTGGGTAGCTTAGCATAAAGCGGATGGCTCTAGTATCATTTTAATTTAAAGATATATAGTGGGCATTTTAAATATAAAATCATTCACTTATCTCTATCCATCAGCTTAAACTTTTGAGAAGATGGATTCATGACAAGGTATCAAAGCTGTCATGACTAATTGGTCAAGGGTTCAATCCTTGTTATCCCTGTTATGAAAAAATGGTCATGCTCAAGCCTAAAAAAAGCTTTCGTGTGAGAGGATGTTATAGATATAAAATCATTCATGTACCTATACCCATTAGCTTAAACTTTTAGGAGAGATGGTTTCATAATAGACCTAAATGGATCTAAAAATTTAAGTCATAGGGTTAAGGAGGGTTGTTCAAACTCTTATAAAGGCTATTTTGATCATATCCTTTAGTGATGTAGGATTGTAACACATCGGCTATGATATGTTAGTATGATTACCGATTGCCATAAGGATTAGACTGTGTGACCTTTCGTTAGTTAGCTTAACATTTATTATAAATAGATTTGTAACAAAGACTAAACTAAATAATTTTGAAAATATTTAATTTGGATCAAAATAAAAAATATATATTAAAGACTAGAACCAAAATTCATTTTTTTTGGGAACAAGAATTAAGCCACATAAATAATTTTTATTAAACAAAATCTCCAAATTTCTCCTTCTTAAATTTTGTATCAAACAAATTAGTTACTCTTAAAAAAAAATTACCCTAAAAAGTTATTGTCAATTTGAGTTGTCAATAAACTAGTCCTTTTGTAAAAAAATGAATAAAAAGAATAAATTAATCGCTTAAGAATCATTCAAATTGATCCCTATACATGGGACTAATTTGTCCATATTTTTAATTGACAAAGGCTTCTTTAAATTTTTTTCTCATACAGGCTAATTTCTTTTTCCTAAAGAAACCAATTTGTTACGTATGGGAGGTTTTTTCTTTTTATTATATCGCTAACATCTTCCGTGCTCACAAGGATGGATGATAGAGATGTGCATAATTTTTATCCGGATGCTATTCAAGCAAGCATGTTCCCTAATCTTATTTCTTTTGTTTTTAGGCCTACATTCTCCTTTTTTTATTTCTTCATAATCTGTGCCTTTTGCTTTTTGCACGGGGCAGGTGGTCGGTAATAATTATGCCTTTTTATTACCTTTAATTTTGGGTATAAACTAGTTGCACATATTCGTATGAAAGTCACTTATGATCAAATTATGTATTATTTTTAGTTTTATTAATCACGTCTTCTTACGTGAAAAAAATTAATAATTATTTAAAAAATTAAAATATTATTAAATATTCATCTTCTATGTGATAAGAAATGATTGGTAGGATAGAGAAGATTTAATTTGTTAACGAGTTATTGATTTTTATGAATGAGGGAGAGAACACAATTAATGAATGGTTGGTGATGTGTGGGTTTTATGGAGAATTTTTTTTATCCAAATTAATTGCTTATTATGGACTAAATAAGTTTGTGATATGCACTTAATTTCTATACATTAAAAGTTTAATAAATATTTACATAGTTTTTCAAATATAATATATATTGTTAGATCAGATTTAATAGTTGACTCTTATATCCACAATTTAAAATGTTATGTAAATGGAAGAATGTAATTGAATGATTGTGTAAAATTCTTTTATACTGAGTGTATCAAAATTAAATTCTTAATATATATATATATATATATATATATATATATATATATATATATATATAGGTTTGTAGGGCATCATATCAAAAATATACAACTCTCTATTAAGATAACAACATTACACTATGAAAAACTGATGACAAGGGTGTGTTTAGTTAAAGATTAAAAATTAAATGAGGGTAAAAAATTTCTAGATGAGAACGAACTTAGAGAAATTTTACTCTCCAACCAAAAATGCCTAAAGGTAAAAAGTTTTCAGGTAGGAATTTCTTATTCTATAAGATTTATTAGAAAATTTCAGTGTGTAAATAATAGTGTTCTTTTATTTCTTTTTGGTTTTATTTTCTGTGCAATGGCACCCTCGATTGTGTTTATTTTATTTGCGAATGTGTTCTATCTTGTGGTTTTGGAAAGTTCGTACGTGAATCATGGAATTTTGCTGCTGTTAGGAGCCATTCTTCTCATGCTTTGAAAGAGGTCATTTACACTGCACTGCCTTTTCCGACAAAGATTTGGACCATTGCCAAGCAATGGGTTTAAACCTAATACCTTTGCGACTGAGCTACAATGAGAGGCATTGACTCACAATAGTAGCCAAATTCAATGGTCCAGGACCCAACTCTAAAGTCTAAACACACACATGCACGATCAAAATCTAAAAAATATAAAATTGCAAATTAAAGCAATGTCACATTATAAGAGGAAATTTGTTTTTCCTTTTAGAAGTACAGCAGTACCGGAGGACAATCAATTATATTCTGGACCATTCTAGTTAGTGCCCCAGGCACTAATAAATAATAATAAAAGCAAAATAACAATTATGTAAGATATTGCCGAAGATTCAAAGAACAATTGATTTAATTATCTTAGCATAAGTGCACAAGATAGATTAGATTATGATAATTTTGTTCGAAGAATGTTCCCATTTTTCATTAAGTACACATCTAACCGGATTCTTTCCCATAAAAAAACCTCGAGATGGAAGCTATCAAAGAGTTTATCTTGTGGGTTTGGTTGCATGCAAGGTTTTAAATTGCGAATCGCGTAATGTGATGTGGTTTAATATTGCAAGTTGTGGTTCGCAAGCGCAACTGGATTGGGACGTAATTGCGATGTGATTTTAATATAAATTGACCACGGTATTATGGTGACGAATCGCAAGTAAAGGTAACAGCGACATTGGACACACCAAAACTGCAAAAGCAGCAATGTGTTCCTTTCTAATTTGCAGATACCCAAAACTTTCACACCATTTTCTATAACCTTTGCTGTCAATTTAAAACACTTGTACCCACCATTAAAGCATTAACTAGTAGCATATATAAAGCGTATTCTTTTCAGCCAAATCTTCCATGACATTCTAATTGGCGCCACTCACTGAGGCGTTAGATCTCCTGCGTGCCTAATACGTCTTTGGGAACCTTATCTATGCATATTCAACAAGTAGAAGAGATGAGATGAAGAATGTCATAGACCCTCAAAATTCTATAGCCTTTGCATTGTGAATTCTTAACGACCCACTACGCATGATAGGATATGAAAAATAAAAGATAAAAAAAATCTCACCCAAAGAAAGGTGTTAGAGAGGATATCCTGAACTTAAGATTTTGAAAAAAGGCAGGTTCACAAAGATGGTGGGTACAAGAGAATTAGAGATGAGTGGGATGGTGGTGGTGGGCATAAGTGGGCTTAGCACTACCATGATTTGTGGCTGCATGATGAATCATTGCCCAGACATCGTGGCTGGCAAGTCACATCACAGAAAGGCAATAACAAGGTGTGTGTGGGGTCCATGCCCTGCAGCGACTAGTTTTCTCTTCCTTAATGGGGGCCCCCCTTCGAAACTTTTTTGATTAACCGAAAGCCTCTCAGTGGTGGCTTGCGGGTTTTTCAGTTTGTTGCTTACCATTTATTATGTGTGCTTCCCAGTTGCACCTTCCAATTTTAGGATAAACCTTCAGCAGACAAAAAGGTTATGGTTATCATGAGGATTAACTCAATTGTCTCGCAAATTTTCATCTAAAATTCTATATTATTTAAGTATACGGGATTGAGTTCTAAGTAATCCTGTTTCGGTTGTCATGCTATATGATCACTTTAGTATCGTTTTTACAACTGGCACGGTTATTGGAGCCTACCAGCGACATACAAAAGTTGAAGATAAAAAGAAAGAGAAAATAAAGTAAGAATTTTGTTTTTTTATCTGTTTAGAAACCACCTTTTCGAATTTACATGCATTTCAAACGGTAAATGTATAGAAAAATATTATTTATACTCATAATATATGAAAAATTGTGTTGACTCAAACTCTATAATATGTATATGTAAAATTTTATTGATTCAATATTTAAATGAAATAATATTAATGTGCAATTTATACAATATTCATAATTGCTTCAATTAGAAGCATCAATGTATAAATTACATATAACCTCTAAGTTTCAGAAAATTTTATGTAATTAAATTTTGCATGGAACATATTAGATGCAAAACATGCGAGGATTTGAACTCTGAATATTGAAAAGTTCGTGCTTTTATCTTTAGTATAAGTTGATATAAGATGACAATGATTAACTCCTTAACAACTATTTTGACATATAACAATGATTTTTAAACTGCCAGAACTTAGAAGTAAGTGTGTTATAGCATATTTGATTTTAGAAAATAATATGTTTTTATTTCACGTTTTTAATATTAATATATACTATTAATAATTTAAACTCATTTCAAGCAAGGTTTTGCCATGCATCATTCATTAACAAATTTATGCACCACCATTTTCTCAATATTTTTATTTAAAGAAAATTTTCAAACTTTTATTTGTATTGTAATTATTAATTATTTTTTGTAATTATACTTTCATATATCTCTTCTATTAACACATACTCTACATTGAATATTATGCTAATTATTAGTTCCTTAGTTTTAAGGCTTTCAGAATATTACAAGCCTCAAAATATTATAATTGAAATTTTTTATAACTTATATTTGACATTGCAATGAAAGGTATTATAACATTGAAATATTATTACAAGCATCTTTGCTAGCTGGCACACATCGGTTAAGGAAGGGAACAAAGCATGTCTTATAAGGGTGTAGATACCTCCCCATGCAGGCGAGTTTTCCCCTTGAGAGGGGAGAGCGAATTGAGGGGTGCCTAGTTAGGCCTCAAAGCGGAAAATATCTGCATGCTGGGTGTTACACTTACACTGGGAATGGTGATACATAGCACACCAGATATGACAGATGTTACAGATGGTATCAAAGCCAGTCTCGGGATTGGGTTGCTAGCTAGCAAGGATGTTGGCCCTCCCACAAGGAGAGGTGGAACTAGTCTCATATCGGTTGGGGAGGGAATGAAACATGCCTTATAAGGGTATGGACACATTTCCCATGCAAACGCGTTTTTGCCTTGAAAGGGGGAAAAACAAATCCATGAGAGGTGCCCAATTAGGCCCCAAAGCGGATAATATATGCATGCCAGGTGTTACACTCACACTTGGAACCGCGATACGTCAGCGCACCTAGATGTAGTAATAACAACATAAATCTAGGGTGTATCTCTTGATTGTAACTATTGATTTTATATATATATTATACTCACCCCTACTTATTACAGTATCCTCTTATACAAGGAAAAAATGGAACAATCTTCACTTGATTTATCCACATCATACCTTTCACTATATAAGAGGCTCAATAGCCCACAAGTATGGTAATGAGACTAATATTGTTATGTTTCCCTATATATATACTCTTAGGTTAAAAGTTGCACGAGAAGGGGGTTAAATCGTGCTTTAACTTTTTTTCATTTCTGAAAACTTTAAACAATGTCTATCAAGTGTATACTTAAAGTGCAGCAAAAAACTTAGTTAGTAACATCCAAAAAGCGACTTTCTGCTGAGTTGAAAACTTGATGGAGGTTAAGATAGATTTTCAGAAATGTATGACTGTAAAACTTAAAAGCAAAATGTAAAAGAGATAGAAGGAGTAGAGAGATCCTGCACAAAGAGTTTTTATATTGGTTCAGTCAATCCTACCTACATTCAATTCTTAACAACTTTTTGAGTTCCAAAATCGATAGTCATTGCTTTGCTTTCTCAAGCTAACTCATATGACCAGGAGCTCACTCTATTGTCACTTCCAAGTAGTTTTTGACTAGCCTCTCCAAGCTAACCTCACAATGATCACTAATAGATCAGGGTACAATGATTTATTTAAAGTTGGTTCTCTCAGCAAATGAGCACTCAAGTTTTTCTGAAATGAAATAGTGTAAGTTTTGAAAACTCTAAGACTTCTTTCTAAACTATTATTCCTAAGAAGAGTGTATTATCTAATCAAAACTAGAAGAAGATTTTAACAAACACAGAAACTAATTACAAGATGTAATGTGATTTGCAAAAGAAGATGAAGGATTCGTGTTTTAGTATTCTTTTTAAATATCTTGCAAAAGTCTTGAGTTGTGATTGACATTCTTTTATACTTGATCTTCAAATTTGATAATTTCCGCTTGATCTTGCTTCCATTTGACATGTGTAGATCTTCTTTTTGTGTCCTAGGAAAAGCTATCTAGAATAGTAGCTCGAGGGTGTTAGGGCTACATTTTGCAAGCACAAAATAGGTGGTTTCTAAGTGATACTTCAAAAACAACTTTTTACTTTTTGGTCATAGTTTCTAATCTCATTCTTCTAGAAGCATGGATGGTTGACCAAGCAAAATGGTAGATGTCACTGTCAGTCTTTTTGGGTGTTGACTTTAATTTGAAATTTAAATTTTTCCTTATTTTCTACAAAGTGCATGGTTTCTGATTACTCATGCTTTTTGATAGGCACTTTTAGTTTTTGAATCCCTCTTTGATCTTCATTTCTTCAATTTGAGCTTGATAAAAATCTTTTTCTTGAGATTGAAGATTGTATTCACAACTTGCTTCAAAGAAACGATGGATTTCCTCATTGATTAGCACTTTTTGAATATGTGAATTATTGTCTGAAGATTAGGACTTGGTTTCTGAATCTCTTTGAATGATATTATAATCATGTTGAAACATGACATCATGAAAAACTTACTCATTGATTAAGCTAATATGTCTACAAGAATGGTCCTATAAACACTCCAGAAACTCAAGTGAAATATTTGTCCATTCTTCAAAACATTTTAACAAAATTTGTCCTGTTTACATTCAAAACCTTAAGCTTTTAAGATTTCTAAAGGGTTTTAAAGCTAACAATCTCCCTCTTTTCGATGATGACAAATCAAATTTTGAGAAAGTCTTTTGGAGAATACTTTTAAAGAAAAATTTCAAGGCAGTATTAGATCATTAAAAAAGAACTTGTATTTGCACTTGAAAGAACTTTGTATCAGAGTTTATCAAAACGTAGTATTAGCCTAAGAATTCTTTCAAAACAAGTGAGATATAGTTTTTCAGAAAGTAGCTAACTTAAGGTTTCTTATTGATTTTATCAAAATATAGATCAACCTTAGTAAGCTATAATAGAAGTTTTTGAAAGAAATTTTCTAAGTGGTATCAGAATATTTTAATTTTATGAACATAGAAACAACTTAATTATCAATGTCATCGTTACTTTCTGAACTTAATTTATTAAAGTATCTGAGTTTATGTTGACAATACTTTGTGATCTTAATCTTTATCAGAACTTAACTACTTAGCACACTTTCTTTTATGTTGTTTAATAAAACTCATCTTTCTCAAAGAATCAATATCAAAATTTTATGTAATTGTAAATAACAGATTAAAGCATGAAACTGATAATGGTGAAAGATGCAGGAGTTTTCGAAATGTATAATATATATAAAATGCTAGGCATACATGTATTAAAGCATATTTGTACAAGTTTGCTTCTTAATCATATGCCTCAGAGCATACAGATGTATCAGAGTGTGTGAGCATATATTAATATAGGTTTCAGAGTAGCATATCACTTGTATATATCAGAGTAAATGAAGTTCATAAGAATATAAGTGTTAGAGCATAAATTTTAACCCATGTTTGTATATTTCAAAGCATGATTTGTAAGTGACAGAGTATGCATGAAGGGTATATCAGAGCAAGAAACAATCTGAATTTAGAGGATAAATAGTTGATAAATGTGTCATATCAACAACAAAATAATATGGTCAAACAATAAAATAAATCAGAGTAAATAATAAAATATATCATAGCATTATTGAAAGGATAAAAAAGTCAGAACATTTATTGGACTTATAAAAGAAATTGTTCTAAAGGACATAAAAGATATGGTCAAACAAAACAAAAGAAAATGATATGCATGACTTTATGACTTTTTGAAGCACTCCTTATAGCTTGACCCCTTTTGACTCTCAACACAAAAGACTTTCTTCTCTATTCTTTTCTTTCTCCCACTTTTGTCATCAGCAAAAGGTCTATGCTTGAGGTCACACCATCATTGGCCTCCTCTTCTGAACTCATAAGGAAGCTCCAGGAGCAACTCCTCATGTCTTCTCGTTTGAGCTCTAATGTCTCTATTGGAAGCTTCAACCTTGTCTAACCTGGCAGCCATATCTTGCTGATTATGAGGAAGAGTTGGACCTATGAGAGACTTTGTTGTAGCTCAGGTTGAGGTTGGCTAGGAAAGTGTATTGTTGTTGTTGTTGTTTAGGGAGCCTTGGGAAGGCTAGAATGTTAGGGGAACAATCTCCCAAGAATTAGGTGAATCATCTTCTTTTTTAGTGGTAGCAGGAGTAGGTGGAGTGGTTGGTGGAACATCAGTAGGTGAAGTGAATAGAGTAAAAACAATGGTAGTAAGAATAGGAACAACATCATCAGAAGCAGTGGGAGGATCAATAGTGTGAAAGGAACTGTATCTGAAAATGCATCACTTTCCTCCATTTAAGTTATTCTAATGGATAGAGAAGGATGAGGTATATGCTTCAGGATGGTGGCTCTTGAAGGTTCATCATCTTCCTCCCCTGGCTCTTCCACTATGGGCTCTAGGGCATAAGAAAGTTCACTCATGTAGATCTTGAGCTCCTCAAAGCCCCCCCTCAGGTTGTGACTCTTCCTCCATGTTCTTGGACATGGATTTCATCTTGATCAATAGTTAGAGAGTCATCATTAGCACCTTTAGGAGTAGTTTCTAGAGCTTCAAATGGAGCTATTTTAGCTCTAACATTAGCAGGCTTTTCCGGAGTATTGGTGGACTAGTTGTTGAGCTGGTTTCTAAGGGAATCTGGCTTCTTGGAGATGCAACAAAGATTAGGAAAGAGGTATACCCAAATTGGTAGGTCATTGAGGCTGTTTGTTCTTCAATCACTACAAAAGGTTTAAGGACAGAAGATTTTGACCCTTTCCTGCTTGAGCCCTGAATGTCTTTGGCCTTAACCAATTTTTGAGCCTCCTCTAGCTTGCTCTTTTCTTGGAAAATTTTATTCTCCTTGAGAATTCTTCTGCTTTTTCCTTATTTTCTTTTTCTTCAGAATAAATTTTGCCCTCGATAGCAATCCCAGTTATTGACCTCAAGTATCTTTTTCAAGATCAGAGAGCCCTAGGCACATCTTTGGACAAATTCCTATATTTGTGCTTTATCTCCTGCCTTCTGATGGGAAGCTTGTTAGGCTTTCCTTTAGGGAGCTCACTTTCCGAGGACTCTACCTTAGTTTTTGAAATCTTGGATGGCTCTTGCCTTTGCTTCTTATCCGCCTTTGGTTGCTTCTCTTCTCAGCTTTTAAAGGGACATCATCAGACATTGTTTCTTCAGAACTTTGTAGTGTCCTCTGAACTACTTTCAATCATGATTATTTTTCTTTTTCTCTTCCCATTTTCTTCCATTTTCTTCTTCTTAGCTTCTTTTTCTCTATTCTCCTTTTATCCTTGGTGATGGCTTGCAGAGGCTGTCACCTATCTCCTCAAATTAAAATTTAATTTAATGCTAAGTTACACAAAAAATATAGTAAAAAGACACAACATAGGTCGTCTCTCAAGGAGGTTCCAATGTTTAATTGGGGAATTGGGGATTTTGAAGAATAAGAATTAAACAATTTAAATTAAAAGTTAATAGCAACAAGAAAGAAGACACTAGTGCAAGGTATTCCTAGGATTGGAAATTAATTACCATTGACCAAATATTAAATCCATTAGTGGCTATTAGTAATTAATTACTGGTAATTCTACCAGTTATCAATCGATCCCTAGAATTTGACCAATGCAAATAATCAATAAATGAGATCTCAATTTATTTAGAAATTACACTGATTTACGTACCAATTGCTATAACTTAACCGCCAATTGAAAGTTAATTCTAATATTCTCCCTCAAACATAAACTAATAGATCTATCAATTTATACCAAAAGGGTTTTTCTAAATGACGATTGCCAATTTAATTATCCCAATAAAGATTATAGCAATCACCAGAATGATTATAGGGATAGAAACTATAGAATATTAAGAAAACTAATGCATTTAATATCAAAAGAGGTCTCAAACATAATCCCAATCTATTCAGAAACCCTTACACTAATAAAGAAATCTACTCCTCCATCTCTTGGAGGTTTACAACAATGAAAATAAAAGAGAACATGAAAATAATAGCAATAATCCTTGTTACAATCTCCAATACAAAACACCTTCACCAATGGAATCCCTAAGAGAGAAAAAGAAGAGAAGAGAAGAGAAGAAGATGTAGAGGGAGTAATAGCAACTAAAAGTGGCAGCCTAAAAATGAGTCCAAAGCTAGGGTAAAAGTCTATAACAATCCCTTAAACACCGCTCTGAAAATGGGTCAAAGTAGGCCCAAAAGCTTATTTAAGGAGCTGTTCCGCATCATCGCATGAGTGCTGCAATGCTAAATGAGTGCTGCGGTAGGAGTGAGCTATGCTGATTAAAATCATTTTTCGGTCCTGTTGCTTGCTAGGCATGGACAGAATTGACATCTTCACATATTTGGTCATTTTAGACCCTTAATCATTTGAATTTGTCCTTGGTACTAGAAATAGCGATTGTAGCCCTTTGAATAAGCTTTTCAACTCCACCAAAATCACCTCAATTGGACATTTGTAACTCTAGATATTTCGAAAATACTAACTAGAGGTCAAGTTGGATAGCATCAGAATATCAACAATCTTTAATCTTGCAACTCGATTTTCACTAAAATGCTCTTAGAACTGGGTTTTGAGCTTAGAACTGGGTTTTGAAAGCATGAAAGTTTTAAAGGACTTCTTGAGCTTTCCAAAATATCTTTATTTGTCTCAATCTGATTCTTGTAGAAAGTGATATAGATTTTCCATTACAATATGTTTTGCAAATGTGCTCAAATAAGCTCAAGAACTCTTCTATTTTGCTCCCAAATTCTCCCAAATTTATTGCAATTACAAGCTCCATTTAGAGAGTTTCTAGCCTTGTTCTTGACATTTTTACACTCAATTCAAAGCTCCTATGCACAAAACCATACTCAAAGAGACAAGTCAAGCACAACAGGGTATAATTACAAATTATTCCAAAATTAGTGAAAAAGCCAATAATTCTATTTAAATCACACAATGAGGAATAAATCAAAATCCTTATAATTGGATCAATAACATAATAAAACTCATGCAAAAAGCTAAGGTTTGGTAGCATGATAAGTGGTATAAATGCCTCTTATCAAACTCCCCCACAATTAAGCTTTCACATGTCCTCATGTAAAATTAAGATTAAACCAAGGCATGGATGAAAAGCAATATACATGGACTGCACTAGACTTCTAACACTAAAAATGCAAGATGCGTGAAATTAAATGACAATACACCAATCCAATGAATCTAGAGACACAATAGTAAGTTTGCACACTAACAATCAAGAGAATTTTAATGAGCATGGCATGAACAACAACATAGTACACAAGGTAGAATCCACATATATGATGTATGGACCAAGTATAAAAATTCTCCCAAGGTTAGTGTTTGCCACTTATTCACTCAAGTGTTTGGGGTTATGATGTACACTCAATCACCTCAAACAAAAATGCCTTACCATAGGCTTGCTCAGAGTCTCATTCTCCATTTTGCTATACACACATGCATACCGAATCTAGAAGACTTTCCTTTGGTTGAAATGGAGCTTAGGTGAAGGTGGGTAATTATATAGGCCAATGAGCTAAACCTCTAGTCAAATGAGAGCAAATGCATACACCAAGGGCACAAGTGCCTAAGGGTACACTTTATCCAAATTAACACAATTACAGGCCTTTCTTTTGCAATGTGACATACTTTCAACCCAAACTTTTGTAGAATTTTTTTTCTTTCTCAAATTTTTTTTTAATCAACCATGCTTCTTATTTTTCCTTGGTGTGCCACTTACTGAATTTGTTTTTGTACATATTGTTCCTCCCCCACATTTAAATTGGAGCATGCCCTCATGCTCTCCCCACACTTATGCTCAAGCACATATAAGATTGCACAAATGCTCTCCTAAGCTTAAAAGGTTGGGAATTTTTATTGTTTTTCATTTTTGCCTAAAGATATGCTAAAACAAAAGAATGGACAATAAGGCTCACAAGGGCTAAACAATGGTAACATGCAAAGGTTGGCTATATGGGCATGTGGCTATAAATAAGAAAAATGCCTCAATCATATTCAAACATGCACATGAAAATATATTTTCAAGCAAGACCCTAAGCAAGTCCTAGAATATAAATCCAAAGAGGGAAACACACATGAACAAATAAGCATGGCACATGATAGTCCAATCAAGAGGCTCAAAATCTCACAAGTAAAAGTATATGTACTCAATCCAACAACACATTGAATCCACCAAGCATGCAATACAAATGCCAAGCATCTCAATATAGTGCATGTGGTGTGAGCCTATGCATGTGATCTTTAAAGTGCCAAAGGAATGGTGTAGAACACAAACAAAAATAAATGTGATGCAAGAATTAAAACTAAAAATGATTAAAAAAAATGCAGAAGAATAAAAGAGAAAGGTAAAGAAAAATCTCATGGTGGGTTGTCTCCTACCCAGCACTTTGCTTTAATGTCCTAAGTTTGACGATCTGGACCCTCATGGAGTGTGCAGTTTCAACCCACAAATAAGCTATCTGAGCCTCCAAATCCTTGTGAAATTCATAGAGGTGCATCAACCAATGCCTATCAATGTCACACCAGATCTTGGTTCTGGGTTCTCAACTCAATTGCACCCAGGGTGCACATAAGTGACCAAGAATGGTCCTTTCCATTTAGAACTTGACTTTCCAATCAACAATGTTGCACAGGGCTAATGTAGCAAAATTCTTTACCATTCACAAGGCATCCTTCCCAACATAGGATAATCTTGGAGCACTGGAAAATTGATGACTGCTCCTGGGTAGTGTACATGTTTCTGCAAACTTAGGACATTCTAAAACAAGAGGTGCATCATATCCTATGAAAGAAGAAAGAGTAGAGAAAGGGGGATCTGGATCCTTATCAAGTAGGTAACCACAAGCATCATCAACTAAAGAGTCAATGACATCAATGCCAAACACAGAGTGTTCCTCATTGGGGTACTTCATCGCATCAAAGAAACAAAATTGGACTTTCATGCCTCCACACTCCATGGATAATGTGCAGCATAAACAACAACCATGGTTCTAGGTTTTCAAAAATGGTCTTCCAAAGATTAATATATGCTAGCTGGCATTGGTGTCATTTTCCATTTCAAGTACATAGAAATCAACGGGAATATTAAATCATTTACTTGTACCATAACATCTTCCAATACTCCCTCTGGTCTATGATGCTTGGTTAGCAAGTTGAATTTACAACCCGTTTGGCTTGAGCTCTCCAAAGTTCAGGGACTGGTAGAGACTTAGGCATAACATTAATGCCAGCTCCAAGGTCGCTAAGGCCTTTGTGATATGTGTAACGCAAGTTCCGTCATTTAGAAATTACCGAATTACCCTAGGTAATTCTTATATAATTAGACCAAACAATCCTCAATAGAGGAACATAACATTAGAAAAGAAGTTATGAGCGATTCCTAGAGTCACAAGCCCGAATTTCTATACGTGTAAAATGACCAAAATGCCCTGAGGTTATTTTATCTGAGTCCTGGGCCCCCGTCCTCAAGGGGAATGTTCTGAGGATAAAAGGGGATTGTCTGTGTTATGTGTTAATAGAGGAAAAGAATCTCAATTTTGAGTTTCGACACGCGAAATGACCAAAACGCCCCCGGTTTTACTTATGCCTCCACTCGAACCTCACTAAAATGTTTTAAAAGGTGTTTTTAAGTTATGATTGACCATTGGTTAAGGGATGGCCCGATTTTGAGTGAAGTTACGATTTTGCCTCTCTTAAGTTTGCAAATTTTGAGATTTTTGATTCCTACAAAACATAAGCAATATTAGGCTCAAATTAAAGCTTATTAAATTATAATTCTTAATCTAGAGTCAAAATTATTTATTTAAATTGATTAGAACATGAAATTGCTTAAAACACCCAAATTGCTTAAAAACACCCAAATTGCTTACTAATTCACTAAGCCCTTAATTGCAAATTCTCTAATTTGCAAAGATACCTACCTACACCTAAATAATGCATGGAACACACAAATTTCTCTTCCTTGGGCTATAATGCACGAAATTATATGGCCTAATATGCATCAGAAAAATTTTTCAAACTTGGCACAAAACTCAAGGTATGAAAACAAGGAATCATGTTTCATGATTCCATGTTTTAAGCCACCAAACAAGATGATTTTTCCTTCCTTGTTTCCTCCTCAAATTAAGTCAGATTTTCCTCCTCCTCTTGTCCATACATGAGCTTGAATTCTTCTATAAATAGGCATGCTTAAGGAGTCTTAGATGCTTGCTCAAAATTGTACACATTTCTAGTTTTTCCAAAGCACCAAAAGCTCTCATTTCCTCCTCCTCTTGGCTGAATTCTTTCTTCAACTTTTCAAGAATATTTTCTTCCATTTCACTCAAAGAAACCAATTTCTCTTCCTTTCCTTCAAATCAGATTAGGTAGGGAGTTGTTTCTAAGTTCATTTTATGCTATGACAAGTTATGTTTCTAGCTCAAAAATGATGATTTCATGGACTTTCTTCTAGCTCTAATTTCGGTTTTGTTTTCCCCTTTTCTTTAAAAACATTTCAGCCTTATGGCCTAGATTATGATGAGACCATGGTTTGATGATGAGGTTTTTGAGTGTTGGTTGCAAAGCCTTCACAAGTTAGACCTCTAAAACTTGAAGTTTCACTAGTTTTAAAACTTTACAATTTCGATTTTCTTTCCTTATTTTTCTTTAATGATTTCGGCCAAATGGCCTAAGAAGGAATATGATGATAGCTTGATGATGAGGACCTTGAGTGTTGGTTGTAAATCCATCACAAGTTAGGCCTCTAAAGCTTGAAAATTCCACTTGATGCAAAACTTTAAAGAATGATGTTTTTATGATGTAAAAATAAAGATCATGAGTTTAGAACTTGAAAGATGTATTTTTCACTTTGTCTTGCTAAGATATATTGGGTTGAATTTATATTTCTCTAAAGTCTTGGAAGAGCTCTAGTAAAGAAATAAAAGGAACTTGCATCCATGTCTAAGTTTATGCCTTGCATAACCATGTTTACTTTTAATGTCATCACTAAATTCTCAAGAATAAATAAATGAACTTGCATATCTCATGTTTAAATTTCCAAGCTTGCATTTCATGTTTATATTTCAAGTTGTCACTTAATCTATAAAGATAATAAAGAAGTTGCATCTCATATTTATTTTATGCTCTCACTTTATTTTATAATGGCTAAAAGAATCAACACATGACATGTTTATTTTATGTCATCACCTAAAGATCCTAGAGCTCAAAGACTTGCCCAAATATCACAAGCAAAGTTGGAAAATGGTAGTATCACTATCAATTTCCTTAAGATTATTGGAGTTAAAGAATTCATTCTTTAAAAAGTCTTGAGATTGGAGCTTAATAAGAAGTAATAAGAATTCTCTTCTCCCTTCACCGGTCCAGTGCGGACTCGCTAAATTTCTAAGATTCTCTTCTCCCTCCACTGGTCCAGTGCGGACTCTCCAGTTTCTTGCATCATGTTTATATTTCAAGTTCTTGCATCATGTTTAATTTTCAAGTCATCACCTTAAATCTTAAAGATAAAGAAATGGATTTGCATATCATGTTTATAATTCCAAGTTATCACCTTATAATGATAAGATTAAAATGAGGTTGCATAGCATGTTTATGATTCTAAGATATCACATAAATCTCTTAAGCCCAAGACTTGCTCCTTTTATCTTAAGTGAGAATTTTAATTATGAAGATTCTTTCAATTTTAGCAAAAAAGAATTAGTTTCTAAAAGAGTTTTAGACTTTGCAAAGATTTTATGGGAAACTAGTATCTTACATGTACTTAAAATGTAATTTTAAGCAATTATGCGAGGTTCATAATTCAGCCACTAATATGAGTTTAGTACTACTGTATGATGATAGTTTAATATGTTTAAAGTTGTGATAATCATGGTTTATTGCTAAAGGAATGATTCTATGCATGTTAGAAATAAAACTAGCTTCCAAAAAGGTAAAAGCAAGATTTCTAGAACTCTAGAAAATGAAATTTATGCGTTCTGTCAGAACCTTTAGCAGCCTAAGAACCAGGTTCTATTATGTTTAGATAAGAGAGAATGATTCATAATTGATTTAGTAATTAATTTTAGCACCATAAGGAAAGCTAGTAACGAGAAGGGTTAAAAATGCATCTTCTAGCACACCATGAAGCCTTAAATATAACTTGCTGCCTATGCTGTCCCATATAGTTTAATAATATTCTTAAGGCTTATAATTAATGGTAATGATGATAATGAATCCTTTAGATGCATGATTAATTAGTTTGATAATTGAGATTACTCGATTCTAAAGTTTTTGTTTAAGAAGTTTTCGGTAACAATTTATGATGATGGTTCTTTGAAGTTTGAAATGATAAGTCTATGTAGTGATTTGATGCTTATTAAGTATTTGATATCATTGAATGACTTCATAGTTTGCATGATATAGTTTGTTGCAAACAATGAAAATGTTTATGCATCCTGATGATTATGAATTCAGTTGTATTATGATATAACATGCAAAGACTTAAAGGTGACTCAAAATATATGGAAATGACCCTTTGGACCCATCAACTATAGGTGGTAAAAAGGTGATCTTGAGAAAATGTTCCTTTAGAATCAAACTATAGGCGGTGAAAAGGTGATTCATGCCCCTAGTCCGTTCTCTCAAAAGGGTAGAGACGAATTTTTACTTATTAAAAGGGATAAATATGTGCTGGTGACGACTAGCAAGGTATGAGTTCATAACCTAGATTACTAAGGGTGGAGTATAGGGTGGCCCAGGAAAATGATAATGAAAATAACTTTAAGTCACCTAAGAAACTAAGTAAATGCATTATGTGAATATGATGTTCTGCTATGCATAGTATTTATGAGATGATGATGGAAATATGATGTTCTGCTATGCATAGTATTATGAAATGATGATGAGGAATATGATGTGATTTTATGCATAACTATGTTATTATATATGAAAGGAAAAGTTCATTATAAACATGACATGTTAAGTTTATGATGCATTATAAGACGCACGATTAAAATCGATAAACCTCGGTAAAGTATATTTTCAAACTTAATAAATCAATCTTAGCATGCCCACTATTTCATAATAACCCCGAGGTTCCTGAGGACGATGATGATGACACGATGCATATGAATTGAGTACCCTTGAGATTCTTATAAAAGTTTCTCACTCCCTCTTCTTTTCTTTCCATCTCGTCTTAGAAAGTGATGGTGATGTTCGTGATTCAAATGCTTCACCTGGTAGATGTACTTGATCTGGTGAATATTATCCTTGAGGAACGTATTCTAAACTTTGCGTAAGCTTGGATATCTATCCTTATCCTTGGAGTGTTATTACTAGGTGCCATTAATAGATGTCCTTCCATCCATATATTATTTATATTTGTTAGATTGCCTACACCTAGTCTTATTCTGTTGGTAGGCAAATTATCTATGTGTTATGTAATTATGGATGTTATATGATAGAGCCAATATGATGTGTTTTTCATGCTATATCTGCATTATCGCTTTATTTCGATTATTGTTCACGTTATGTGCCTCACATTTTCAATTATGTTTTAAAAAAATTGCTCGTAATTTCACTAAGTATTTTCAAAGTATGATGGAACTGAAGCAAAGAGTAAAGTCTAGTAATTAATCAGATACAACCTAGGTGTATTCGGTTAATTATTAGGGTGTTACAATATGCAAGTTCCCAATAGTGCAACACAGTGAATGTGAGATCCTTGTACTTGGGTGGTAGATTGCCGCTTGATAATGGAAAGACATTTATCCCTATAGTCACCTTCTCTTCCCAGTCCTTTATCTTCTTCCTATTGGTGCATAGATCTTTCAAAAATTTAGCATATTTGGCAATTTATTTGATTGCATCCAATGGGGGGTATGTTTGCTTGAACTTTTTTAAAGGTTTTCCAAATGATCCATTTATGATGCAGAGATTTCTTGGTTGGATCCTTTGAGGAATGGCTGGATGAGTGAAGTTTTCATTTCTGGTGGCTCTATTAAGCATGGCTATTTGAGCATTGCGGTGTACAAGGGTCTTTCATTCCTAGTTCACTTTCTATGCTGTAAGTGTGTTGTTTAAATAGCGCTCAACAAAATCACCTTCGAACCCGGTTTGTCTTGCTAATCTTCCTCTGAGGCCTAGCTCCGTTGGAATTTTCATGGACCTTAGGGACAAATATTTCCCCTTAGATTAGACGGTTTAGAAAGTAACTAGGAGGCTGGCGCTTGGACTATAGTTTTGCATTTGAGTCACCTTCTCTCTTAGCTCATTCTTATTTCTTACATTTACTCCATCATCATCTTCATCATTTCGTCATAGTGGGTCTAGATCGGTTGCCTGATGAGGTTCCAGGTACTTTTGCTATGAAGATTAGGCCTGTTGTTAATTAGTCCCCACTTCAAATTGGGGTTTTCTTCTAAGTTAGAAGTGTTTCCAAATGGAAATGACCTTCTGATTTTGAGGTCTAGAAGGGGTATGTTGCTACTACCCTAGTGGTTGAGTCATCTTGCAATGCTGGGCACATATTAGTGTGATGGTCATTTGAAGTACATATGCCACAAATCTTAGGGACTATTGGAGTTCCTGCTCACTATTAATTGCTACATAAGGCCAAAGAGTTACTAAAGTTTATGTAAATATTGGATTCTGCAAGCTCACTTCATGAAGGCCTTTAGTAGTTGTGGCTGCCCTGGAACCAAATTGCTAAAAATTGGCAGCCATATTTCTCATCAAATTGCTAGAGTCTTATTCAAAAGTGCCCTTCCACTAGCAGCATCTATCATACATCTTTTGCTACCAACCCCTCATAAAAGTATTGAAGAAAGTTACTCGGAATCTCTTTTCATGTAGAGTATCAAACACGGGTAGCTTGCATAAAGAAGCTTGAAGCGTTCCCAATATTCATGTAAGTCTCATCAGTCAGTGAATTCTAGACATCTTTTCTCATAGAAGCCACTCTAGAGGTGAGAAATATCTCTCTAGGAAAAGCCTCTTAATCCTAGTCCAATTATTTATAACCCTCAGGAAGGTTGAAGAACCAATTTCTCCCACCATTTAGGGAGAAGGGAATGATACTTAACATCATCTACCTCCAAATTAGTTCTCATGTCAGAACACACTTTGTGTAGCTTCTTTAAATCCTCTCAAATAGCCCATGGAATTTGGGCAAAGCATGTACCATATACCCTTTAAGCTCAAAATCATTGTCTAGCCTAGGGTATGTAATGGCCAAGGATTCCTGGGTGAAATCAAGAGTAGTGAGCTCCCTAAATGTTCATTCTAATCTCCCATGTTACTTGTATTTCATGAAAGACTAAATAGAGGATCAGAATATTAAGATGGTTCCACTGAGGCTTGTCCCTTAAAGTTTTCTCAATTTCAAATTCAAGAGGTATCAAATTTCCAACAAACATGGAATGCCTCATACAAGGGAATAGATTTTTTTTTTATTATCTTCTTTGCCATAAGGCGAGAGCAGCATACAATTTATCCCCAATAGTACATCAGTGCTTCCTAGTTTAGGCAGAATGGTAACTGGACAACGTAAAGACCTTCTTGACCCTAGGACTTAGTTAGGAAGTAGTAATCTCACCAGGCTTGTATATGGGGGAGTCGTGAAATGCTTGGAGACTTCTTCAGCACTAACACTAAGGGATTTGCACCAAGTCACCTTGAGCCAAGCATATGACTCTAGTAGTAAGTGAATTGATGATGTTGGAAAGCCCAAAAATTCCAACCTCCATATAAGTATCCCTGATTGTAATCTTCACCATAGATTCTGACTTCACTTCAAGATGGGAGTAGTAGGCAATCACCATCAGGGAATACCTTGTCAGATATCTCAAGAAATCTTCCAACCTTGGAATGAGAAAACCTCCTTCAAAATAGGCACCTCGTTCATCAACTCCTTACTTAGCTTCTTCGCTAGAGCCACTTTTCTTATAGAGAAGTTCGTGTCGTAGTGTTCTTGCATTAGGGGCTCATTGTACATGTGGAATACACCTATTTTGGTGACATTGCCGTCGAGTTACTTACCTTCTACCATTAGTGAAATTATCTTGATGTGACCTTGATATGTCAAAGGGGATCTCATATACATCTTTCTCATCTTTACGTGCCCTTGGAATGCCAAAGGGATCTCATATATATATATATATATATATATATATGGGGATTTCATTTTATGTGCTCTTGACATATTGAAGGGGATCTCTAATTTTACGTGACCTTGACATAAGCGGCCTTGCCCATTCCAGGGTAATAGATTGCTTATTAGGATTGAGTTCATTCCTATATATAATCATCAGATTTACTTTCTCTAATTTTCACACATATATATTCCTAGCCAGTTTACTTTTCCTGACTTAGTGTTGAAGGGGATCTCATATTTCATATTTCATGCTTCATGTCACATGCACAAGCATCATAATCATATATGCATAGTATCAACATCTAAGTTACATAGTGTACCATGCATACATATTACTCATGATCCCAGGCCATAATCTCAATCTTCTTTTCATATAGGGGCAATTTTCATGAGCACTTCACATTTACATGTACAAAATGTCATCAACAAACTCACATAGTATAAATGATATCAAATCATTAACATTTCATCAAAGTTTCAGCTCACTAGCATGTTGTCCAAAATTTCAGCCTTAAACAAAATTATGGCTAAGTTACTAAACATCATCAAAATAGAGCAAAACAAATTTTCTTAGATAATTCAATATGTCTATGAGACCTTATAAAGTTTCAGAGCAAAATAAGATCTCTAGCTATATTAACAAAATTATACAATTTTGGAGGTTAGTAATCACCTAATTCCAAGCACAGTTCAAAATTCCCAATTTTATTATCATACCAAATAAATAGGCTAAATTCTATCAAAATTCAGGATTGGACTTCAAGATGTCCACAACACCTTCTAAAAATTTCAAGTCAAAATTCGATCATTTGATATAGTAACCAAATTAGATAAATTTAGTACTTCAAAATTGGTTGTTCAAGCAAATCCTGACCTGTTCAATTTCTAAATTTTTAAAAATAGTAAAGTCTTCAAATGAACTCAAGAAAATTAGAGAAAATGCTTTCATATGTTAGCTTTATCATATAAAAATTTCAGCTCAAAATCTTGTCTTCAACTAAGTGAAAAAAATCAGGAAAAGTGGCCTATTTGCTTAAATATGAGATTTCAATAACATAATTAATAACTTCTTTTGACAAAAAGAGTTTTGTAACAACATCAAATCATTACACCCAATTAAATGCTGCAATATCTAGATATGATCATTCAATAAAATGAAAAATTTCAAGCCCAATCATTCAAATAATTTCATAACTAATTTTGAAAAGAAAGAGGCTAAAATAAACCATACTTCTTGCTAGAAGATCTTTTACACTTGTCTTGATTCTTCCAATTATTCTTCCACTCCAGAACCTCACCAAACCAAGCAAGACCCTTTCTTTAACAAAGGTTGTAGTGGCCTACTCTTAATAAGGATATGGGATGATGATGCTTTTATGCTAAAATTGGAGGTATAAATAGGTATATTAAGCTTTGTAGTGAAGGATTTGATCTTGTAAGTGATGGACATGGAGTTTTGGAGCTAATTCATGAGGTTTTGTGAAGATAAGACATGGAATGGTGACAAGGAATGAAGAAGGCCGAAATTCTTGAAGAGAAAGAATGAAAAATTGTGATTTTGTTCCATTTATATAAGAAAATGTGTAATAGTTTTCTACCACAAAAAATTATTTACTTAAAATAAAAATTATAACTTTATGTGCCTATTGTTGATTCTTGGCCAAAGACAATGGTGTGGCATCTCCCAGCCACACACTTGTCAAGAGTGATAGTAAATTTGCGCTATTGAAATTTCCTGGACGGGTAAATACCGTACTTAGGAAAACATATTCTACCCAAAATTTGATTCCAAGTCTACAATTCTATTTCTAACCATTTCTAACCTCTATCCTATCATTTTTCAATCCTGGCATCTCTTGGTCCAAGTTTTAGGGTTTTGACTTCCTAACTAGCTCGCGGAGCTTGCAAGGTTACTATTCACAATTTTTTCTATGTCATTCTTATTATGACTATTCTATCAAAATCCTGAAATTCTGATTAATAAAGTTCAAATAAAATCTTAGAATAATTTTGGGGTGCTACACAATTAAGCACAACTAGGATACAAAGGGCTTTTTTGGAACAAGTGTTGTTTTTCAGTTTTTTAAAATAGTTTTGAAAAGTTGTTTTGAATTCAATCTTAAAAAGTTAGAAACAAAAATCTGTTTGAGAATAATATTTATAAAACAATTTTTAAATGACAAAGACTCTTTTCAGCCACATCCACATCTTATCATGTTCACTATTGTGTATGCGAAGGAAGCTTTTCAGCAAGAGAGAAAGGCTGGCGGCCTTTTATTAGAAAATTTCAAGTTTTGTTCCATATGAGAATTGAAGAGTGCTTATCAATAAACACTTTAATTTCAAAATTGCCATCACGTGGTTTTTGTTTTTGAAAACATCTTGAAGTTTTTTCTAACTTTAGTTTTTAAAACACCAAAATTGTTTTTTCATTTTTAAAACCAATATCAAGCAAGTTTTTATAATTTTTTGTTTTTTAAAACTGAAAATTGTTTTGGAAAACACTTTCTAAACAACCCCAAAATGTTTAGAGTTAAAAAGGAAAATGTGTTCATAAATACGACTCATCAATCTTATATTTCAATTAAGTGATTATGTTATAATATTCTTCTCCTATTTTAGTTGCTTTACATTATGGCTCAGTTTCATCTTTTCAAAAAAGGATTATTCTCTACTTTTTTCTAAGTTAATGTCTAAAAGGAAACTATGCAAATGCATAAGTGACATCGATGACAATAGCTGCATTATGGCTTAAGCGTAATGTAGATATTATTAGGGAGTTAATAGCCTAACCTTAATGGGAAGGATGTTATTGCTTGGAAGTTTAACTTAATAGGTTTTTGTTCTATTCAACCTTTTTGGTTGCATGTACATCCACAACTTTTCAAGAATTGTCCTCATGATACTAGCAGGCAAGGCGGCTTGGAAAGGCTTGGCCTATACAAGAGCTAAGTTGTTAGTATAGTTCCTCTATCAAGGAAAGTTAAATACAGGGATAGATTACAATATATCAATGTTTAACCTGAAGGTGTTGATGAATGTATTCTTTGTGGTTTAGAACTGGAAACAATTTGTGATTTATTTTTCTTGCGTATTTTTATGACAATTTTAGTGTGAATTTATTAGGTGGTGGGGGGGTTCAATAGAGCTTCCCAAATCAACCTTCTATGTCCTTCATTCGTGGTGTTATGCTGGTGGTAGAGGTGTCTCAAGAAAATATGGACCACTTTGTTTATGTTGTTACTTGGTCTATATGGAGGTTAAGAAATAAAATGGTGTTTGAAGGAATTCTATATGTAGTTGATATTAAGAGTTGGTTGATTTAGTTAGGAGTTAGTTCATTATTAATTACAACCCTATATAAGGATGAACTCTACTTGTATTTTTACCTTTTCACCATATTATCGAATTTCTAAATTCTAATTATTTTCTCTATTATCTAAATTCTCTTAATACCATGAATTTCAACATGGCATCAAAGCATTTTCACCCACCATGAACCTTCCATTCCATTGAACAAAGCTCTCCTTGGAGAACATGTTCTCTTTCTTTCTTTTCTAATTTTCTTATTATTTTCTTTCACTTTCTCACTATGAAATGATTTTCCATATATTTCCATCACCCTATCTTCTTTCTCTAGAATTTTCTTTATCGTTCTCCCTATTTCTAAAATTAAACATGTAAAACACAAGAAAACAAGATTCAGATCAATCCTTCTCCGAATCTGGCTCATTTTCGGCAAAGCTCATGTTTTGGTAGACTTCGTCTTTTCGGCTACATTTACAGATCGGCAAAAGTGTGTATTAGATTGAGTTTCAAATGAATTTGGTTCGTTGTCATCTTTTTTCTTTCATATCTATTTTAGGTATGATGTAGTTGTTGGCTCGTTTCAAAATCTGTTGTCTAAGTCATTGATTTTTCATTAGCTCTTCCTTGAATCTCGATTTGGTTTTCCATCTCTAGCAAGTTCCCAAGTGAGGCATCTTTTCAAATGAAACCTTCTTCCTCCATTTGTGGTTTGCATTTCTATTGTGGACTCTGGTTTTCATGTCACATTTTTATTTGGTGTTTCAAATCTTGGTTCTATTTTCAATTTGTCTCTCTTCTATTCATTACTAGCACGGGTCTATTTCTTCTGGCAACGAATAGCGTTTTTGATGAGGCTTCATTTAGATCTTGAGATTCTATTCTGGTGCTTGCTCTAATCTGTTTCTTTGCCATCAAATGTGATTCTTGGTTTAGGTATGTTTGGGTTGTTCACTACCTTCTCTTTCATGTCTTAGGCCTAAGATCCATCTTTGCCATGCCTGCTACACAATTGTAAGTAATGGTGATTGTCCCTCACATGCATCTTAGTTCCATCTTTCTACATTGTTTTCTATTTCTGGAGGATCTATTGGTTCCCCTAGTACATCATAAGATTAGGTTGCACAAGGATTAAGGATTTTATGTTCCCATTGTTTCTCAAATTTAGGATTGCAACTGACAATGAACTAACTCCTAACTAAATCAACCAACTCCTAATGTCAACTACATATCATACACACTCAAATAAGCTAAAATGAAATAGCTTTAACTACCAAGAGTTGAGGCTAACTCAAATCTTCCCTACACATGACAGAAACAATCAAAAGCCAATTTAAGGCTAAATCAATAGAATTTAATCAATTGCTTAACCACCACCATAGGCCTTCATGTTTGAAATTGTGACATTGTTTCCTTTGATCACATTGTACTTTTCTTATTTAAGTTGTATTGTACTTTCATCCCAAGTTGGAGATGCTAAAGTACACATGCTTTAGCTTGGAAGAGACTATTAGAGTGTGTATGATATGTAGTTGATATTAAGAGTTTGTTGATTTAGTTAGGAATTAGTTCAATTTTAATTACAATCCTATATAAGGGTGAACTCTACTTGTATTGTTACCTTTTCCACCATATTATCAAATTTCATACTTGTAATCCTTTTCTCTATTATCTAAATTCTATGAATACTATGAATTTCAACAAATTCAACCAAATTGGGACTTTGAGAGGAAAATTATTATGATGAGCTTGCATCCTGGTCTCCAGCTTGGAATGGAAGGATCAACATTGACATAAAGGAGATGGTATCAAATCCTAGCTCTGTTCATAAGTGACAGTTCCATTAGAAGGGTATTACACAGTAAATTTTGTTTTTGAAAGGTTCAGATTGGTAAGATGTTTTCTTATTGGCATTATTTTGCTTACATGCTAGCACTACTAGAAATGTGTCAAATAGTGACTGATTTTGTGATTAAAATAAATCAATCACGAAAATGATGGATTTGTGGCCGATTTAGTGACCAATTTTTATTCATACTAGAAATCATTTCTTGCATAAAATCGGTCACTAAATCGATCACTAATATTTCAATTAGTGACATATTTTTATTGATACTAGAAATCATTTCTTGCATAACAATTGGTCACCAAATCAATAAAAATCGATCGCTAAATTGGACAATAATATTTTAATTAGTGACAAATTTAGTGACTGATATTTATTCTTACAAGAAATGCTTGCTTGCATGAAATTGGTCTTTGGTGAGTGATATTTCGGTCACTACTAGCTGCACATAAAGAGAAAAAAAGCCCTAAACATCTAATATTTCCCCAAATCTCCTATTCACTCTGCCTCCTCCATACTCCATCCCACATTGCCACTGAAGCTCCCCAAAGTTCACCCAAGGCGAAACCATCGTCCCTCCACCGCCACAAAGCCATTGCATAGCTACCACAATATCCAGCTTCCCCAACGCTCCATGCGCATTCGCAAGCTTGGTTTTAGCTCCTGTTTTGCGTCAGAGTCTCCATCAGTCCGCCTTTGCTTGTCTTCGCTTCCACTCTGCTTGCTAAGCCTCCGCTTCACCAATCCTTGCTTCACTACTCTGTCGTGACTCTCCTCTCCAAGCTACCGCTACAAAATTGGGGCTTGCTAGAAATCTCTTCTTTTATGTTCAGTGCATTTGTTTTTTTCATATTTGGTATGTAGCTATTTTGCAGTTTGGTTTTTGTTTGGATATCTACCTTTATCTTTTGTTTGGACTATGCTCGCTACTATGGTTACAGGTTAGGCAATTTGAGCTTTTCTCATGGAAAAAAAAAATCTATGTTACCAACTAAATTTTACTAGATAGAATAAATAGAAGAAGATAGAAGGAATTAGACAAATAAGAAAATTATGTTAAAGTAGATCAACATTCTTCGTGGTTTGTTTAACTGTTGGAAGTTAGAATTTTGAAGATAGTAAGTTATTTTGTATCTACAAATTTAACCACGAGCGGGGAGGAGTGTTTTGATGTTGATTTATTATAGAGGATGTGTCTACTCATGGGCGAGAGGAATCTTTGGGCGGCTTGGCCATGAATTAGAAAAAGAGCTTTCCAGTTTAGGTCAAGTTTCCAAACACCAATGGAGAAGAAGGGCACATTTCCAAAATGGTCACTATAGCTGTTGGTGCTTATCATATTCTCTTTTTGTTTCTTTGTTTTTTATAATCAAGTTATTAGATTTCAAAATTTGTTGATTGTATTTGAATTTCATTTCTAGATGAATTTTGTAAATGCAAAAGTCTGATAAGCAAAAATGTGTACTATGAAAATAGTTTTTATAGTGGAAATTGATTTTGACTCTTATTCTAAACATAATTTGTTATGTTATATTGTGAAAAGTTGGAATGTAGAACTGAGAAAGAGATTGAGTTAATGTTTAGATTTTAAAGGAGGTTGGCATTGGCAATGTGTTCATAGGGTTAGCATGTTATGTATGATGAAATGCTCTCTATGTGTCCTTGGAATTCAATTGTTGTCCATGAAGCTCACTTTACGATGGTATGATAGGTTTGGCAAACAAGTAAAGTGTTACTATTCAGCCTGCTAGTAAAGATTAGTCTATATTCCTGGAAATAACCAAGACAAAGAAACAAAATAAGCCTTCTGCATTACTTCACGAAATTCTCATGAAGAAAGAGTTCTCCAGAATGGAAAAGGTTATGCAAAATCAGGTAAATGGGGAAAAATCTGCTGATTGGTGTCTTGTATGGTGACCCTTTTTCTAGTTCATCCTAATAGTACGAAATAACTCGTGTATTCATAAGGCTAATTTTTTTAATATTTGACAATAATTTTGTTGTTTATGACAAAACATTTGGCTTGTTACATAGAATTTTGAAATTAAAACATCTCTTCCTACATGGTTGTTTACCCTGGCAGTGATAAGTCTCTCTATATTTGTTTTAACTTTGAGGAGAAACATCCTACAACTCAAACTGGTAAGGTTCTTTTCTGAGATTGATCCTAAGTTGTTTTGCAACTTTGTGCTATTGGGAATTCAGCCACCCAAGCATGCTATTCTTTTAGAAACCTTAGTATAGTTTTCATGTTTTAGTTTGTTATATGGCTAGACCTTTTGAGTACATAATTTGGCAGTGTGACTACCTAGTTTTCATATTCATAGGTTGTTAATTTACTTAACTTTTTCAAATTATTCATTTGGATCTAAAATATATTTGAAATTTCTCTTTCTTTTTAAAATTATATTTTTTCTTCAACCACAAAGATCATTACTCAGTAACTGATTTGCCTCAAGATGTTATTTTTGTTTTGGTTGGGGTGGGGTTCTAGTGAAGATTTTTCTTAATAAGAGTGGCACCCCATGCATCCCATTGAAAGATGGGATTCATTATTACTACAGCAATGACATTTCCTTAGTTATACTTGTGCAGAAATTTCAGAACTGTAGGTATGTTTGCCATTGATGAAAAGGGAAAATAAAGTGAAAGTGAAAGAAAAATGAATAGTGGTGATAAGAATTTTAAAAGAGCTGTTAAATACTTTTCTATAAGAAGTATCCTTCTTCCGTTGTCTAATAGTATGATTAATATAAAGTTTTTTTTTAAAAAAGGAAAAAGATTGATATTCAAAGTTGTTAAACTCCAACTAATTGTGTTGCTATTTGTTTATTATTTTTAATACTAATGTTTTAATTCTTATAATTTAAACTCAAAATCTTATAAAAAAAAAAAAAAGTGGCCAAATCACATCACATTATATTGTCCATTACATCACATCAAGGAGTTAGTAATAAAAGCTAGGGTAGACATATGAGAGATGTTTCTTGGAGAAATATTCATGGACTTGAGATGTTTATAAGATGAGAGTAATGTAATGAATGAGGGTGCAAGTGCAACCTAGTTTTTGATGAGTAGTTTTCATCTGCACAACCTCGTTTCACAAGTCAGAAAATTCATTTATTGCATTGAATAGCCTGCTGATTTTAGTAGCACTATTTTGACTTGTTTATAGATTAGGAATTGAAAATAGCATCAAACTTCTAAATGACTAGTTATATTATGATTAGCTTCTTTCATTTGCTTCTTTCATTTGCAATAATCGAAGTCTAACTTTTGCTTCTATTTTTTTTTTTTATCTAGGATCTTTCAACTATGGTTATAGATCACTCAGGATATGTAGTCTCTACTATTTGAACCAATGAAGTTGTTTTGGGTAAAATCATTAGCATTTATGTGTTTTTTATACTTCTATGAGAACTAATGAGCAATTATCCCCAATTTTGAACTAAATTACATTGTTTGTTATTGGGAATTTTTCTTATGGACAAGTACTTCTTTTCTAATTTTTTTCATTGTGTGTTACTCATCATTAGCCTTGTCCAAAGATTTATTAGTATTGATGTTTTAAACTAGTTAGTTGATATTTAGTATGAGCTAAGAAAGAGAAAGGTGATGATTAGTAGGACAAGTTATGATTACTTGTTTGTATTTTGGATTGACATGGTTATTTTGTATGCTATTCAATATTGGTAGTTGGCACTAGTTAGCTATTATTTAGAAGGTTTTATGTATAATTTTATGTTTCTTTGTTAGTGATATGGATATGTAAATTAGGTCTATGAAAATAGGAATCTTGAAAAATAAAAAATTAGACTAGTATCTATAACAATTATTAGTGACCGAATTTGAGATTGAAATTGGAAGTTATAAATTTGTGACCGATTTTTAGTGACCAAAAAATCGATCGCTACTAAGCCAACATCTTCCAATTGGTTGAAGGAGAAATTCAGTAAGTCACAACAATTAGTAACCAAAAAATCGGTCGTTATTATGCCAACATCTACCAATTGGTTGAAGGAGAAATTCGGTCACAAAATATTAGTGATCAAAAATCGGTCGCTAATAAGTGAACATCTTCCAATTGGTTGAGGGAGAAATTTGGTCACAAAGTCGATCACAAAACCGACCACAAATATTAGTGACTAAAAAATTAGTCACTAATAATTTAGCAACCTTGAATCTATCTACAACATAAATCGGTCACAGAATTGGTCACAGAATTGGTCATTAAAAGGTTTAGCGACCAATTTATTGCATTTAGCGACTGAAATTTTGATCACTAATCGTTAATTTTTTTGTAGTGTAGTAGATTATTGATAGCTCAAATTGATCTTTGATATACTTTCCTGATACATGAATTGTGGTGGAAGACATGTTTGGTGCTATTATGCTTGATTTTATATGCAGTAATGTATTGGACTCTTTAGCATACATATGTGGTTTCCACTTGTTACCATAGGATCTGCATAGTTTGAAGGAAGGATTTTGTGATCAAATTCTCATGGTAGAACTACTACATTAATCGGCACTATGCTGGTCTTGATGGCAATCCTGAGGGGACAAGTTTGGTGTCTACGAACTTATTGTCTATGATCTTTTCTCGTTGTTTTCATGCTTTTGCTTCTATTTGTTTTTTGCTTTGTTTCTATTTTGTTCATTTTTATGCTTCTTTATTAAATAGTTGCTCGACAGCATCTTACATGGTGCTTATTTAGTTTGTCACCATATGGTGATAGCATTGCACAATAACCATTTTATCTTTATTTTACTTTAACTTTCCTCTTCTGTCCTATCCTATCCCAAACCTATCTCTTCTTCTATGCTTTCTTTCTCTCTTGTATATCCTCCTCACCCACTCATTGCATTTCAACCTGCCCACATATCAAATCCAACAACACCCACTAGTTAAACTCATCCCTCTATCCATCTCCTCTGATTACACACTACAAGAAGCTTAGGGTTACCGATGGATTTTATTGACAGATTTATTCGTCAATATTTCAGATGGATTTTTCAGAACATGGAAATAAGAAATTTTTGGGTTTCTGACATTATGGATGGATTTTTCTATGGTAATTCCCATGGTAACCTTGGCGCCAACTTAAACAATTTTGGCGTGCCAATTACCAACGGATTTTTCCGTCAATAAACAAAATATTTTTTTAAAGTAGCATACATTAATATTATCGCAGATTTTTCCATCAATAAATTTTGCATTTCTATTCCGACGGATTTTTGCCAATAAGAGAAAATCCGAATAAATAAAAAAAATACGCAATGTAGTTGTTTATTGACGGATTTTTCCATCGGTAAAGATATCCCAAAACAAAAAAAATGGCGCAATATGTTCAATGATTACGGATTTTTTCCTTCGGTAATTCAAAAATCCATCGGTAAATTATGATGATATATCTGCTACTCATTCATGAAAATCAAATCTGTTCTCTCTCTCTCCCCTCTCCCCCCCTCGGGCGCTCTCTGGCGAACCGCCTCCCGCACGCGCAACCCCCTGCAAACCAACGCAGCCCGTAATCTATGCCTGTGAGGCTCCATACAATCGAGTGACCCTTCGCACCTGTGAGGCTCTGCGTGACCTGGCCCAGCGCGATCCCCTAACCCGCACTTGCTCTCTCGGGCGACGGACCAGCGCGACCCGGCGCGTGACCCTGGCCAGCCGCGACCCGACCCATGCCTGCTCTCTGCATGACCCCAACCACCGCTTGTCTCTCCGCCTTGCGCCTACCCTTCCTACATCCCAAGCACGCCACCACCCAAAGGCGTGCGGCCATCCTAGCGGGGCATCCTCTGTCCATTCTCAAGTTAATAATTCATTTTCATTCCTTACATAAACTTTTGTTTTAAAGCTGTGTTTTGTAACAAAAAATGGATCAAATGTAACAAAAATATTATTCGTTCTTTAATTTGCTAAGAATTGGTAAAATTATTTCTAAAATTAAACAATGAACAATTTTTCTTTGTATAGAAAACACTTGATCTTTTTTTATATATCATGATTGGTTATTAGTATTTCTTTTGAAGTTATTAATTTAAATAATTAATTTTGTTCCAGAACATCAAATCCGGTTGGAGTATTATTATTCTTTTGGCTCTTTTAAGGTAAGTAATTGTTTCTTCTCCTTATTTAATTACATTTTTGTTAGGATAGAGACTTATGATTTCTAAGATAGAGTTGTAGGAAATTGGGATTGCATGACTGGGGAAGGGCGTAGAGGTCCTCTCTGACTTGTTTGCATTGTTTGCTGTGGAGATTGATTGTGTATGCATAGATTGCAGGATATGCATGTTGTGATGTTATAAGGGGGTGTGCTCTAGAATGGTTTTAGGATCTTTAAATGTTTGTTTGATTGTATTGTTCAGTTTATTTGACTGTATTGATATTTGTATATACTAAAATTAACTTTTTGGGATGTCTTAGTTTAAGGGAGGTTCTTTCGAATTTATTTTTAATTTAAAGAGTGGAATCTTAATTTAAAGGGGTTGCTGAAGTTTTGTTAAGTTAAAGAGCACAAATTATTTACCGAAAGACTTTTACTTTTAGAAGATGATTTTAGAGGTATTTATAATTAAATAAGATCTTAATTTTTAAAACTTTAAATGAATTGTTAGGTTAAATTACATATTGAAGAATCATGATTCCCGCAGACTATGGATGTATGACAGGGTGTACTCCAGTTGAGGGGAAATCAAACCTGAATTTTACGCAGGAGTTGAACGGTTTGTAAGGGTGGCTTGTTAGACGTACAATTTATGAATGAGCAAACAGTTAGGTGTCCTTGTGCTACATGCAAATGTAGGAAATATTTTGATATGGACACCATAAGGAATCACCTGTATAAGGATGGTTTTATGGTGGATTATTGGGTTTGGACTATACATGAGGAAGTTGCCACACACAATTTTGAAGATGCTAGTGTTGAAAATACATATGTTAGAGGTAGTTCAAGTAGAGTTAATATTGGTCAGCATGTCATGGGAAATATTAATTGGGAGGATAACTCTAAACGATATGAAGAAATGATTTATGATGCAGTTGGGCCCAAATTCATCCAGATTATGAACCTTCTATCGAGGCTCCTAATGCCAAGGCTGAGAAATTTTCTCTATATTAGAGGCTATAAAGGCCCCTCTATGGGAAGGGTGTATGCACTCGGAGTTGTCTCTAGCGGTTAGGATGTTAGCTATAAAGTCAGAAGCTAATCAAAGTCAAAATTTGTTTGATCAGTAGGCAACATTGATGAGTGAGATTAGTCCACAACCTAGTTCTGTTCCAAAGGATTTCTATCAAGCCAAGAAATTAGTTTCAAAACTTGGGCTAAAATTAGAAAAAATATATTGTTGTTTGAAGGGATGCATGTTGTACTACAAAGATGATGGATACCTAACCCAATGCAAATTTTGTGAAAGCCCTAGGTTCAAACCAAAAAGATCTAGAAATGGAAGATATAAGGATGTTTCCTATAAAAGAATGCACTATTTGCCCTAATTCCAAGGTTAAAGAGGTTGTATGCTCCAATGAGTTCAGCACCTCACATGAGATGGCACTTTGAGAATAAGAGAAATGATGGTGTCATGACCCACCCTTCCCATGGTGAAGCTTGGAAACACTTTAACCAAATTTATCCTGATTTATTGCGGATCCTAGGAATATTAGGTTGGGGCTTTGTGCAGATGGATTTACTCCAAATAATCAATTTAGCAAGCCCTATTCTTGTTGGCCTATGGTTGTTACACCTTACAATCTCCCTCCTGAAATGTGCATGAAAGATCCTTACATGTTTTTAACTTGTATAATCCCTGGCCCGAATAATCCCAAAGCCAAGATTGATGTTTACCTCCAACCATTGATTGATGAGCTTAAGGAAATGTGGCATTCGGGTGTACAAACTTATGACATTTCCACAAAACAAAATTTCTTGCTGAAGGCATCATTGATGTGGACTATCAATAATTTTCCAGCCTATGGAATGTTGTCAGGTTGGATGACGCAGGGAAAATTGGCATGCCCAATTTGTATGGAGGATACAAAGGCATTCACATTGAAACATGGTCGAAAAACTCATGGTTTGACTGCATCGGAGGTTTTTGGACCTTGATCATGAGTTTAAGGGTAAGAAGGATGTGTTTAAAAAGAAGACGATTGAACATGATGAGCCTCCTGTGAGGCTAAGCGTAACTAGGTTTGGCATAGAGTTAGAGGCTTTCCAAAGATAATTGAATTGGGTAAATCCATACGATTTCCAGGATGCGGGGTAGATCATAATTGGACCAAACAAAGTATATTTTGGAGCTACCTTATTGGGGAGATAATCTAGTTTTTCATTGTATTGATGTAATGCATGTAGAGAAATATGTGTATGATAACATCATAAATACTGTGATGAATACGATAAGACTAAGGACAATGTAAAAGCAAGGAAAGATTTGGCAGAGTATTGTAAGCGACCTGAGTTGAGTTTCCAGAAGTTGCTAGATGGTCGTGTGTGTAAGCCGAAGGCTAGTTACACACTAACTTTTGTTAGAAACAAGCTGTGTGTAAGTGGATGCAAGAGTTGAGGATGCCTGACGGTTATGCCTCAAATTTGGGTAGATGCGTCAATGTTGCACAAGGACAATTTGTTGGCATGAAGAGTCATGATTGTCATGTATTTATGGAGTGCTTACTTCCTATTGCATTTAGAGAATTACCTCGCCCTATTTGGAAGCCATTGATTGAGTTGAGTCAATATTTTAGAGACCTATGCTCATCCACTCTGAAGGTTGAAGATCTCTTAATTATGGAGAGAAACATCCCTATAATTCTTTGCAAATTAGAGAATATTTCCTCCGGTTTCTTTGATTCCATGGAACACTTGCCCGTACATTTGGCATACGAAGCAGGTTTGTGGCCTGATTCAATACAGATGAATGTATCTATTTGAAAGAAATATTGGGAATTTTAAGAGTGTGAAAAATAGGGTTTAGGTAGAAGGTTCCATATGTAAGGCATATATCTCTAAGGAGACATCTTTCTTTTGTTCCTATTACTTTGAACCGCATGTTCAATTTAGACGAACAAGGGTTGGTCGGAATGATGATGGGGGTGAAAGTTCAACTCAACATACTTTGTCTATATTCAATTAAGGAATGTCCTGCTAGAAAATCCAAACCCCATTGGCTGTCAAAGAAAGAGAAATATGCTACACATTTGGATATCTTAATCAATGTGAAGAAGTGCAACCATTTAAAACGTGAGTGATATCAATGTATCACTTTCAATTATTTATGAACTGATCACACAAATCAAATCTTATTTTACCTGCAATGTTTAATTTATAGGTATTTTGAACAAGTTGATGAGTGACACACCCTTGAACAATTTCCAGCATGGTTCAGATCCTTTGTATGTGACCTAACTATCTAGTAACCATTTGATCCAACATTACACACATGTTCCAGTTGTCATCTTTTGTGTTGATCTTTTAATTTCAATTATTCATGTAGGTGTTTGATAAAAACAATAATGTTTCATGTCCTTATTCACAAAGTCTGGCTTGGGGTCTTGCTAACAAAGCAAACAGTTGGCCAATGTATTATGTAAATAGATATAAGTTTCATACATTTGAATGGGACCAAGGGAGAACAACAGACAATAGCGGGTGTGTGTAAGAGGGATGCGGTGGGGAGGGTGATTGGTATGGAGTAATCAAACAAATACTAGAGATTGAATATGTGGGTGATGGACCTAAAAAATTGGTAGTGTTGTTCAGTTGTGATTGGTACGACCCAAGACGTCCTGACGGAACACGCATACACAACCAATATAAAATTACCGAGGTGAATCATACTAAGAGATATGGTGCATATGATCCTTTCATCATTGCTTAGAATGCAAGACAGATATATTATGCATCATACCCTGGAAAGTCAGAAAGGATTGGAAGATGGTCATGAAAACTAAACCTAGGGGTCGAGTTGAGGTCGAAGAACTACCTGACAACGCTTTTCAAGTGAATGATCCAGTTCCCTCTTAGGTAGTTGTTGAGATAGGAACATTGCCAAATTTACGTTCCGATTCTGGTGAGGTTGAGATAATTCACTCTTCCAGTCATCAATTAATGAGTGAACACAACGAAAGCAATGGTAGTAATGAGGAGGATGAGGATGAGGAAGATGAGTTTGAGGATGATGTTGAGACTAGAATGATGAAGATAGTCCTCAACTTTCAGATTAAATGCGATGTGTCTAGTCTTATACTTATTGCATCTTTTTATTTTCAATTATCATATTATTTGATTTTGTATACATTGTCATTTCTTTTTCAGATATGGCACCTAAAGGGAAAAGCAAGGGCAGGGGGAAGGGTGTCCCAAATAATCAGACAATCAACCCTCCAGTCAGGCATCTACCCGCTCACACATCCACTCCTATCCCTTCCATGCCACCACCCGTGCAGTGCCTTCACCTCCACTACCATTGCCAGATCCTGTCCCTACCTTGCCACACGACTCACAAGGGGATGATGAAAGTGGGGCAGTTGGTGGTTCCTCGAGGCAATCAGGACATGGGTCCAGGGGAGGAATGGGGAGAGCTTGTACGTCTTGGTAAGAAAAGGTAAGTAATTTAATTGTTCAATTTATGAATCTTGTTGTAATAATTTTCAACAATTTCTTAACATATATTAACATTGTTTTGTACTATTTGTTATGAAGTTGGCATCCAAATGCACGTGCCATGCACAAGGTGACATGCACCATCCAAAAATTGTATGATAGGCCGATTGAGTCCTTCGGCAACTGGCAAAGGATGAAATCCTGGTTTATTGAGTAGAAGGTAAAATAAAATAATTATTATGAAAATGTGTCACCATACTTTAGAAACTACTTTCAATAATTTTTTTTTTCACTTCCATGTGTAGAGCCACTTCATCATCCATCCCAAAGATGAAGATTTCATGTTTAAGCTCTTCAAGTCCGGCAGCACAGGCTACAAGACATGTACATCGACATCCAGGAGGCGGACGAGACCCCAGGTGGATGACTCAGCCAGCCTGGACTATTTGTGGCAATCCTGGAGAAGCAGAAATTTAAAGATAAGTCTTTGAAGGCTAAGGCGAGTGAGCGTCGCAAAAGGGTGGATCCATTCATTGTGGTGGTTCTGCTACTATAGAGACTACGCGTACCGAATGGTTTAGTCATTATTTTAAACATTTTTTAAATTCCTTTTGTTAAATTTATATTTTCACTTACTATTGTTTTACATGTTCACTCAAATTGTAGGCTGTCGAGTTAAAGAGGCAACTCACACAAAGTGAGTTGTTCAGAAAGACTCACACGCAAGAAAGAGAAGATCCTCAGAGAATGCTTGGGTATATATGTTCTGAGCACTTATTATTTGTATATATATTTAATTTCTTATTTCATATATTTGATAGAGGTTTAATTAATTTTATTTTGTTATAGCATGTCTATGAGCAGCGCTATCAGGAGGCTACGAGCGGGAGTAGAGGATTGGAGCTAGTGAGGAGTGCTCACCAATTGATGAGGACCAAGTTGTGGCAAGAGGTAGTCGGCAATCCTTATAGAACTGCATCTATGGCATGGGGTCATTTTATAAAGTAGTTTGTCCTCTGCCTATCACTGAGGCATCTATAGGCACTAGGTCCACTGCGAAGATGATAAGGTCCATGAGCGAGTTCATCTGCTCAACGTGAAACTTCATCATATAAAAGAGCGGGAGAGACAATGCCAGTGGCAAGAAATGCAAAAGAAGATTGAAGACAAGGAAAAGGCCATGGACATGAAGATGAAAAAGATGAAGAAGGAGATGGTGTCTCTGGAAGAAGATGCAGGCATGCTCCTCCACATAGCTAGACACCAATGATGATGGTGATGGTGATGCTGACGATGATCCTCCTGACTTCTTCCTAATTGAGTTTTTTTTTTCGTTGTTATATGTTTGAACTTTTGAAATTTGTGTCTATACACTTTCTGACATATTTATCATTATATATTTTGAACTTAAATTTGTTGCGTTTATTGTTTATTAAAATTTTTTATTATTAAATATAATTATGTATTTGTAATTAGCTTTAAATAAAAAATATAATCTTAGATGATTAAGTGACACTCAAAAATATACAACGGATTTTTTCATAAAAAATTTACCAATTCCTGACGGAATTTTCCGTAATATTACTAAAAATTCCTAAATAAAACAAAATTCTACACTTTTCGATGGAATTATCCGTCATAAATATTAAAATTAAAAAATAATTTAATTACCGATGGAAAATTCCGTAAAAAATAGAACATAAAAAACAGGAAATTAAATTTAAATTTTTCAATGAAAAAATCTCGGTAATCATATCAAAATTGTCGTAATGGTCACTCCTGATGAATTTCGCTAGCGAATTTATGATCTCATTACCAACGAAATTTTGTCCAAAAATCTAGAAATTCAACGATACCTTTATCGACGGAAAAAATCCGTGATAACGATTTTTGACTACATAATTACCGTGGTCTAAATTCGTCGAAAATTAAATTTTCTCGATAATGTTAAAACACCGTCGTAAAATCTCAATAACATTTTTCTAGTAGTGACGTGCTTAATGTGCTTCTACATAGGAACTAGTTAACAAAAATTTTTAGCCATTAGATGGTTATAAGCATAATTTGGTGACAGTATTTATCCAACATGAACTTAGGGTTTTTAGGTCAGATAACATGCCTTGATTAGAGCTCAATTAAATGCAAATCCAATGGCTAATTCGATTTGTTAAAAAGTTTTAACTGAATGATCTAAAAAAGGTAAAAAAAAAAGGCAATTTGAAAAAAGAGAGAATAAAAAATACTCTTCCATTATTTTCTAGGAAAACTAATGCAAAAGTAAAAACAACACAGTGACTTAAAGCTCATTGGAGCAAATCACCATCATTAGCGTCATTGGTCTCCGGATACGATCCGTGTAACACCTTATCAGAACCAATCTATGCTTAAATTTGCATTTGGATTCTATTAGTTGTGACTTATGCTTTGCGTTCATTTTCTTTTGAAATTAACTTATAAATATAGTAGGTAACTTTTTTTTTTGTACAAGTTTCTTTCAGAAAAGCTTAAGCTTGTAGTGAGAATTGGACATATAGCACTTATATAGATATTAATCAAAATTACTTGTGTGTTTACTTAATTTAATAGAATTGAATAAGGACTTAAATATAAAGCTTGCATCACATAAACTAATTATAAGTACTTAATACGTAATCCATGGCATGGCATGCTCCATGGTAATAGGTCTAAAGATATACAACATTTCTTTCTAAACTAGGCCTTAAATCTACTAGTCCTTTCGTCACAACCTTTACATAGCAAAACATAAAGCATCGAGCCGTAGAAGTGTCTGGTATCCACTACAATCTCCTTTAGTGGTTATAGCTCCCTTACTTCAAGTGAATCCGTTCTCTCTAGTAACAACAACGGAAAAGAAACATAGAAGTGAGAAATATAAGATTTCTCAATAGGAGTTCCAACATGCACTAACTACGTCATCATTTTCATCCCATTCACTTTGGGTTTATCACAAAAGGATAGACATATAAATGATTCAATTGTTAGCTCAAGAAACTTCAGAAAGCATCATCGCTTAAAGTTTTGAGTGATAACAAACCAATTTCGTGAAAATATCTTGTAGAAGGATTAATATTTCACTTGAGTTTCTTGAGTACTCAACAAGTCTATTATCGTTAGCATACATGTCCCTAAAACAAATTTATTTTCACGATATCATGTGGAAACATGTTCAATCTCATTCAAATAGATTCAAAACTTAAAGGAAGTGAAAAATAATCCTTGAAATGGATGTCAGTATGTTTGATGCATAAAAAAAAATTTCAAGAACAAAAAATCAAGTCTTAGATCTTCAGAAAGTAGCCTTCATCAAAAAATGATACTCAAGGGAAGAATTCAAGCTTCCTTTGAAGTAAGTTATGGTTACAATATTCAATCATTATGATCGTAATGTCTTTCTCAACAACAAGCTCTGATTTAACATAGAAGATTAAAAGGAAGTTCAAAAACTGAATTAGTGCTTTAGAAAGTACACTTACTCTTAAACGGTGCACACTTTGCAAAATGGGAGGAAAAATTCAAACTTCAAATTAAAGTCAAACCCAAAAGGGGATGACGTGACATCTCACTTTTAGCTTGGCTAACCATCTCAGCTTCTTGAAAAAAAGTTCAAAAACCACATTCAGAAAACAAAATGTAGTTTTTGAAGATGGACATAGAAACCTCTATTTGACAATAGTCTCTCAACTGCAAAAGTGGCTCTGACATAGCTAAGCTACTCTTCTAGCTGCATTTCCAAGAAACACAAAGAAGATCAACACATGTCACTAGGAAAACATATCAAGAACAACAGTTATAAATGAAAGACCAAGTACAAAAAGAGATCATGTGCTTACAACTTAAGACTTTATGTTGAATCATGTGCAAAATCATTGAAGAATGCTAGAACACTCCTTCATCTTCTATAAAGCTATTATTGCTTGTAATCAATTTCTAATTCTGTAAAAATCTTCTTTCTAAGTTCATATTAGATAATATTTTCTTCCTAGGAAGAATTGTTAGAAAGAAGTCATTCAAGTTTTCAGCTCATACACTGTATTATTCTAAAAGAACTTAAGTGTTTGGTCGTTGGAGTAAACCAACCTACAAATACCTTTGTTCCCTGATCTAGTAGTGATCATTGTAAGTTAGCTTAGAGAGGCTAGTCAAAAACTACTTTGGAGTGACAGTAGAATGAGCTCCTGGTCATGGGAGATAGCTTGAAAAGACTATTTTGACTTTCTCAAGGTTGAGAAAGGGTAGTTTAGTGGAACTCAAAGGTTGTTGAGAATTAGATGTAGATAGGTTGGTTGAACCAGTATAAAACTCCTTGTGCAGTATCTCTCCTTTCCTTGAATCTCTTTTATATTCTACTTTGTATTTATTATCAATGCTTTTCTAAGAATATAACTTTTAATCAGTTTCTTATCTTTATTTTAGTTTAGAAAGTTAATTTCTAATACTCACTAAATGTTTCCGCTACTTCAAGTTCATACTTGATAGTGTTTGTTTTAAAGCTTTTAGAAACTAAGAAGGAAAGAAAAATGAAAGCATGATTTAACCCTCCCTTCTCATGCACATTTCAACCTACACATCAATTATTAAATTTTCAAATGTAATTATTCAAAGTAAATTTGCTTTTAGGCTATTCTTGTGACATTAGCAGAGGCATTCATATCATAACTCATCAATTATAGTCAAGTAATTTAGATAATAATCTCAATTTTAAACTACATGATCATGTAAACATTTCCATTCATAAAGTTCATACATGACATTTCATTTCCTTGCATTAGCATGTCTCTTAATTACTCAGGGTGTCTTCATCAATCTTTAAGCCACACATTATGAGTTAAGCCATGAGTTTATTTATTATTTTCATTAGAATACTAAGGATGCCTTTATCAGTCCTTAGACCACCCTATAGGGTAATGAGCTTACAACCTTTTGGTTTTTTGTGGGATTAAACCCAACGGTGTAGGAGGTTAAGCCATGAGCTTAAGTCTACTTTTCTAGACTTTTATTGCTTAACTTAGGTCCACTTTTCCAAACTTTATATGTTAGTTTCATTCTTTGAATACATCATATTTCCATGCAAAGTTTCATATAAAGTCTTTTGCTTACAAAATAGATATTTCATAAACATCTCATGACTAACATAGCTATCTCATGTGGAATCTCATAACTAATCAATATACATGTTATACAAATCTCATAGCCAATAGTAGATAGTCTTATACGAGGTCCAACGTTAACAGTAAAAATCTCATAAATTCTCATAGTCAAAAAATGGACAATCTCATATTAAATCTCATAATTAAATAGTAGACATGTCATACAAATTTATTGCCAATAGCAAATAATCTCATGGAAAATCTCATAGTTTAACAGTAGATATGTCATACAAATCTCATAATAAGGATGCCAAATCATCAAGTCAAGTCTTTAATGTTCCTAAAGGGTCATGGAAATTTTTGTGTTAATACATTATGAAGTTTTTTAATTATTCTTAAAAATTCTAAAAATCTATTTCTTTTAATCCTCTTTGTACCCTAAGCATTCCATAAATACCTTTAATGCATTTAAAATGTTATCCTTGGATATTTTGAACTTCTTTATATATTTTTAAGTTCCTCATAACCTTTTTATACATAAATTTCCTTTTAAAGATTATTACAATTTAAATTCCTTAAATTTTCCTTACAAGGCATAAATCTTCTAAAACCATCTTTCGTAACTTATTATATATTTAATATTTCAGTCTCATAAAAATAGTTCCAAATTCCTAACTTTTGAAACTTTCTAAGAAGGGTAATTTCATAGAAAAATCATTTATGGTTTTACCACTATACCTTTACAATGTCACCACTTTCTAGATTCTCTTAGCACACTATCCCGTAACTTTATTTCATATATTGCATTTGTGTGGTACAAAGTATTATGCATGGCATATATGGACATGTTCCTATGTGTGTTATCTTTCCAATAGAGTTGAGAATGAGTTACACTTATTTTACCACTCAAAGGTCAAATTTAAAGTTTAAGTCTTTGCATCAACTTTGAAAATTTATATCTTGAGATAGAAAACTCCTTTTTAGGTGATTTGTGTTGGAGAGTGTTTTATAATGTGTTTAGTTTGTGACAAAAATTGTTCCAAAACAATTTATATATTGTGAGTTTCATGGTTCATAGTGCTTACTGCTAGAAAATAGCCAAAAATCTAGCACCTAGCATTTTTATCAAATCAAGCATCACATATCATATTTTTAAACCATATTTGAGCATGAAAATATCATAAAAACATTTAGGAAACAAAAAGGAACTTGTGAGGTTCATAAAAATATTTCCACAAACATTCACTTAAAATATTTGTCAACAAATATAAGCTTGATAACATTTTAACCATGAACAAGGTTAGAAGCCATCAAAGCTTGAACAATCAAAGAGAAAGCTCCTACCACTTTGTGTAGAGTTAAAAAAGAGTCCTTATCTTCCTCTGAGCTTGAGCAAGAGTCCTTGGAAGTGGATGGTCCTCCTTGAATCTTTGCTCTAGAACTTGAGTGCTTAATAATAAAATATTTTCACAAAAGTTAAAGGTTTTAACTCTTGTGAGGGCTAGCGATGGCTTTCTGTTTAGGGTTCAAGTGTTTGAATAAGATCTAAGCATGAGTGAGATCTCTTTAGATAAAGATACAGAAGAAGAAAAATAAGAACAAGAGAGAATGCTAGCGAATTTGGAAACATAGCAAGCTTTGTAAAGAACAAAATGAAACTCTTCATGCCCATGTTTATAAGCTTCATGGCTCCTGGATATAGGGTTGTGTTTGGCGATAATTTTTGTTTCTAAAAGCTCATTCAGTTCAACCAATTAATTGGTATATATATTAGTTATGTTGCAATTCATGACATTTGTGTTGATTTAAACCCAATATAGGTGGTCCTCCCCTGAAATTGTCACCTATTGATTTATGACACAAAGTGCCATTTAAATCAAACTCATCAAGTTTCATATACTTTAATCAAGTCAACAATTTTCCTTTCCCATAACCATGATGCAGCCATGGGTTTAATGAAGCATGGAGGAGGATTTTTCAAACTTTTTCATGCATGCATGTATCATATATTCATGTTATGAGACTTTAGGATTATTACATGAATTAATTTCCAATCATATAATTTATATATGTACATGTATGTGGCTGAAAATAGGCATGTGATAGTGATGTTTTTGTGTTCTATTGTCTTGTCTTATCATAGTATTTAAATTAACTAGGAACATAATTCTACTTTTGGTTAATTACACTTGTTGGAATCTTAACTATAAGTAGTTTAATCCTCAATCTATTATATTTTATTCTATTAATAATCATCCATTAGCTTCTTAATCCATGATTAGAATATTTAAATCATTTACTTTGTCAATGTCTCATCCATACTATTAAATAAGTTGTCTATAGAAACTTATCCTGATAAATTATTATTCTATGCTAGAGATTTGCTATTTTAGGTTAATTTACCTTTTAATCATTTTAGGTATTAATCCAATTACTTCGATTGATTCTTGCTTAAAGAAATGCCTAAGGATTTGTGCAATAGCATTATTGTAATTATCAAAGTAGTGGCACTGTGATAATTTTCTAATTCAAGATAAGGGTATTTTAGTAATTAGACAATAAAAGTGGCATTCTTGTAATTCTATTTATAGAATAAGGGTATCTTGGTAATTTATTTACAGGACAAGGGTAGTTTTGTAATTACATTAAGTAATGGTATTTTTATAATTTTATACATCTTTTTCTATACACACTTGATTATCTTAAGATTATATATTATATTTCATAACACTTATCCAATTTCTATTGATTCTACATATTTTTCATCTTAATTATTAATTAAGTGTTTTAAATCCTTATATTAATGTTATTAATCCTAATTTAGGGTTAATTAATCCTTTTAATTAACTCCTTATTATTTGTTTGACTTTTGGACTTTTTGTTGACTTTTATTCATTATAAATTTTACACTATCTTCTTGATCAATGTTATTTACTAATTACTATCTCAATTAGGGAATTTAATCTCATAATTAAATTTTCTTTTTTAATATGTTTAATTTAGAGTCTATGTCTTAAGACTACCTATTACAAGTCATTATTGATCTATATTTATTAACTACTTACTCAAGCTAATTGACTAATCCTTAAGAATAAGAATGAGCTACCTCATATCTTAATTGGGTTTAATCTTAATTGAATTAATCTCATATTGTTCCTATTTAGGTTTTACTTAACATTAACCTAAATTCTCAATTAAGCTTCTAATTATTAATTCATGATCCTAGAAAGTGACTAAGCTCTAGTTAGTCTTTTATTATGTTCTTCTTCAACTCTTGTCTAATGCTAGTGATTTTAATCAACATTAAATAATCAATGTTGACCTTTCTGCTATGAGGTCAAGATCAACCATCTAGTCAGTAAATTAATTACTCAGGTCATTATTGAATCAATTAATCTAGGTAAAATTTGGGATGTTACACTCTGAGGCACTCCAATATCCAACAAATGACCTGCTTTGCCGCTACTCGTGTTGCTCTTCTCCGCCATGTTGAGCATGCCCAACAACCCTTTAACAACATCCTAGCTAAGCATGAATATGAAAGTTTGGTCAAAAGTGGCGCGACGGGAAAGAAGTGACGATTGAGGTCGTTGTTGGCAACGGAGGCGCAGTGGGTGATGGTCATCAGCATGGAGGATGATGAGCCTAAAGCAAGGTGAATATAAGGATTGAGATTGAAATTTCCAATCACCTATGACCATCATATTCCGTGTGGGTCGAGAGGATCTAGATTGAGAAAGGGGGTTGGTGTGGCTAGAGGCAATACTAGACAATGGTGGAAAATTATAGGAGATGTAAAAAAGAGGAAAAATGTAGGATCACAATGATAGGGATAAATGAGAAAATATACTATAAATTATTTTTTATAAATATCGAAATATAAATATAAATTTCAATACTATTTTTTTTATCCTTGGATATTTTAATCAATGCATCATTTTCAATCATCGTGTTGTCCTAAACTGTTAAGGAACCACGTAAGAAGTGGCCATTGTTGCTCACCTCATTTTGTGTTGGCTTTCAGCATTTTCTCTATTAAAAAAAAAAGGTTTGATCATAAATTTTGTTTAAAAAAACCAGTGTCAAATTGCATAAATTAGTCAAGTATTTAATGTAACTAATTAATTTTTCATTTTAATATGGCCAAAGACAAATTATTTATATTATGATTGATAAATCTATGAAACTATTTTCCTTTTTTGCTGATTTATAAGCATAAGTGATTAATATTAAATTTCTTAATTAGCACTAACTTGATAATATTTGCCTAATTTGTTCGTATAATTACAATTACATTACCTCTCTCAAAAGTAAAAATGATAAAATTTTCCAAATGAGAAAATTTATTTACACTAAAGAAAAAGTTTTAAAAAATCATACTAATCATTCTTTTATAGTTAGAAACCACAAATAAAAAAAAAGTAGAGAAAAAGACAAATAATAAACTATTTAGAAGCATGTGTCATCTTCTCCTGTTTTTACTCCAAAAAGTAGAGTGAAAAAAAATTACTGCATGTGAGTTATACTATATATCATGACAATAAAAAAATATAACTTTTAGGAGAACTACTTGAGTTTCTTCACTTTTTGTTGGCCCAAGTTAAAATAATTTAATTTATTAATAAGTTTTTTTAAATTAAAGTTGGTTTCTTTTAAAGTTTCTTTCTATTATTGTGAAGGTTTATTTCGTTTAAATTTTTTAGTTTTATTTACAACTATATTTTCAAATCATATTAGTTATTTGTATGTTTCAAGTATTGATACTTTAATTGAATCCTTTGTTGTATGCTGAACTTCATTTTTTTTTCTTTCAATTTCCTTTTCATAAACTTATATGATTATTGTGTGGTAATTTTATCTTTGCCAAATTTCATTTCATTTATTTATTGCTGTAAAATATGTCACAATGATTTATTTTTGTGTCTTTCCATGTTAATTCATTATAGTTTTTGTTAAAGGATATAAATTCAATCATCATTATCTATTTAATGTTTATTTTTATTTCAATATTTCTGACAGGCAATAATTATCCCACTTCATCTATTAAACAAGTGACAGTGTTAAATCTAATTTTAAATAATAAATCATTGGTCAATCAATATTTTTCAAAATTTATAAAATATTTGTTATAATAATTTTTATTATTGTCAGCACCCAATTTGGTTAGGTCATAAAAATATTTTGAGTCCAAAAAATAAAATGAAAAATAGAAAAATAAAAAAATTGAAAAAACCAAAAAATCAAATCTTCTTTTTTAATTTGATCATTCAGCATTTATTAATTTTACTCTAATTCATTTTATTAATTAGTTCGATTTGTTTTCTTTAATTAGTATTAATTAGCTTCAGGTTAAATAATTTTATCATTAATTATATTAGGATAAAAGAGGTGTATATATAGTCATTGTTAATTGATTAATAGGGGACAAGAGACAGAATTAAGCTCAGTAACTAAAAAGGAGGAACCACGGGCACCGAAAAAAAATCATTAGTTTCGTCTTTAAAGCCATTGCTGGAACTTGGAGAAGTTCCCAGGTCTAGCTTTTTCAATTCGGTGAGGGGCATAACACCGTGGAATGCACCATCCTCCATTTTTTGCCTTCATTGCAGACTTGAACCTTTACATTCAGTGGCCTGTTTCTTCATCTCCCTCATTGGTTACGTTCCTTTTTTTCTTTTTCTTTTATTTGGTCAACTTGTTATTATTTTCTCAACATTGTTTTAATTTGCTTTAAAGTAACTTATATTATGGTTTGGATTATTTATATGTAGTCGCTTGTTCTTTTTCTTTTTAGTATCAATATATATTTTTAGTTAATTGTTAGTCTTTCTTTTTTCTTTTTTCTTTTTTTTTGCAAATCATTAGCCTGTTGCTCTCTTTTAATTGAGTTTTAATTTTTGTAAATAAAACTAACCCAATACACAATTATTTTTAGACCCTGTGTCAAGTCAAAATTAAATTTTCTTAAATTTATTTTCTCTTTTGTAGATTTTCCTTTTAATAAAATTGTTAAAGTTATTTTTTAATTTGCAAAACTAATTGTCCACTTGATTAACACACAATTGAAAGGTTTTTCAATTTTTCCATAAATAAAATGACAAAACCTTGAAAATTTAAACACAAGGATGACAATTATTTATCTATCTATCTATACACAATAAAAATTGAAGAGTGTCAAATTTTACTATAGCATTACTATTCAAATACACATGATGAATTCTCCAAATTTTCCTCATTAAAATATTAGTGTTATTTGTACTTATTGTACATGAGACTCATTGTGTCTTTTAATGACACGTGAATATATTTTCTAATTTCTATGCAAAATTAATCAAACTACAAATTTTGAGTGTAGTAATATGATGTTAATTGGTTTTAATTTATATTAATTACTAGAGTTTAAATAATATATTGTTGTAAAAAATAACATTCTTACTATTTCATCTCTTTTTAAATGAATAGCAATATTAGTCTTTCATAATTTTAAAAATGATGATGTTGAGCGTTGATCTATACATATATATTAATATATTAATTCTATAGTCATATTTTATTATTAATTTTGTTGTGTGTGTTAGGTTACTATTTTGATTTACATTTTTTAGTTTTATACAAATGTAAATTAAGATTTTTTAATGTTTATTGAGTGACAAACCTTTCAGATAGTAAAACAAAAACTAAAATTTACATTGCTTTAAAATATTTAAAAAATAAAATCTAAATATTTTAATATTTATAAATGCTAAATGCATATTCTAAAATATTTATAGGAACATGATTAAAGCAATACTGATCAAAACAAAAATTTTGAAAAAAAAATTCTAGATCAAAACCAATTTTTTAATAGAGCCCAAAACCAAAATTTAATGTATATTTTAAAGACTAAAATTATAGCCAATTTTTATTTAATTTTTAGCGATCACATTTTTTAAAATTAATTTTGGAGATCAATGACTCAAACCAAGGAAAAAATTAATAAGGCATTACCATAGATTTGTTATTGTTTAGTAAGTCTGATTTGTCAATTAACAAATTTACAACCGTGTTAAGCAAAGCACAAGCTAAAAAGGTTAAGTTTTTATAATTTTGCTTGCACAATCTTACTTATCTTGATTTATTTGGTTATGATATTTTTTTCACTATATTTGAGCGCAACGTCAATATTTTTATTCCTATTAGAATTTTATATAGTTGATTTGATATAAAATCACAATGAGCTTAATATTATTTTAACGTTGTTGGTGAGGGCAAATCTATTCACTTGATGTAGGGATACATACCCCTGAAATTTGAGAACCTTTTTAGAAATGCATGAGTATGTACATAATTTCCTCCCAATATATTATCAGGTTTGATTTCACATTAATGTAAAAATTCTGTGAAACACTTTATTATGTTTATGTATTATCTTTGCCCCCATTACCTAAGTTTTCTAGATTCAACATTGGTTGCTGGAATGCAATTTCTCTATGTGAAAGGCAATCATGAGCACAAGGTAATGTTGTGAGATAGATATCTGAATTGTTTGTTTTGCACAATAGCATTGTCATTTTGTAAAAGATGAAAAACTAATTAACTTTATCAAGCTTTGATATTGTATAATAGTGTAATATAATTTTTTATGATTTAATTACTCTGGAGGCGCCTATAGTTCTATTCAATTTTTAATTAGGTCCTATAGTTTAAAATTTTATGTGTAATCAAATCCCTATGCTATTTAAAAATTTTCAATTAGATCCATATAGTTTAATAACATGTGATCAAGTTCATATATTTTATAAAATTTTTGAAGCAAGTCCCCATATTGTGCAAAAATTTTCAATCAAGTCCTAAAATTTATGTACATTTAGGGACTTAATTAAAGTTTTTTGCATAATATAGGGATTCGATTGAAAATTTTTGTACAATATAATATATGGACTTGATTTAAAATTGTTAATGTAATACTTTGGGTACACATGTCTATAGACAAGTCTAGTACGACCTTGGAATCCCAGGACCCGTGTAATGAGAGGTCCTGATGCAAACCATGTTGCAGCTGAAGTTATACGGAATTATGCAGAATAGGTTTGTTGCAGCAAGATATGCTCGCAGCGAACAAACAAGCCTTTTTGTCCTTGTTTTGCCATCCAGTCTCACTGCAACAAGCACCTCGATGATAGCAAGTATTGAAACAACATAGTTTTGCTAAATGAACCCCTTACCCTATATAAACCCTCCCGCTCATGGAAACTCATCCAAATCAACCCTATCACTCCAAATCTCTCTTCCACTCCCTCCAATCTCAACCCCACTTAGATCTACCTCCAAAGCTTCAAGATAAGTAAATGTTGTTAGATTATGTCTATTTTCTCTCCATTATTCTATGGGTGGGTGTTGGTATTTCTCAATGTTGTCAAGTCCGCTCCCCAATATTGTTGAAGCTAGATTAGAGTTTTCTAGAGATTATTAAAGATTAATCTAGAGTTTTATAGTTGTTATGGTAGGCGTTGGTGTCATCCTCCCTCCCATAACTCCAATGGTGTTGGCCTTTAAAGTTTCACTCTTTTAAGTGATTGAGTTTGATCTAATGGCCTTATTTTAGTCATTAAAAATACTTTTCCTAGCATTTTTGAGTATTTAGCAAATCAAAACTTGAACTTTGACTCGATATAAAATTTTTATGTATTTTTGCCAAAATTAAAGAATATATTTGAAACTCTCATGAAAATTATTATTGTAAGAAATGCATGAGACCATATTTGAACTATGAATTCTTTTACATGATTCAAATTATGATTTTGACTGAATTATGATGGAAAATATTAGCTATGGTTGATAGAAGCAAATGTTTAGTTTTATGCTTGTTTACAAGAATTGAGAAACATTGAACCTAGAAATTATAGAACCCCATTTATGACTTCAGTATGGCTTAGCATAGGGAATTACTAAGAGGAATAGAGTTGTGAGTTAACAGTTAAATCATTAGCCTTGGTATACTAAGTGCGGCAGGGGGCAAGTTATCCTTATTTAGATTAGTCGCAAGGATGTTTGCCAAAGTTAAGTCTCAGATAGATGCTCTTATTTGCAGGGACGGAGCACTACTTTACAATTATAGATAGTCTGTTCTCTTTTGTAATTTCTTCAGAAATAAAGATAGTTTATGTTTCAGCAAATTTATGATTTCTTAGTTATTATGTATATTATAAATAAATGAGATGATTTTGATGTTGCATTATTATTTACGTATCTTTCTTTTTACCCTATGTATGGTTGTGGGTGAAGATCCACTCGCTGAGTTTTAAGATAAAACTCACACCTCTTTCTCTTCCTTCTCACAGATATAGTGATGACGTTGAATCCTCCACCTCCTCCCCTCAACAGTAGTATATTTTCAGTTTAGGTGAGCTTCACATCGACATGAAGTATTTGTCCTTTTGTAGAGTTCTCTAGTGATATTACGGGCATGCTCCTGGACCATATATACATGTTTTGCATTTTGATTTCCATTATTTAATTGTATTTAAAATGATATAGCATTCATGGCTTTGTAGCAGCAACTCAGAATTGTTTTATATTACAGCTATAGTTTTAGATTTGAATTATAGAAAAAGAGCTATTTATAATTATTATAAATTGAATATGCACAGTGATTCATAATTTAAAAGGGATTTTATGAATAAAATATTTATATAGTACAACTAAGCGATCACAAGGATTACGTGAAGACGGGATTTCTCACTTGCCAATCACAATCCAAATCAGGTCGTGATATTTAAATTATAGGTACGTCATTGAAAATTTTTATATAATATGAGGCCTTGATTATAAATTTTTAAACTATAGTGACCTACTTGAAAATTGAATAAAACTATAGGGACCTCTAGAACACTTAAACCTTTCTTTTTGTTTGTCTCCTATGGAGGCTAGAATTATAATAGTTGCTTACATGTTTATTTATGTAATATTTGAGTTGGATTGATATCATTTATATGTTAGTTATATATAAACTTGTGATAATTTAAACTTATATATTGCTATTAACTAGATAAAAAAAAACTTATAAATAGACTAAGGGTGTTTATGACCCAATTGACCTGCTAATCCAACTCGTTCGAAGCTTATTGGCCAAGTTCAAGTCCTCAAATTGACACGGTACACTTTTTGAGTTGGTGTGGGTTATATTTTGGGTTAGCCCAACTACAGAAGTCAAACAACTCTTTTACAGCTATACTTTTTTAATGATAATCTATGATAAATTATAAGGTTTTACATTTCAATTAATATTTTACAAATAATTTGATATTATTTTTATAGGGCTATGATTTGTTTTAAAATATATATTACAAAATATCTCTTAAATTTTATTTCTTATTTATAAAATTTTATAATTTTACTATATTTAATGTCCAAATCTATATATGTTGTTTAAAAGTTAGGTAGACCCAGTTGAACCGGTCATTAATCGGGTAATCATTGGATCGGATTTAGACTCTAGAAAATGGCCAAATTTGGATTTGGCCTAACCTAACCCGACCATACGTTGAACCCTAAATAGACTTACATATGTTCTCATAACATCCTCTGTTGTTTTATGGATTGACGTCCCCACAAACCAACAAGGGTCTTTTTAGCATACTTTATCCTCATTCACACGCTTCCTAAGAAAACTTCTCAGGAGGCCATCCATCCCAAAATTGCTCCAAGTCAATCATGTTTAACCGTGAGTTTCGTGATGGGCTATCGAAAGAAGATGCATTTTTGTTGGCATAGGTAGTACCAATCAATTCATATAAGTCATCCTCAACTGTATAGTCCCATACCTATACAGCTCAAGATCCCTCTCATTCTGGTGTGTAATCGGTTCATTCATGTATCCTCTGCTTAGAGGCCTTGCTAGGAGCTCTTCTTTGTACCTTCTTCAGGACGACACTCTCTCCTCGTCACTGGGCATTACATTCTCAACTTTTAAAAAAGACTTATATATATCCCGTACATTGCATGGGCTTCCATGCTAGTTGCTTAACAATAATCCACCAGGAAAAGCACCACACTTGGAAAGTGAAGTTCATATCTAACTAGGGTAATTACCTATGCTATGCTTAGGATTAGCTAATAAATTATAATAATAATAATAATAATAATAATAATAAAAAATAAGGTTATTAAACTCTTGAGTTAACTCACTTCAAAAATAAACTTGGGTAAACATAGCTAAACTAGGATAAACTCTTATTAACTCAAATAAACTTAGGAGTTTCCATTTTTAGTTACACTTTGGTCTCCCAAACAATAAAAATGGAATTTCACAATACGCAATCATAATTAGACATTCCAAAATTAATGTTATGATGTATTTACTTATGTTATACTGACCTATTATCTTATGATGTTGTAATTGAATTTTTTATATATTTTTCTTTAATCATAAATTTATTTTATTATAATTACATGTTATAAATATTTTTAATTTTATTTTTAAAACAAGTAAACTGATTAAAGTTTACAAGTTGAGTTTGTGATTTGAGTTTATCTCAACTCCACAAGTTTAGGTAAACTCTTGAGTTTAATTACCTTGATAATAAATACATGAATACAATTAATATTTTTTTTGTAAAGGATAAATATAAAGTACAATAAATATAATTAAAATATGAAAATACATTCAACTGAATAGATTACACATCCCATTTTAATATAATAGAAAAAAATAGTTACCGTAACATATTTAATATTTCTTGTTTGTGATATTAAAATTTGTAAAAATATTCTTTTCATTTTTTAATTATTGAATCCATAATATTTTATATAATCAAGAATTAAAGTATGTCTAATTTGATAGATATAGATAAGATATAAATATACAATCTTCCCTGCCTTTTTCAGACTATTTGATTTATTCATATAAGTAAATAATAATCAACTTAAAAATTGACTTTCATGAAAATGTTAAAGAAGCATCGAAACTAAATATTTGATTATTTCATACAATAAAAATGAAAATGCAGTATTTAATGGATTTATTTTGGAAACAATAAATAGTTTTAAAAAATTGATATATTAAAACAAGAATATTAGTTGAATAAAAAATTGTTAATATACTATTAAAAAATTGAATGAAATGTGATTTGTCATTTATTCGAGCACAAATTAAGATATTTTAGAGTAGCACTTCCATTTATATGATATAGATTATAGTGAAACCATTGATATGCCTTAGTTGAAAAACATCCATTGATATCTTAACTTTTCAAGGGGTGGAAATAGGACAGAAGAAGTCAAGCTTGTATTACAAGCATTCGGCCTAAGCCTGCATGTGACCTATTATAAGTTGTTTTTCAAGCCTTAGCTTGTTTACAAGCTTGGTATGACCTGAAACCTGTAATATAAGCCTATAATTCTAAAAATTTCAAACAAGCCACAGGCCAAGTAGTCTAAATACAAGCCTCTTTTCACAAACAGGCCAAAAACAAGGGAAAAAAACAACAAACAAAAATCCAGTGCAAAACTAACCAAACAAACAAAAATCTAAGATGAAGAACAAGAAAATCAAATCTACAATTTCATTTTGGCATAAGAAAATTGAAGAAACATTCTTTTTTTCCAAAGAAATAACAAAGATATTGAAAAAATGGTGATTACAACTCTATTGATGTTAGAGAAGAGTAGCCAAATTGAGGCTTTGGGGTTCATTCATAACGCAATGGATTTTTGGTAAAATACCTAATGTGATTGAACTAATTAAAATTTGCCCTCTAACTCAAAAACAAACATTTACAACCCGCAACAAGGCAGTGGTAGGACAGCGTTCGGCAAGGCAGACATGGTTGTGCAGTGGGCGCTGCTATTCTTGCGGTGGGCGTTGGCGGTGGCTTCACATGTAGTGGTTGCATCTTGTGATGGTGGTGCCACACACGGTTGCTTCTCGCAGTGGTGGTGTTGCATGTGGTTGCATCTCGCGGTGGTGGCATCACCCATGGTTGCATCTGGCAGTGGTGGCGTCAGGCGTGGTTGAATCTCGCAGTGGACAGTGATGGCATTGGTGGTGTAGCGATGGGGTTTGAGAGAAGAGCAGTTGTGGCGATGTGCACTGGATGGTAGGAATGTGGTATTAGGGTTTCATTGTGATTTGTTTGATTGCTTTTAACGTAACTGAGTGAGCAAAAAGAATTACTGATTGGATTTTTTGTTTCAAGTTTAGATGATCTATAGATAATAAAATAAAAAACGTTCTATTTAAACAAAAGAAAGTGGTGGCTTAGTGGCAAAGTACCAGTCTTAATTAAGCAAAACACGACGCATTAGCAAACTTTTTTTTAACAATTACTGACGGAAAATCCGTCAATAACATTATTTTAAATATTTTTTTCATAAAAATTACCGATGAATATTCCATTGGTAAAATTAAATTTTTGAAAAAGTAAATTCCAATTAATTATAGACAGAAAATCCATTGGTAATGCAAAAAATTTTTTTGACACTTATCGGTGGAAAATCCGTCAGTAAAATAAAATAATTTTACTTAAAATTTCAGATGGATATTCCATCAATAAAATTAAATTTTTAGAAAAAATAAATTCAAATTAGTTACCAATGGATTTTCCGTTAGTAATGATCGCACCATAATCTGTGCTAGGTGGCGAAAGTTTAGTGGATTATAGACGGATTTTTTCATTGATAATGACTGAAACAAAAAAAAAATCTTTGCTCTGATTTCCCATTTTTTGTCAATAAATTTGTCGGTAAAACCCGTTGGTAACTCACATGTTTCTTGTAGTGTAAGAGATGATGTACTAGGTTCGATTCCCATTGCTATAATATTTTTAAAATTGTACAATATATATCTGTAAAACTTAACAAGTTCAAGGTAGCCTTAATTTTTAATAGGTCAGACAGGCCCTTGACAAGCTCTATTTCCACCCCTACTTTTCAATAAGGAATAATAAAGCTCAGCCCATAGAAAACAAATGGCATGGGGAGCTACAATATCACTAATATAATGCATCACCACACCCCAAAAATATAATGCAAAGCATATTAAAAACAAAAGCTGGAGCTAAAATTATTTTAGTTACTATGACTACACTATAACTTTGAAAGTTGACCCAAAATATAAACTTCAAATACAAATAGCTTCCCTGCTAGAAAACAAAACGTCGTCACAATACTTGATATAAATCCAAGCAATCAACCAATGTCTTTGAATACCACTTAATTGATTAAATCACTCTTAGATATATTCACATGTTATTCAATCAGACTATCTTCATCCAATGTAGAAGGTTGTCAAAGAAGAATAATAACTGCAAGTGCAAAGACATATCTGCTTCAGAATCCTGTGTATGTCATTCTTAAAAGTAAAAAAGATAGGAATGAGAAATGAGAAATGAGAAATCAGAACAATTATTTACACGAAAGAAAAAGTTTTAAAGAAATATACTAATCATTTTTTTATAGTTAGAAATCATAAATTAAAGTAGAAAAAAGACAAATAATAAACTATAAAAAATTAACTGTGTGTTCAATTCATTCCTATTGGTTAACAGTAGTCTACCAGAAAAACCACCACGCTTGGAAAGTGAAGTTTATAACTATTGGAACCAGCTCCTAATGCAGCAGGGTCCCATTTGCGATGAGGCCACGAAGGATACACGTGCCCATAACCATATTACTACTTTCTACCCTTTTGGGGTCCCAGAGGGATCAATCAACCTCACCACTTTCCCACCAATTTCTCCCTTCTTTTTTTTTTTTTTCTATTTTCCCCACAAAGTCTTGAATGCTGACAAGAAAAGAAAATTAAGGGGGGCCTTGCAACACGAACAGCTGGGAAACTTACACATAAGAAACTAGTCACGTACTAGGGGAAAAGCAAACTAGTTGCTAAAATTCCTTTGTCGTTTCTAGCCTCTTGTTGTTCAATTTATATTTCTTTAATTTCCTTGCGAAGCAACATGGAAACTAGCTTAGTCAGATTATTTGACTTTTTCTCATATATAACAGGGACAAATATTTGATTCCAAAAAAATCCCAAAAAGTCCACCGTCTATGCAATATCATAAGCAGTTATGACAGTTTGGTTCACCTAAATTATGATGATGTTCATATTCGGCTAACCTGGTATGTTCTCTGATGACTTCACAGAATTGGAAGCCACACAAAACCAGTTCTAGAATGTAGTAGGATTCAGGAATATGATTAATGCTTGAAGGAACCAATGAACCATGATCAAATGTTCTCCATTTTTTAAAAAATAATATAAGAACCCTGTTAATCAAACGCTATTTTGAAGAGAAATAATGGCTTTTTCTGGGGATCTGTAGTGCTTATTTGGCATGCCTAACTGCTTTTGACAATCACTTATTCGATTTCAATATATATATATAACAAACAAAAAGAGAAAGAGAAGCATCTATTCACCTAAGCTTCAAATCTCTGTTCACATGGAGGTTATAGCTTGGAAGCATCTCCTGGGCTACCGGTTTTGACTGCGAAGAAATTTGTAGTTATATATATATATGAAGAGAACAAGAAAGAGCAAGAAGAAAGAAATATCAATTTTATTTTTTATCTTTTTATTTATAATGGACGATATAGAACCTTACAATTTTCAACAAAAGGGGAAAAATAAGCATTGATTACAGCATGAAATTTTATATGCGAAAATTATTAAGCATGTGACAGTTGAAATTTGAGCTGAGTAATAAGGGAAATGTAGGGATCAACTACTATTAGTTCTTAAGGTTCCGATTAAGCAACAAAGACATATGAATGGTTGAATGTTCAAATTCACAAAGAAATATAGCAAAAGGACTTTTGGTCGGTTGGCTTATTCCCTATACTTTATTTACGAGATACTATATATGCTTTTGACAAACATAGTCATAGTTAGGAAGGTTAGGTCCAGATTGTGGTTATTATATGAATACGCAAACCAATAAACTTCATTGTTCAATGGCTAGCTAGTTGTTAATTATTTTATATTTTCTAGCAACATATATATTAGTTAATAAAAGGTTTGGAGAGATATATTAGATTTGAATTGAAAACATGATAGTATATATATTAAATTTAAGATCTAATTTTGATGTCCCGAGTAATCATATATTATTTTATTAATAAATATAACTAAATTTAATTTGGATATTCGGGGAAACTAAAAGAAAAAAATATGATTAAATTTTATACAGAAAGATCATATAAATAAAATAATTTAATTTGATTACAATGTAAAATGTATTAAATTAAACTCTTAACCTATTCCTCCCTATAATACGTTTTTGGGAATTTATTGAATTTTGTAATCAAGCAATTATTTACTAATAATGTAAAACATGTAATTAATATGTTTAGTTTTGCTAATGAGTCTAATTTCTATTGAATAGAAATGTAACAAAGTGTTGAATCATGCTAAGTTATTTATCATAACAACTAATCACTATGATTTGGTATTATTTTTAATTTTATTAGTTATATAAAATTATTTTATATCATCAGTATATAAAATTTAAACCATACAATATTAATATGGGGAAAAAATATGTGTTTAAGACCAGACAAGTTAAACAAGTTAACATGTAGGTATGGGAGGAGATCGTGACTTTATCACTATTTTATTTTTGTGTATGACTTTACGACCATTTAAAAATAAACTTCAATTTCCGTGTGCCTAATGTTATTATTAAAGAATATTCGAGATCATTAATATAACTATCCAGTGAGAATATATACCTGCCGGATGCATTCAACAAGAAACGTTCTCTGATTTTCAAAGCAAGGAAGTTTCTCAAACTTTAAATATGCATCTAATACCGACTGATTTGGAAATTCCATTTTTTTTTTTTCGTTGGGGACGGGAGGGAGACCACTGTTTGCATAGAAAATGTATGACAAGTAATCGAGAAAATTGGTGTACCATAGTATTTTGTATAATCATCTGTTTATATATGTATGTAGGATATCGATTAATTAAAATGTAAAATATCATATTTGTTCTATTAATTTGAAAGCACACAATTGTTCTATCGAATATATATAACACTATCATATTTATGATATGTTGGATATATAACAAGAAAATGAAAAAAAAAACTGATAATCTATTCTAAGATATAATGGATAATTTTCTCATAATTTATTAATTTCAGATTGTATTTAAAACTAGAAAATGAAAAAAAAAACAGAAGATCATAATTCATATTATTCTCAGATTGCTATTAATATATTAACATTACCAATTATTCATTTAAATAATCAAATAAAATAATACATTTACTAACTTTTATTAATAATTAAAAATTTGTACACAAATATGGAAAATATAATTTCTCCCTAGAAATTTATATAAATTAAAAATTTGTGGATAAATACAATCATTTCAATGTTTTTCATTTTCTAGTAATAATCTCATAAGATTTTTCTTCACCTTACCTTTTACTATATAATTATAACTTATTTCAAATATTATTATTTTTAATCTCAAAAGATGTTTCTTCATTTTTTATCTTAAGAAAATCGAAAATATAAAAACTGAATTGATAGATCGTAGTGACAACGCTATCAATTTACTATTCAATAGATAAGTAAATTTTTTGGTAGAAATTTATTGTCATTATTTTCATATCATATAGATTTTAACATAAATTTTTTTTTCTTGTAGTGTTTAAACATAAAATTTAGATTAAGGAAAAAACTCATTCAATTTAAGGTCAAAATATGCCTTTTGATTCATTAAGTGCTTACATAAGTAATTCATTTAATGTATCAAATTACCCTAATCTTCACTACCAAAAGCAAAATTACCTTAATTTTTAATACCCTAATAAAGAAAAAACGACAATAAAAATTAATGGTCAATAGTAATAATTCATTATTTACTATTTTTTTAAATACGTGCATGCTAGATATTACAAAGGAAGACATGCAATTGTATACCACGATTTATCATCACATCTTTACTAGTTGTATTTTTTATGTATTTTACAAATAATGAACACTATAGTATTTAGATGACTTTTGTATAAAAAATGGGTAAACCAATTTACTATTTGAATTTAAATAATTATATTAAATAATTAATTATTAATACTTGTAATATCTAATTGCTACATGAAAAATAAAATGAGATAAATATTAAATATTTTAAGTATCTAAATTAATATTTAATTAAATTAATAATAATGATTTCCGATAACATTATGATTTCTGATAAATCTTTTAAATCATTTATATTAGTTATTCTTTAAGTTAATATAGCAGAATGATAATTTAGTAAAACTCTAAAAATAAATGTGAGTGAGACTAATAATAGGCCAAAAGGAAGTGACTATTTTAGACCGGCGTCAAGTTATTGTGATGCCAATAGCTCTGTTAAAAATTGGATGACAAATGAAAATCAAATTAAGTGTACGGAGTGCATGAACTAGAAGGAAAATAATGACCTATCGTTAACATACTTGATGGAAGACGACAGAGGGACATCTAGAGAGGAGGTGAAAGAAAGCAAAGAAAGGAAGGAAATAAATGGTAATGCCGCTGGTTTTGAAGCATAATGTATACAAGTTAGGTTGGAGCTGCTAGTTTTTATTTCAGTGAAACCATACAAGGGGCGAGCGAGTGAGTGGTGATGAATAGCTTATGCTAATACGATTCTGTTTCTTAGTACCCATGACATATACTACATCAAAGAAGGTGCCCAAGGAGATTTGAAATTATTGATATTTTTTAAATAAAAACACCGAAGAACATGTGGTATCAAGGTTTTAAATTATAGATCGCATCACGTGATAAGCGATATAGGTTGCGGCCTGTAATGCAACCGCATTGAACCATTATTGGTGTGATGCATTTTCACATAAATTGACTGATGACGCAATGCAACTATATTAGGACCGCATTAGATTGTATCAAGACCGAAGTCGCAATGGGCTCCTTTTCAATTTGAAGACACGCAAAAATTTCACATGACATCAACCGCAATGTGTGTTGCAATGACCACATTTTTCACAATCACAATTTAAAACACTCTGTGGTATCAACTCTCCACAATTTGGAAGTTGTAACTAACACCTTCCCAAGGGGAAGGTAGGGAACTGAAAAGAGCGAATAAATAAATGCCTTAATTGTAAGTTAAGCACGATTATTACGGCACTTCCCTTTGAAGATATTCTCTTTGATATTGTCTTAAACAATAAACTGTGTGCTAAAGAGCAAACACAACACAAGCAATATGAAGTTATTGTTATATACACGCAAGTCTAACACATTATTTTCAGACACGTTCATAATAAAAATAATACTCATCAACTTTATTCAACATATACTTATTTATTAAGGGTTCTCACTAGCTTTTATGTAAGTATGTCTAACAAAATATCCTTATAATTGTGTTCATACAAACATTTTTTTATATACACACTTCAATTTCTAACAATGTTCATCCCCCAATTATAGGATTGGGTGTAACAATTTTAAATTAGCTAATTAAGTTCACATTTTTCTCTCAGTCTATTCTTGCTATATGTTTATCATGTAAATATATAATTAAGCAAATCAACATTAGCATCTAAAAGTTGCCCTTGCTAATACATGCATGTTACTATTAGAAAGATTTCGTATGCAAATAATCTATTGGTTGGCAAATTACACCATGAAGTTCAAGACAGTAAAACTTATTAGAGTTAGGTAAATTATGTGGTCCTTGATTTCTTTCCCTTCCCTAAAGGCTAGGGCGCCAACATAGTGCTTTTTTCACCATGTCTTGCTGCTCAGGGCAGAAGTAGAGAAATTCACTCGTCCACCATTTACCACTGTTCTTTCGGTCAAAGCACCTGACTGAAAACCTGATTTTCATCTGGTTAATTTAATCACCCAGGCAATTAGACTAAATTGTCTAAAATCTTCTTCACAAGTGAAATGTAGAAAATTCATTATAAAATAATCTATAAAATTTCATCTAAAATTTGATATGCAAATCTTTTTATATATAGATTGTTGTGTGTGTGTGTATATATATATCCTCTTGAGAATATCAAATGATTAAGCATAAAAATGGTAAATGGAGATTTGCTCTAATTCTTAATAAAGTTCTGTAATGTTCATAGACATATTTTTAATTATCTCCTTCTAATAATGCTATCACTTATGGTAATTTAATTTCATGAAATCCCCTAATGCTTAAAAGAGAAATTGAGAAACCTTTAAAAAAAATGCCATCACAGCATTAAAGAATCCTAACCTCACTAATAGATAAATTTTAGATACTCTTAGAGACAAATTATTTATTCTGTTCATCTATTGATTGAAAAATTAACTATTGTATTAAAAATATAGAAAAAATAGAAGATAATAATAACCCACAAATCTAATGTATCAATTAATAAATAGATCAGAGTAAAATATTTTCTCTTACTCTTAATATATTTAATTATCTCTCTCACTGTTATTCTTCAATTGAAAAGAATTCGAATGGAAGGAAGCTGTACCTTGGGATAATTATTTTGTGGCCCCTTCATCTTTCATGTTTAGTATAAGTTGCTGAAAAGTACAAAGGGCCATCATGGCAAAAAAAAAAAAAAACAAAAACATAGGGGTTGATTGTTTACTCGCCTTCTCCGTGTAAGCGAGTTCATAAATTGACCGGACACCCCTGGCCTTGTTTGTGACTTGAACCAAAGAGTGTAAAAAGCGAGTGTGACTTTTTCTCCTCTTTTTTTTTTTTTCTCTCTTCCAACCTTTTCCCTATAAATCCCTCGTTGAGCAGAAGAAGCAACCACATAACACAACACACCACCCGCCTCTGTTCTTCTCTGTTCTTCTCTGTTTTCCTCTAAACCTTCTACCCTTTCTTTTCATTTCCTCCAAAGTTTCTTCCAAATTTTATCCCCTTCACATTTTTCATTAGTGAACTGACAAAAACCTTTTTTGTTGGTGATATATATTCTCAAAATCATAGATAGCTAGATAGACACAGAGAAATAGAGAATATGACAAACCAGAATGTAGTGGCACCTGTTATGAAATCACGTGTCAATAAGATCGTGGAGTTGGCAGTGTCGATTTCGACCTCAACTCTTCTGCCAAGGGCACAAGTGCCCGAATCAATGGCCTTGGTTGGTGGGTTTTTGGGCCAATACCAGAAGAGGCTTCTCTTCACGTTGGAGGATGGTGGTGGCAAAGGAGGAGCCAAAGTTAACACGTGGATTGAATCAATGAGAGCCTCTTCCCCTACTCGAGTCAAATCCAACAACACACTTAGCTCAGAAAACCAAGACAAAAATCCTTGGATTGTAAGCATAACTAAACATAAAGGCCTTTTCGTGGTTTTTTTCTATTTGTGAATCAAACATCAATGGTTATGATGACTTGACACTGTTCTGTTTCTCAAACTGTTTTGCAGCTTTATCATCCATCGGCGCTGAGCATGTTTGATGAGATAATATGTAATTCGAAAGGGAAACAGATTGTGACCTTTCTTGACTATGATGGAACTCTCTCCCCAATTGTGGCAGATCCAGATAAAGCATTCATGAGCAAAAAGGTTATTACCCTTTTGTGTGTTATTTTTCTTCGACTCTGATCAATTCTTCAATCAGGTTATTTGTAATCATCTTTTTTTAGACACCATCTCTACACCAGAAATTAACGTATAAATGGTTGAAAATTTCAATCATGTTACTGGTAAATGTGTTAATTTGACATGATAAAGCTTAAAAATTTCTTGTACCCAAAAAAAAAAAAAAATTAAAACTTGCCATCACCTCTCCATTTTTTTTCATTAATGCATGAAAATATGGGTTAAGAAAATTTCTGTTCTTCAATAGAAAATAACAATTATCTGTAACTGATTTCCCCTTTAATTTTGGCTTAAATCAGATGAGAGCGACAGTGAAGGAGATAGCAAAGCATTTTCCCACAGCAATCGTTAGCGGAAGGTGCATTAAGAAGGTACATTTTTCTTCAAAGCAAATATGTCGGGAGCAATTTTTTGTTTTTAAGAAAAAGGAAACTAATCATGTTCCTGAGCTGATAATTCTTTCAGGTATATGACTTTGTAAGATTGGGAGAGCTGTACTATGCTGGAAGCCACGGCATGGACATCAAGGGACCAATAAAAGGCCGAAATCATAAGAAAGTGAGATAGTTTCTAGAAACAAATTATGACATATTTGGATTTGTTTATTTTAGGTGAAGAATAATCGTTTTTAACTAAGTTTTTTTTCAAAAAAAAAAACTTTAGAAGTCATTCTTAAAAATAAAATAAGGGTTCATTATTTATTTCATTTTTTAAATGATTTTTAAAATTAAAAGTTATTTTTTATGAAGATTAATGCGAGTAGTTTAATGAAGAATAATTTTTTTAATTAAGAAATTACAATATTATAAAAAATACCTAAACAAACCACCCTAACTCCCTAAGTTAATCTAAAGACGTATCTTCTGATGAAGATTTTAATCTTGCTATTGTTTGCTTAGATTCTTTATTTTCTCTTTTGTTCCAGGGTAATGGAGCAGCGCTCTTCCAAGCTGCGAATCAATTCCTGCCCATGATCGATGAGGTTTGTTTCATTTTTACCAACGAATTGAACCACCCATTTATTCCCAGCCATCATTTGGGTAATAACTCAATTAACTGTGACCTTATAATTTTTCATTGGTTGGTCAGGTGTACAAGATCTTGGGAGAAAAAGTAAAATCTGTTCCGGGAGCTAAGGTTGAAAATAACAAGTTTTGCTTGTCCGTGCACTTTCGGTGTGTTGACGAAAAGGTACCCACAGTCAACAAAAATCTAATAACTGACTCACCGATGACCGAACACACGCACGGGCACATAACACATGAAATTGATGGGTCATATTAGTTTTAATAATAGTATTTTATATCTAACCATTTCAACCTTTTGTTTTTTTTTAGCGCTGGCCAGCATTGACGGAGCAAGTTAAATCGGTGCTCAATGAGTACCCAAAACTTAGGCTAACCCAAGGGAGAAAAGTGCTTGAGATCCGTCCAACCATAAAATGGGACAAGGGCAAGGCTATAGAGTTCTTGATAGAGTCACTAGGTGAGTATTCAAGCAAAAATTTGTGAATGCTCTCGTACATTTATACATCGGTATATTTGATGCAGTATATCTCATAAAATATTTGATGCGTTTATCCCATAAAAATATAGTTGAATAAAGTTTTCTCCTTTCTCCTACGAGATAAAGTTTACCATTTTTTTTAATAAATGGCCTTAAATACCCTTAAAAAAAAAGCCTTAAAAAACCACACCAGAGAATTGGCCACAAAACAGCCTAAAAAAAATGAGTTGGCATGCTATTATTATTTTCATTTCAAAATAAATATTTTTTTTACCTTTTAAATTCATCCATAAAATAATATATCTCAACCAGATACATTATTTTGTGAATGAATCTAAAAAGTAAAAAAGATATATTTTATTTTGAAACGGCCGGAATATATAATAATTAGCCATAGGTATGTCTCCTAACTTCATATTCTTTGCTGATTTCTAGGCTACGCGAATTCCAATAACGTATTTCCAATCTACATCGGTGATGATCGAACTGATGAGGATGCTTTTAAGGTAACAAATCCCGCCACCTTGCCAACTTGTTAAAATTATTGTGTTATTATATATTCCACTGATATTCTTATTCTAACTTGTTGACACTTTGGATATAATTGTAACAGGTTCTGCGCAGTAGGGGCCAAGGGATTGGGATTCTTGTTTCTCAAATTCCAAAAGAAACTGATGCTTCCTACACTTTGCAAGATCCCGCAGAGGTAATTATTGAGGAGTCCAATATTACCCAGTCTAACATGATTCATAATCTTTAGGATGTTTGAGGATGTCTAGTATTCAATCATTAATCTTGTACTTCATTTTCATATGCATAATAAATCTTGAGCATAAATGACTTTATATTTTTTTGGTTTACAGGTTGGACAATTTTTACGGCGTTTGGCAGAGTGGAAGAGAGCGGGTTCTTGATTACTTCCGGCCACAACAAACTGTAGATTGTAGATGAGTTCAAGAAATTGGCACCACCCAGAATTTAGTCAAGGGGCGGTTCAAATTGTGTCCCTTAATTTCTTGTTGAAAACGGAATATATTATTGTTGTTCCATAATCTAATTTTCTATGGACAAAGTCCAGATAGATTCCCTCTCTCTCTCTTTTTTTTTTTTCTTCGTGTGTATTCTATTCCTTCACACGTTTGCATGCGCACATGCGGATAGTGAAAGACTGATGTTTTATGCCGCAGTTATGAATTGCGTGTCAACCTTCTTTCTCTCAACTGTACTTGTCGTACGCCTTGGACCATATATTACCGAAAATGAAAAATTGATTTTTTTTTTTTTTGAAAAGCTGATATTAACAATTAGGAAAATGAGATGAATTAATTTCGCAGATAATGTTGTATGTCGACGAAATGAAGATAATGTTAAATAAAAATATTTAAGAATATAAAACATAATACATATATAAAATGATTATATTACATGATGAACTTAAGCAGAAAAGTTTTAACATACAATTCACAAAATTAATAAATAAATTCGAGTGTTAAGAAATGGGTTATGAATTGAGTTGCCAACTGTGTTTATATAATATTATTATTAAGTATACTATATATAATAAGAGATTAATTTTAATATAATATCAATATAAAAAGATTTTACATTATCATCCAATCACATGCTTCTATTTGTTAGATATTTGTAGTAGTGTGTGGTTGAAACAAATAATATGATAATGTGATAATACATACACATGATTAGATGCCTTTGCAAAAAAAATTTTACACTAAAAGTATATACAAATTAAATTCATAAAATAAAAGTCACTTTTGCTTTTCTATCAAAAGAAATGAATAAAAGAAGTTTTCTTTAATTGTTCAAACGATGCATTGATCTTCCTGCTTAGACAACGTCCCTCAATGAAGGAGTAGCATAGGATCCGGATGTAAATTTTATATTGGAATTCTTGTTCTTGTATTACTTGTATTGGCACCAAAAATATTACGAGCATTAATTGAAGGACCAATGACTGAGTCCTAAATAATTTATGTTTGTTGATAATAAAAAAGATAATTTAGTCGATGGAGAAGAAGCTAGTGAAGACCCATAATTACTAAAGTGTTTTAGTCGAGAACATGGACTACTAGAAAATTGGCAAGGTCATATGTGTTATTCCTTGATGTGGGAATCTATTGCAAAAGAAAGCAGTTGTTAAAGGATTGTGCATGGGCGAAAACTCTATAAATACCCCAAGACCTACCATTTGTAAATGTCCCTTGACCGACAGACAATTTTTTTTTCCGATAATTATTATCAACCTTAAACCAAGGATGAAAAAAGGTATTAGTACATTGAAGAACCATCAATCAAATTACAAAACCAGCATCAACCAAGATATCCAATTTAACCAGAAGAAACCACACCCTATGTAACCCTTACTCCATAATGCTAAAAGAAGATTGCCATAACCAAAACACCGACTCCCTAATTGAATAGAGCTAGAGGTTTAAGGTGTGCTCCTGCATTCTCATCATATTCCATGCATCATCAATATAACAACTACCCCTCAGATTTTTGTGAAGCACAACTCCCATCTTCATCCACTCTTTCTTACCACTTTCCTAAACATACAAAATCATGTATGTACCCTTAGGATGTTATCCCAATGAAATGTCAACCTCCCAAACTGGCTATACCTTCTATATGAGCATGGACCACCATATATAAGTAAAATACTTGTATAGAAACACCATAGTAGCCCTTTCGGCAAGGCCATCAAGGCTGCTTTCCTGCATGCTAGGTAAAATCGTAGACTTATTCCTTTCCATCATGGAATCTGAAAACATGATCCTTTGAACAACACTATTTCTTGTCAAAGGACATGGTAGATGATGCCCATACTTATTCTTACTTGTCTTTTAATTCAAAACCATTCATTATGGTTTCAAGCAACAACTTCAGCTTTCAGAATTTTGATTCTAGCATACTTTCACCACCAAACTACTTGAAACTCCTTCATAAACATATCTAGAAATAGCCCATCATGAGCTCGTGTACACACACACACACACTCTATAACATACACATAAACCCACACATGCCAACACATCAACACCCGCTGACACCAACACTCACCACACACACAGGCATACCACGATTAATAACCTCAGTGTTCTTTCATATCTTGTGCATTATTCTAATGGAACTTGAGATTTTCTCTGAGTGTATCACTCAACACTCAAGATTTCACCTCACTCAATGTGTATCACTCCTCCTTTAAGCTCCAATCCTTTTTTTAAATATAAACCAAACTACTAAGAGGATAGGCCTCATATTTAGTACCTACAAGAAAACATTGACAACAAGCATACTACCAACACTTTAAAGAATCTTCTCACATGTCTTTCTTTCTTTTCAAGTGTTTCAGCATTTTCATTTTATCTCAAGCTAACATGGTGCTCCACTCCTTCAAAGTGTAATATTCACTCTCACATATAACCTTTTACTTTAGCATCTATAAAACACACTCCATCTTTCCTGATAAACTTCCTATAAAAACATCTCAAAACAAATGTTAGAACAATAATCACTTGCATTATCATGTTCAAAATCATGTGTTAACTCGTAAACTCATTAGAGTTTACGAGTTTAGTTGCAAAATTTAGTTGACTCGCATTGAAACTCGTTTCTGGGTAGACTCAGGTAGGGTCAGTAAACTGGATCAAACACAGTAAACTGTGTTAGAATGATAAGTTTACAATCGATTTCATGAGTTTAGTAGCAGAGGCCAAAAATGACAAAATGGCATTGTATTCGGCATCAAAATGATGTCGTTTTGATGCAAGTCCTTCAAAACACACTTATGGTCGTTAAGGCTAGTCTTCTGCTTGCTTTTCAAACGTGATTGAAGCCCTAAGGCGTCATTCATCACCAATCACCCTTCAATCTTTGATTCACTCCGCGCGCTCACTGTCACTGTTCATGCTACCGCTCACGCTCCTCTTGGAGCATGTAACATCCCTCCTGCTTTTATGGATTAACGACTTCCCCACAAACCAACACATGTCTTTTCAACGTGCTTTGTCCTCACTCACATGCTTCTTGGGAAAATTTCCCAAGAGGTCACCCATTCCAAAATTACCCAAGTCAAGCATGCTTAACTTGAAGTTCTTTTGTGATGGGCTCCGAAAAGAAAGATGCATCTTTGTGACATGGGTAGTACCAATCAATTCATATAAGCCCTCCTTAATTGTATAGTCCCATACCTATACAACTCAGGATCCTTCTCATTCGGGTGTGTAATCCGTTCATTCATATACCCCTCCACTTAGAGGCAGGAGCCACTCCTTGCCCGTGCCTTCTGACAGATCACTCCCTGCCTCGTCCCAGGCGTTACATGCCCACCGCTTCCGCTTGGTTCGTCCCCGAACTACACCGTCCTGGGAGAGGTGCAGGCTCTATACCAGTTGTAACATCCCCTCCTGCTTTTATGGATTGATGATTGTCCCCACAAACCAACACGGATCTTTCAGTGTACTTTGTCCTCAGTTACACGCTTCCTAGGAAAACTTCCCAGGAGGTCACCCATCCCAAAATTACCCAAGTCAAGCACGTTTAATTGTGAAGTTCTTTCGTGATGGGCTACCAAAAAGAAAGATGCATCTTTGTAGCATGGATAATACTAATCAATTCATATAAGCCCTCCTTAACAGTCTAGTCCCATACCTATACAACTCAGATCCTCTCATTCGGGTGTGTAATCGGTTCATTCATGTACCCCTCCGCTAGAGGCGGAGCCGCTCTTTGTCCATGTCTTCTCGCATTAGCAATTACTCTTTGTCTCGTCCCCGAGCATTCCAGAGCATCCATTCATCGTCCTTGCATTTCCATTTATCTCATCATTGTACTCACGGCTCATTCCTTGTTCGTTTCATCATCGTTCATCTTATCTCGCTCCGATCGCGCCTCGCTCGTGTCGTTCGCATGGTCCTTCAGGGTTGGTCCGGGCTTTTGGTCGCTAGTTGCCTAATTCTTCCTTGTTCGCATCCTCTTTGGTCCTCCTTGTTCTTCCACACAACATTGTCATTATTGTTCTTTGTTCCTCTAATCCCCTCTACATAACCAGGTAAGGTTTGGGGTTTTTTGTTCTGTCTTTGCAAATTTAAACTGGAATTGGTTGTAAAATGTAAACTAGTATGAAAAAGTGAAATTACAAATTTCCTTGTTAATTGGTATGAAAATTGAAACTGGAATTTTTTTATAGGAATAAAGTTAATGTGGATGAAATAGATAGTGGTGACTTACTTGGGAGTTCAAGCAATGTTGTGGCACATTAGGTCCACGTGTCCCTAGATAAGCCTAGTATGACCTTAGGGTCCCTCAAGATCTACTCATCAGAAAAACCCCAAATACATGAAAAACCTCAAAAATGCTGAACCTACATCCCTGACTGCTATGCCGTAAAGACCACTGTAGTAGTGGTTGATGCATCAACATCTTTTTCGATCCAAGGGTGACCATTTAACAATCAGTTGGTGTGCATTTGGACTACTATAGAGGTGTCAGCGGTACCAGAGCTTATCCAAGATGACATAGTTCCATTAAGTGACCCCTAGCACTATAAAAACCCTTCCCTTATGTGCGTTTAACCTAGAAACTCAAACCTTGCTCACCTCCTACTTCGTCACTCCCTTCCTCCTTCAATCCTACCTTTCCCAAACTTTAAGGCAAGGATTTGTCAATAAATTATGTTGTTTTCCGTCTTTTTCTTCTTTTCCCTTGCAATTGGGAGTTTATTGTTAGCTCCAGAACCCTTCAAAAAGTATCATAGCAACATGTTTTGAATGATAATAGAACCAATTTAAAAAAAATATTTTGAAGAATGACTAATGTCTGCCTTGAGTTTCTTGATATAGCATCCAGGTATCTTTGGATTGAAGCGAAAATAATTTTACTTTGCATGTGCAAACATGATTTATCTCTTTTAAAAAGATTGAGCATAATAGAAAGTGAGTATTATATTGTGCAAAGTATGCATACATGCATTACGAATGAAAGAAAATCAAATCAAGAGCAAGAAACCAAGGCATGAGACTTCAAAAAGTAGCATTGGACATCAGAAAGTACGCTCAAAATGAAAATATCAAGGAAACTCTAGAACAACGTGTTACACGTCTTCAATCATCATGATTGTAAATCTTTCATCATCATAAAGCTTGGATTGAAGATCAGAAGACTGAAGATTTATCAAGGAATTGATCCGCTTTCAGAAAGCTCGCTTCACTGGAGCATGAACGTTACTAGAAAAGAAGGGAAATTTGAATTTTTGAAATTCAAATTTAAAGTCAAACCCAATTTTCAAACTGGTAAATCATCTCTTCTATCAACTTGGTCAACTAACCCAGCTTTTAGAAGACATGTTCAAAAACCATGATAAAAAATAAAAGTAGTTTCTGAAGGGACATCAGAAACCTCAACTCCAATGGCTTCTACAACAAAAGCTCTAACAAACAGACAGACTACTTTTCTAGACTACTTTTCCAAGACACAAATGGATGATCAACAAGTGTTACTTGTAAATCTAATCAAAGGAAATGGTCACAAGGAAGACTATCTATAAATAGAGATGCTATGCTCAAACGATATAGAGATTGACAGTACACAAGAGTAGAAACCTCTGAAAATCTCTCCTCACATCCTGTAAAGTTCATCACATCATGTAATCAGATTTCTTACTTGTAAAAATCTTTTTCTACATTATTGAATAGATATATGTTCTTCCTAGGAAGAAATGATAGAAAGAAGTCATTCAAGTTATCCCAGGTTATTCATGTATATTTTAAGGAAACTTGAGTGTAGGTTAATTTGAGTGGCAACCCAAACACAAACTGTTGTATCCTTGATCCAGGAGTGATTAGTGTGAGATAGCTTAGAGAGGCCACTATAAAACTACTTGCAACGCAGTAAGGTGTTCTTACTTGTTAGCTTGGAGAGGCTGGTGAAAGACTACTCAAGGTTCAGTTTGAAGAGACTGAATAACTACTTCCAACGTGACAATAGAGGTTGTCTACTTGTCATGAGTTTAGCTTGGAGAGACTAGTACATGACTACTCAAGGTTCAGCTTGGAGAGGCTGGTGAATAACTAATTGGTTCAGCTTAGAAAGGCTGATGAATAACTACTCATGTTGTTACAGTAGGGGTTGTCTACCGGTCACACGTGAGAGCTTGGGAAGGCTAAATATTATCCGTGTTTTTTTTTTCTGGTTTGAGAAAGATGTTTAGTGAAACCTCAATGTGTGTTGAGTACTAGATGTAGAGGTTTGGCTGAACTAGTATAAAAATATTTATGTCAAATCTTCTTCTCCCTGATCTCCTTTATTTTCTCTATTACACTTTAGAGTTTAATATATGTTGAATTAACGTTTTAGCTTCTGTTACTTATCCTATACTTTAGATATCTACTTTTTGAAGCAATGTTCATGCGGTACTTGAAAGAGTTACTCTACTTGTTAAGTTTAGATACCCTCCCTATGTTCATAGGGTTGTTCCAGTATGAATATAGTTTACTCATGAGTTTTATTGTTTCCATGGCAAATGTCGGTGCCATTCCACTCCTAGAGCTCAGTTGGTCCTGGCATCCTTTTTTGACCCTTCCAAGTGAGTGAGTTTAAACTCATGACTTTATTTTTGCCATTGCAAATAGTTTCCATATAATGTTTAAACCTTCCATGAATTTAGAAATTTAATTGCTATTAACATGCTTTTACAATTACGCCAGACTAGAGAAAATTATGATTTTATAGCCTTCCATGAAAATGTATGACTTATAGAAATTACATGGGACCATTGTTGATGCCTGTATGCCATTTACGTCATCATGGTTTTTAACTGTTTCCAGTAAATTGTGGAAAGAGTATTTATTCTAGAAATTCGAAAGTGGATTCCAGAAGTGATGGAAAGCTTTAAATTGATAATCCTAACTTTGAGAATTTAGCACATTGACTGTGAGTGATACTTGAATAGGAAATTAGAGAGACAGAGATATGAATTAATGATAGTAAATTCATTAACCTTGGTATACCATGACTTCCATGATGGACAATTACTCTGCACTTAGATTATTCCACGAAGGACGTGGTTCACGAGGAACCGTTAAAATCTTAGTTAATTACTCTTGATCGTGAAGGATTGAGCACCATGTTATGAATCACTAGCAATCTGTCTCTTTTAATTCCTTAGAGAAATTGTTATGATTCCTTATGATTATATAGATCTGAGGTTATTGCCATTGTTATGTATTGAGTAGAAATAATTTTGATTGTTGCATTATTATTATGTATCTTCCTTGTTGTCCCATGTATAGCTATGGGTGAAGATCCACTTCCTGAGTTTTAGATGAAACTCACCCTTCTCCTTTTCCTCAGATTCATTCCTGCTTCGGACCCCTGACAAACACCTCCCTAGTAGCCTAGTTTACTTCTTTGGGTGAGTTTCACTTTGAAGTGTAGTGTAGTTAGTTATGTTTAGTAATACTTCAGTACATGGCAGAATTCAAGGACCATACATATTTATATTTAATTATGTTATTTTGAGGAATTATGTAACTACAAGTGAAAGGTTCGTATGGTTTATTGGGACAAATATTTTGTCATTTAGTCAATGTTTATGGATTGTTTATGAGTTATACAAAAAAGTGTTTCCCATTTTTTGTTTAAATTACATTCTACTAGAAATTATGAAGTGTTATGCATATTATGTCATATAAGGGCTTCCGTGGCATCGGTTTCCCACGTGCCAATCACGTTCTCAAATTGTGTTGTGAAAAATGCAAATTTAGATAATCCTATTAATGTGATTGTGGATGGAATTGTTGATGATGAAGCTTTATATGATTATGGATGCAATTGTTGATGATGAGATTGAAGATGTTGGAGGATTTGAGTTTAAGACCTAAATTGTTGGATTTCTTTAAGCTATATCATTAGGATCTTATGCTTTGGTTGCATTGGATTTGAAATGTGCTATTGTACTTTGTTATTTATCATTATGTGTGGTTTATTATGAATTTATGGTGTTGTAATGTACTAATGTTTACCTTGGACGTTGATGTTCTATTTATTTTTTTTACTATAGTAAACTCATACGAGCTCACGAGTCGAGTTTACATAGGCTCCACAAGTTTACTTAAACTCTCGAGTTTTATTACCTTGGAATAATCGAAAATTAGCCCCAATAATTAACGTGTTTATGATATTACAGTTATAACAATTACTCAATCATTTTTTCTAATGAATTTTGACATCGATGATTATTATATAAATCTAAGGTTGGGTTCGATAATGATCTTTGAGGAGGTATTCTTTTTGGTTACAAAGAAAGGAAACAAACAAACAAACAAAAGCAAAGAATTAAACTCACATGAATCTACACCCAATAGAGTCCTCATGCAGTCCATGCAATAACTAATTAGAATGGTCGGTCCAAAAAACTAAGTCCACCAACCTAGAACTACCTTTCTTAGTCATTAAATTTGCACAATGATTTGCTTCACATAGAACATGGGTGATGGTCACAACCCATTCATGAGTCACAAGGAAGTAATGTCCGCAAGGAGGATAGCACATGTATAGTGGCTATCCCATCTCCCATCCATAATAAGAGTAACTGCATGAAGAGAATCACCCTCGCACCAAATGTTACGGAAGCTAATGTCCCAAGCAAGTAACAATCCGTATCTAATTACTCAAAGTTCAGCAAACAATCCAGATACATTCCAAGAAAACCAGAAAATCCACTACACCAGCCCCCATAATCATCCTCAAAAACACCTCCAAAGGGCCTGAGCATCAACATTAATGCCAGTCGCTTCCATCCATATTCATCTTCATTACTCTATTGTTGGGTTTGTGCCACCAAACTTCATGGGGTAGATTGTTTGTTGCTGGCTGCACTACTAGATAAATTACTAATACTCCTGATTAAAGAAACAACATTGGATAGGACATAATTGCTTGACAGATCTACCCAGATAGCACCAATTGGTTGTGCCTTCTCTAAACCCACCACAAAGTAACAACAAAGTTAAAATTAAAATAATTTCGTATGTGATGCTCCAGCCACGTATCTAAATCCTTGAGAAAAAAGTTACTTTCTCAGCCAAATCCCAAAGAGCACCAAATCTCACGGGAATAACGCAATCCGAACACAATGAATGATGTCTCATCTCTCCATGACAATGAGAGCACACAGGTGAGGAGGCAACATGGCGTTTGAAAGTGGAATTTATTAGTGGGTAAGGCATCATGCTTGATTTGCCAAATAAGAAGGCGAAACTTTTCAGGAAACTTCCAAACCTAGTGCCATAAGGAATCATCTTCTGTCACAACATGACGCCCTAATAGCCAAGCATAACCACTCGCGACGTATAAACACCGGATTTCTACGCATTCCAAGCCCAGGCAAGATCGCAAGACCCACAAAAAGAAAGTGATCATTGCTAAAGGAACAATTGAGCATCTAAAGGAATCTGCGTATAAAGTATGCTAAAATGCTAGGAATCTCTAGCCCACAGGTCACGTATTTGCAAGTCCAGATCATAAATATGCACGAAATTCACAATGTCTGCTAGCTTCTCCCCATGGAACCAATTATCAAACCACATCAAAACCTTTCCTGATCCCAAGGAAAAGGAGAAACCCTCCTTGAATTGAATTGCAGCCTTCAAAATGCAACGCCATAAATAAGACTTGTTCCTGAGTTGAGGAGGATTAAAAATATTCCTATGAAACAGATATTTTGCTATTAGAACTCAGGCCCAAAAGAGATCACTGTGTTGATTAGTCAAAGTCGAAACAAGTTTCCCAAAAGCGCAACATTGCATTGGCTAGCTTGCCGAATTCCTAGTCCCCCCAAAGCCTTAGGCTTAGTTAAGACTTCCCAAGAAATAGGATGGAACCCGTGGCCTTGAGTATGTGATCCCAAAAAATATTTCTAACATAACGGTTAATTACAAACTCTTGAGGAATCCAAGTAGTCTGCATCATATATCTGGGAGGGAATTTAACACTGACTTGGCTAGACAAGTATGCTCTATCCTGTTGAGAAGATTCTTCTTCCATGCTGCCAACTTTGTTTCAAATTTCTCCATGAGTGGATTAAAGACAACCCATGCAACCCTTCCTTGAACAAGCTAAATACCCAAATAGCGACCAAAGGTCCCTGTAAAATAAATAGCAGAACAACAAGTAATGGACTCTTGCCTCGTACGAGGTAAACTCTTAGATGCCAAAGCTTAGGATTTTTCAAAATTAATACAAAGGCTTGACATCTTGCAAAAATCTTCCATCCGTGCCCATCACACAACGAACCTGAGACTTTTTACCTTTACAAAAAAAAGTACATCATTTGTAAACAACAAATGGGAAATCCAGGCCCACCCCTAGAAAGGTGAATAGGCGTTCACAAACCAATCGCCACCTTCTCATGGATCATGATCGAAACTGCTCCATACACAAGACAACAGATATGGAGACATGGGATCCCTTGACGGAGACCTCTAAAAGGACAGATTGGGTCCAGTTTGCCACCATTCCAAAGGAGCGTAATAATGAGGCGAATAAGAGGCGGGGAAAACTTTTCTCTTTGATAAACAAATAAGTTGAGTTACTTTTGCTCCTGACTTTTAAAAGTTAGGGGGTACTTAGAGCATGTCATGGGTGCTTTCAGAGTTAGTTTGTGTTCTTTAAAACTGAAAAGACTTATATGACCTCAATCTATTTAATGACAATAAATGTAGAAAATTATCCTATTTGAAATATATATATCTATTATAGTTATTTTGAATTCTATGAGAAATTATATTTTGTAATATATTTATCAAATACTACTATTATAGCTTTTAGTTATTGAAAGCAACTTTAGCATTCTTTTATTGAACAATACTAATATATAAAATATTTTAAAAGCAATTTTTGTAGAGTTCGAAAAACTTAACAGTTCTAAAAAATTCACAACGATCTCAGGCTTAAACTCGTTCATAGGGGTGACTGAGGAACTACATATGGCATAAATATTGAAACTCGAAAAACTTATGGATTGCTGTGTCCTTGGGTTCCTGTGTACTCTTATATATTATAAAGAACAGCAGCTTGTTAATTAGTTTGGCATCCCACTAAGTGAAGACCAAAGAAAATCAAAGATACGAAAACCATGTGAAATCTTGAACTGAGTGTCTCTACCCTAATTTCCACAATCAGGGTCACATTAATTTTTCATAGGAGTAGGAATACCCGTGCATAAGTCCCAGTTGTCAAGATACCCTTTGTCATCGCGAGTAAAATGGAACTCATTGGCTGAGAAGTGAACACATGTTTAGATTATACTCACTTTGGGTTTACATCCAAAAGAAATGGTGGGTACTTCAATAATTGGGAGAGGTTTGTCATTTTCAGGAGGGCATACCCGGTCACACTGACACAAAGTAATGTGACTACTAGCTAACATGGTGTTTTAGGAGTATATAATTTACAACTATTGTTTATCTCAATAGAATTCCCGGTACACTTATCTCAATAGATTTCACTTATATTAGAATCATAATTTTGGATTAAAAAATATGTTAAATTCTAGTCCCTTAGCTTCCTTTCGTTTCATTCTATCTTTGAAAGTTTTGAGTTCTTTTTCCAAAATAATATTTGTTTATTTATAAGGATTTTTTCTTTTATCAATACATCTTAATATAATTAATCATATTAACTTACTTTTATTTTTTAAGAGGGAGAATATTATCAATTTATATAACCTTATGCTATTACCAAAATATATATTCTTTTATTTTTGGACAAATAGAGTGAGAAGAGGAAGTAATTCGATTATAATTTAATTCAGCATGTTGTTTATACATCATGCTACAATTGAATCGGACAAAGTTACTTGAGGCGTGTGTTTTTTATAACTTTACAATAATAATAATAATAATAATTTCTTTACTAAAGAAGAGAGAATTATTTGTAATTTAATTATGTTGCTAAATATTAAATATATCTAAATATTGTCTAAAACATTTTTACTAAATTTTAAAAATATTTTAGAAAAATATGACAGAACTTATCCTTTTGTTTGTTAATTCACAAAAATTTGAAAATTTTCTTTGCAACTATACGTTAGGGTGGATTTCTCATTAATTTAGAAACGGAATGAAATTAATGCGAATGGGTTAGAAAAGGAAAAGAAAAGAATGGAATAAAATTGCCCGCTTTTTTATTCGAAATAATATATTAATACAATAAAAGGAATGAAACTTCATTAATCTTGTTTAAAAGTTATATTGTAAAATAATAGAATAAAATATGTATATAATTCAAAAGTTATAGCTTTTAATTCTCTCAGTTTCTTTTTATTTCTCTCTAATTTTGAGGAGAATAAAAAAATCATTTTAAAGAAGAAAGAAGCGAATAGTTTCTCCTTCTCTCGGTTTTTATGCATATTTAATTTACATTCTCAAGAAACAAGTTTACTTCTTTGTCGCTTATGGTCTTTCGTTTTTTCATTACCCATCATGCAAACATAATTTAATTGTAAATGAGTGGTCACGACTCGGATGACACTCGTAATCGGCTCAAAATCCAAACTTGACAAATAAATCCACAAGATTGGGTGCCAGACTTGTAAATTATGAGAGATATGCCTAACTTGTTTACCTACTTACACCCCTATTCAAAAGGTACAAATTCAAACTTCAGGCGCAAACATAGACAGGACTATATATCAAGCTGGCCAGAGACTGTCATGGGACCACCCGTGGCTGCGCCAGGAATTTTGGGAGGATTCGAATTAATTAATATAAATAAAATAAAATTATTATATAGAAAGTGAGTTATAATAAAAATTTTTAATATAAATTAGTGATAAATTAGAGTTTATTTTATTATTTATATTTTTTTTATTAATAAATGAGTCAATAGTTTTATTTTTATTTATCTCTTAAGCTCAATAAAAAAAATTAATAAGAGAAAAATTTTAAAAAATATATTTAAAAGATATTTATATATTTTATATTTCTATATCATACATGTAACTATATTAAGATACTTTTATTATGTAAACTACTCCATCTATTTAATTTTTCAATGAACCCAATCTGTCTAAAAAACTATTACTATAAAATGAAAATAGTACGTATAAAGGTGGTTAACTTTTTAAAAAGGACTATAATATAAATACACATAAAATTGTACAATAAAAGTGTAAAATTTGGGACTCATGGCACCCATTGGCCCCTTGGCTCCGCCACTGGCCACCACCTATCCATGTTTATAGTTTGGTTGGCCACATTATCCTTGTGCCAATTATGCATATACATTTCTTTACTAAACTGGCAAGACATCTAACACTCCCAGAGTAATAGCCTACGCTAGCTATAACCAAGTCCCATCATTGAGTCACAAAACTCTCTTTTAGGAAACACTTCAATTATTGCCAACCACCCTATTCCTTATGGTCAAGGTGATGCACGTTGAACTTAGTTTCTCATGCTGTTACCAAACATATAATGTAGTAAAATTGAAAGAGATATACATGATAATAATAGTCTCAGTCTCACAGTGCAACCAGCTAACTTGTACCTACCAACTTGTATACATGCGATAATCTTTACCCCTTTTGTCAGGCAAAGTTGGATGGTGAACAACGCACAGGGGTTAATTTTAGTCAGCTATAACAGGACTGAGATGAGAGTTGGGGTGGCTAGCATACCGTCATTACGTGCAAGGAACTCAAATCTGAAGCATAGTTTATTAGTAAATAAGATCATCATTATATATTTAAGACAATTCCTAACAAGATAAAGCGCTAGCGAGATCTCAGATAATAAAAAAGTAATATTATTTAAATTTCATAAAATCCATAAAACACTCAGCACCCAAACCATAAAAAACAATATGGGATCAACCATTTTCAATTTTTTTTTCCCTCCTACTTCTCTTTCCAATTTCACTATTTTTTCTTTTGGGTGTATAGGGTGTCCTAAAAAGTTGGATATGCCTTAACACACTCACTTTTTTTATTATTGAATATGATAGTGTGATCTCCATTCATCCCTTCCATTAATCATATTCAATAGTAAAAGAATGAGTGTTGCAATAAATATTAATTTTTTAAATCCCAAAATAACACACTACTCTATTTATTGTAAACAAATTAAGAATCACGTAGGGTTGCCCTGAATCATAAGTCGAATAACATCGATTTACAATTAAATTGTAAGGCCCGTCCTTGTCGTTTAACTAGGACATTGAACACCGAGCGTTATAATTGCTCACAAATAGTTGTTGCCCTAAACCACCGCGCACCCTGATTTGATTTGATAGAGCCAATCTCAATCAAATATCATTAGAGTGGTATCTGAAAGTAGTAATTTTTTTTATACAATGTGGGAGGTCTGATTTCTCGTTTAATGGTTATTTTCAAAGAGTTAGGTGCGCGAAAGGGAAACCCACTACTTTGTGAATCTTATAAATGGTTGAAGAGGAGTTGGAATCCACTCAAAGTGCTTGATTTGAAGAAGACACGGGGATTCTTAATGGGGACACCAAAACATGCTCCTAGCCTTGGAAACCATGCCCCTCATTTTCATACGTGTAAAGATAGGCTCTACCACTAGATTCAGTTTCATCATTGGTGCCTTAAACTTGATGAAATAACTAAATTAAGCCCTGGAAGCTCCAATAATTGGTAGAAAACAAGCACTCCCCAACACAACTGACTGAACCCCTTATCACTCTCATCATGCCAAAATCGAACAGCTTGCACTTATGTATATGTTCGAGTGAGAAAATATAAACAAACCTTCCTAAGCTAGCCATGTGTATATTAATTCATTTCTTATTATGGGTGTTATATATAGGGGACACTTGAGATTATATGTGCCTTTCAGTTGTCACCTTGTTGTTCCCAATAAACCACACCTCAGAATTTTAAATAAAATAGAAGAAGAAGAACGCTTGAGGCTTTTATTGCTAATTAAAATCATGCAATCTGCATTTTAACCCAACAATAAAGCACCCACGATTCTTAAGTTAATCAACCCCATCTTGTGGGATTTCTTTTCCCTTAACCTTCATTTCCTATCATAAAATACTCTTGCGACCAGAACAATCACTGTTTCTAGTTTTAATTATTAGTCTACTACTGTTGTTTGCTTTAATATTTTAAGTTAGCTAGCTAGCTACAAGGCATATGGTTCTCTATGCATTATTTGCCATAGAGATACTCAATAATATTATTGTATCTCCATCTCCATGGACGTGTCTGCTCTCTCGCGAAGCACATTTTGAAATGGTCCCCGCATAGAGGGTCAAGCATATATTTTTGGTGCAGAGGATCAAGCATATATAGGCTTTCATTGTTAGACACACATATATAGAATAAGAAACTTCGTACGGCCTCGATCAATGGTCAGTTGTGTGGATTAACTTGGCATTGAATAATTGGATTAAGTATTCTTGTGTGCAGTTGCTGCTACTAGAGGGAGCAAAATATTGGTTGTTTTGAGTTGTAATAAAAGGGTTATATCGGTAGGATCTAGATGTTCATTCAATATTGTTGATTAAAATGAAATAACGAGTCTGTGATTACACAACAGATAGAATTATAAAATCAGATCGCTGAGCAACATATAATTAGATTTTAGGCTACATGATGCATGCACCGAGCCAGTTCTTCAGATGGGACAGGCATATCAATAACGAGCAAGCGCAGTTCGCTTTGGTGACTACAACAAATCAAAAGTAAGTAGATGCTTGTATGGGCTGACAGTAGCACCTAGCCTTTTGTTCACTAAAAACTGCAACTTTCAAAGAGTGATAGCAACATGTAAACACCACTCACCGTAGTTATAAAACTTGACTCGGGCTTGGTGATCGTCTCGATTAAAAGTTCTGGGTAATTGGGTTACTGTTTCAATTAGTGTATCACTGATTAAACGGATAAAATTGGATATAATTAAATAAATATTCCTTGATAATATTTGAAACCCTTAGAAGTTTCGAAACCACATACTGTACTCACTGAGACAGCAGCAACTCTGGTTGCAGCAGTAATTCTTATGAACTTTTACAATTAGTATAACACTTCATTATTTTCTGGAAAATTTTCTGAATGTCTAGGATGGTCTTAGGTACAACATAAGTAAAAATCGTAATTTTTAGAAACATTTTGATACTATAAATAATTATGGAAATAACTTATGGTCTTGAAAACAACACCCAGATTTAAAGCCAACCAGTAGAGAATTCGTATTTAATAAAATATTAAGGAACTCTAAAACTTACAACAAAAATTACTTAGAATATTTTAGAGTGATAAAATCTAGGAAAAATAATTTGAGGCCGAAACTCTTAGCATAACAACGTTAGGTAAAACAGTAAAAGCAAATGAACTTCATAAAACAACATCCGTTCATATTTGTTCATCTGTCAAGATAGATTCTGAAAATAGTAAAACACCTTAGGTCATGTTTGGATGGACTCATTTTAGAGGGTAATATATTTTTTGAGAGGATTTTAAATGATTTTTTTATGATATTTCTTGTTTGGATATTAACACAAGGCAATTTCAAAACCCAAGTATTTATATAAGGTATTCTCAAAATTTGAAAATAAGTGGATTTTGAATTTCCCCACCAAAGAAAGAATTTTGAAATTCCTTCTGGCCTTTGTTTCATAACTCTCACTATCGACCAGCGAACCATCTATTGTTGGTCCCGCCGCGGCCGTGATTGCCTTTGTCGGCATCATCCACCCGCCACCCTCTCACCATTAACTGCTGCCACCCGTCCACCGTTGTTCGCCTCCTCCCTCAATGCCTGTCCTCTTGCTATTGGTCACCACCCCTCGCCGTTGCAGCCATTGTATACTTTAACCGCCCACCGTGCACCATCCACTACCAGTAACTGGCCGCCACTGTTGATGTTTTGTCGCCCATTGCCGAATGTTCACCTATCGTCCACCACTACTCGTCGTCCATCATCTATTCTTACCCATAAGATGATATAATTTCATTATGCAAATAAAGTAATTTGGAAATAAAGTCATATAATTACTTTATCCAAATAAAATAATTTAAAAATAAAGGGAATTCAATTAAAACAATTAGAATTCCTTAAATTTTAAATTCATTAGAATTTAAGAATACTCCATCTAAATGCAACCTTATATGCAAATCTGCATAGATATTCATTAAGATGTTACGATTAAAATACAATAATATTGAGAGCTAGAAACAATGCTTACTAATTTATAAAAATAAAACACTCACTGCTGTCCACACGGGAACAACTACACCCTTAATTACATTAGAGATTTTTTCCCAATTTTTCCATACTAGTAAATAACCTTGTTATTTTTCGTGGATTTTTATGATAAATGAGGAGTGTCTTAGAAACCTTATAGATTAAAGTTGGAATTTTTTTTTTTAAAAAAAAGCTATTGTAAAGAATTTCTATAACTGCTGTTGGTCCTAAATTGATGCACAACCTTACAGCAACACATATGAGTTTCATAATTAGTCACAATAGTAAATGATTTCTACAACCCAAACTAAAATTTTAAGGTATGTTTGTGAGTTTGGGTTTTGGAAGGGAAAGGAGGAGAAGGGAGAATTTATAATATAATTTTATACTCCAAGTCCTCCCCTCCTCTCCATTCACCTTCAAAATCCAAACTCACAAGTATATTAGGGATTGGTTGGGAATGTAACCTTCCTGATAGAAGATTCAGAAAAACATAATTCATAGAAAAACTAGAATAAATAAGATCAAGAAAATAAGAGGACAAAATGAAACGACACTTCTTCGAAGTTGTTGGTAGTCCAAGAAAGAAGAAAAACTTTAAAAATAATAAAAGGTTTTGAGAGAATTCTCATCCTTATGCTGTGGGTAGATAAGGATGTTATCTTCCTAGTAAACTGTTACATCATAATTTCAAATAATCACATAACCCATACAATAACAAATAGCATAAGTTGCCCGACTCAAAAGTAATAAAGTTCTACCAAGAGGAGTATTGAAGATCAAAGAGAATTATAAGATGTTTACAAGAGGTACTAAATAAGATAAGATAACATTTCAAGACCCTATAGGAGAATCTCATGTGACTCAATAAAAAGGCACAAGGAGAAAACAAATCTAATAGCTTGCACCTGCTATATACCAAAGTCAATGCTCATAAGACTTTGTGTGTTTTTATGTCACATGCTGCCAGAATTCGCCAGGAAATTTACAATACATAGGATCATGATATATATGTCATCATGCATGACAATACATACTACTACAAGAAAAGAAAGAAACTTAATGTTATGTATTACTCAAGATAAGATGGCATCTAAGAATATGATACCGGTGCCCCTTGTTAGGGAATATCAAGGTAAGAGATGGGTACATTCCAAATGTAATAAACACTTTATGGATGTGAGCGAAAGTGCATCAAAATTTATAGAGAGTAACTGATAAATGAAGCACAGTGAATAGTAATTCATATTGGGACTCATGTGTCACTATTTACTTAAATAGTCCTCAGGTAAAACGCGTTGATATTACTAGTGGGACCCACATCACTATTACGAATAGTACTATACAATGGAATCCGCTTCACTATTTATGAATAGTACTCATTACTATTCACTCTAATAAAATAATCAAGAACTGTACACCAACATTTTAACATGGAAAATCCTTCTGTAATTTTGAGGGAAAAACACAGGCCAAACTCTGAAAATATCCACTATATTTATGAGTAATTACAATATAGTGTATCTTAGATGAAACTCTTCTACTACAATTTGTAGTATTACAAGGATCTAGAGAATATACCCAAAACCCCTAGTGTATACTCACACTACACACTTGGAATTTCCTTACATACATTCTCTATTTTTCTCTCACTATAAGAAGCTTACTCTACTTCTTTCTAAAATAGCTGAGAAATGCATTTAGCTTGGGATGGTTTTCCTTCGCTTCCATCCTTTCTATTTATAGAGTTTTGAGGGAGTTACTTTGCATGTGCAGTAACTTCCCGTGATTTCGTGGAGTTCATATGCAAAAGTTACTATACATGCAGTAACTTGCACAGTAACTCTCATGATTTCGGTGGAGTTACTATGTAAGTTACTATGCATACATAGTAAATTTGAAAAATCAAAAGTCGAACAATTCTCCACCTCGGCTTTATATTTTTAACTGCCTTCAACCTCTATAAATATTTACCAAATCCAAGCATTGCTTAAACTTGTCAATCGGTAACGTTTTGTCATCATGTCAGACTGGGTTCTAAGTGGCTATCTTCTAACCAACAATACCTTTGTTGATACTTTCTGACAAAATGAAGTCTAACATCAATATGCTTTGTCCTTTAATGATAGAACTGGATTTTTAGCCAAATGAATGACGCTTTGACCATTACAATGTACAATTGGTACATGTTGATTCAACCCAAAATTATCCAAAAGGCGTGCACCCAAATGCTCTCTTTCTCAGAGTTAGTCAATGCCATATACTCAGCTTCAATAGTTGACAATGTCACTAGATTGCAATATCGCCTTCTAGCTAATAGTACATCCAAAGGCTGTAAAGATATAGCCTGTCAATGACCTCCTTTTATCCAAATCACCTGCATAATCAGAATCTACATATCCCACAACTCCATAGTTCTTCCTGACCTTCAAACACCAAACAAACATCAGTGGAACCTTTTAGGTACCGCATGATCCATTTCACAGCTTCCTAATGTGTCTTTCTAGTAGGTTTGATAATAAATCTCTTACCACACTTCCTGCATGTAAAAGATCCGGTCTAGTGCATACCATAGCATACATGAGCTCCAACTGCACTAGAGTAAGGTATATGAGACATATGCTCCACCTCCACCTCAGTTCTCAAACATTCCTTCGAAAAAGAACTTAAAATGTGCAGCTAACGGAGTGCCAACTGGTTTGGCCTGATGCATATTGAAGCGTTGTAGCACTTTCACAATGTAGTTTTGTTGTGTCAAGCACAACCTACCATAATACCGCTCCCTATGAATCTCTATTCCAAGAATTTTCAAGTCTTTCATCTTGAACTCTTTTCCCAACTAGTTTTCAACATACTAATTTCAGCATTGTTTCGAGTTGCAATTAGCATATCATCTGCATACAACAATAGATAAATGCACGAACCATCTGAAAGCTTCTTAGAGTAGATGCAATTATCATATTGGCTTTTACTATATCCAGTACCAATCATAATGCATCAAATCTTTTGTACCACTATCTCGGCTATTGCTTCAAGCCGTATAATGACTTCTTTAATAGGTGAACATGGTTTTCCTTACAGGAACTACGAACCCTCTGGTTGACTCATGTAGATCTGCTCCTCTAGCTCACCATGTAAGAATGCCGTCTTCATATCAGCTCCAAGCTCCAAGTCAAACGTACTTACAATAGCTAATGGGATTCGAATAGAGCTATGTTTCACCATAGAAGAGAATACTTCATAGAAGTCAATACCCTCCTTCTAAGTATAAGCCTTTGCTACAAGTCTCGCCTTGAACCTTGGAAGTTCAATGCTAGGGATTCCTTCTTTCCTTTTGTAGACCTATTTGTAACCAACAATTCTTTTTCCCTTTGGAAGTTGTACCAGCTCTCACGCCTGATTTTTTTGAAGAGATTCAATCTCCTCATTCATTACTCAGCCACTACTTTGACTCCTTACTTTCTACTACATCACGATAAGTACATGGTTCATCTCCACTGCACTATCCGCTATAGCCAAAGCAAAGGCTATAGGATATGCATCTAATGAGTCAAGTGCAGGTGAGAATCTAGATATCTTTGTGGTTTTCAGATTTCTCGCCTTTCCCTATCAATAGAAATATTTTATGGCTCTGCTTTTCTAGTTTGTTCACAGCATCCTCATAATCAGGTTCATCTTGTTATTCTACTTCAGGTTAAGTAATACCTAAAGTACTAAACTGATCTATTGTATCCTTTTCTTGCTTCACCTTCTCACAGTCAATCTCTAGCTCTACCTGCTTCCTAGCACCATGATCTGTCTCCTCATCTAATTTAGACTCCTTCTTCTGATTTAACATTGCTACCTCATCAAAAGTGACATCTCTCCTGACAATGATTTTGGGTGAACTTGCCTTCTATGTACACCAGTCTGGAGCCTTTCACCCCTCGTGCATACCCTAGAAATATACACCTTCTTGCCCTCGCCTCAAGTTTACCATCACTCACACGAGCATACGCAGGACAACTAAATATTTTCAAATTAGAATATTTTATAGGTTGACCAGACTATACCTCTTGTGGAATCTTCAGATCAATAGTAGCTGATGGAGATTTGTTTACCAGGTATACAGCTATATTGACCGCCTCAGCCCAAAATGATTTGGGAAGTGCAGTGTTGATTCGCATGCATCTTGCAAGCTCCAGAAGTGTTCTGTCCATCCGTTCTGCAACTCCATTTGCTGTGGTGTTCCTAGTCCAGTATGGTGCCTCACTATACTAGAATTTTTGCAGAACTCCACAAATTCTTTCCTGCAAAACTCTCTGCCATTGTTCATTCTTAGTCTTTTGACTGACTACGTTGTTTGTTCTCGACCATGGCTTTCCATTGCTTAAATTTGTTGAACACCTCTTCTTTTTCTTCAGGAAATAAATCCAAACTTTCCTTGAATAATCATCTATCAGAGTAAGAAAATAGTGAGCTCCACCTAAAGAGTTAAAAGGAGCTAGACCCAAACATTCGAGTTAACATACTCCAATATCCCTTCCTGTTGTGTTTACTAGAACCAAACTTCACCCATTTTTATTTCCAAATGCACAATTTTCACAGAAACCAAGTTTGCAATTCTTTTGGCCTTTCAGCAAGCCTCTCCCAAGTATGAGCATTACTTTCTCACTCATATGACCAAGCTGCATGTGCCACAATCGTGTAGCATCATCGTTTCTTTAGAGGATAAGACAACAGTAGTTCCATTGACTATGCTTCCTAGCAATAGATAGATTCCGCCCTACTTCCTTTCAATACCACCATCGAGCTTTTGAATACCTTCAAGAACCACCTCTCCAGTGAACTTGTTCCTCTATTATCTAGGGCACTAAACGATAAGGTTTTTTCCAAGTTGGTACATGCCATGCTTGAAACGTAATTTTAGTACCATAATCCAAATTGACTTGCACATCTCCTTCAATAGCAATCGGAATAATTCTATTATCTCTCAATCTAACTTTTCGTCCGCTTTTTATAGGATGAGAAAAAGCTTCGATTAAGTGTCATGTGAAAAGATGTGCTAGAATCCATGATCCACTCATTTTTAGTGTCATTTGTGAATACTATCAAGGCCGTACAGCATCACTATCATTAGAACTTTCAATTGTTATGTTGAGAATCCTGATTTCTCCTTTCTTTATGGGCAATCTTCTGATATGTCCTCTAGTGACAATGAAAGCACTTTACAGATTTGTGCTTTTGGACTTTGATCTTCTCTTGTTCTTGCTTCCCAATCCTCTTTCTTGACTACGTCCTCTCGTCACGAACAATCAATCTACAAGACCTTCAATCCTGGTCTGAATACTAACTTCTAATGCTCCTTTATCATTAATGATTCTTTGATATTTTCAGAGATATAGATCTACCATAAAGTATGGTATCACAGAAATTCTCATAAGACAGAAGTAGTGAAGTCAACAAGATCATAGCTTGATCAACATCTTCTGTAACACCCAATTTTTCCTTAATTTTCAGTCGTTTAGAAATTACCAAATTATCCTAGGTAATTTTTCATATAATTTGAACCGAACAATCCTCAATAAAGGAATATAACATTAGAAGAAAGGTTAGGAGCAATTCATGCGAAAGTTGCAAACCCGATTTCTGTACGTGTAAAATGACCAAAATGCCCTGAGGTTATTTTACTCAGAAAATGAGGATCGTGGGCCCCACCCATCCTTAAGGGGATGTTTTGATGATAATAAGGGATTTTTTTGTGTTATGTGTGTTAATAGAGGAGAAGAATCCTAATTTTGAGCTTCAACGCGAAATGACTAAAACGCCCCTCCTTTTAACTTAATTTGTCCACTAAGCCGAACCTCACTAAAATGTTTTAAAACATGTTTTTAAACTATGATTAACCATTAGTTAAGCTTGGGTGGTCTCGAGCAATTTTTAAGTAAAATTACCATTTTGTCCCTATCTTTGTGCATTGCGAATTTTGAGATTTTTGATTCGTATATCAAAACATAAGCAATATTAGGCTCAAATTAAAGGTTATTAGATTCTAATTATTAATCTAGAGTCAAAATTATTTATTTAGATTGATTAGAACTTAAAATTGTTTAAAAACACTCAAATTGCTTACTAATTCACCTAAGCCCTTAATTGTAAATTCTCTAATTTGCAAAGATACCTACCTACACCTACATAATACATGGAACACACAAATTTTATCCTCCTTGGGCTGTAATGCACGAAATTTTGGTCCATAATGCATCAGAAAATTTGTCAAAGAATGCACAAAAACCAAGGTATGAAAACAAGGAACCATGAAAACATGATTCCATGTTTTAAGCCACCAAACAAGATGATTTTTCTTCCTTGTTTCCTCCTCAAATTTGGTCAGACTTTCCTCCTCCCTTTGTCCATTTATGAGCCTCAAAATCTCTATAAATAGGCATGCTTGAAGGAGTGTTAGAGGCCTTAGTTCATAACTTACACAATTCTAGTTTTTAGAAACACCAAAAGCTTTCTTTCTTCCTTCTCTTGGCTGAAACTTCATCTCCCATTTCTCAAAGAGATTTTCTTTCATTTCACTCAAGGAAACCAAGTTCTTTTCCTTTCCTTCAAATAAAATTAGGTAGGGAGTTGTCTTTAAGCTTATTTCTATGCTTTGCTAAGTGTTGTTCTTGGTTCAAAATGATGATTTCATGGACTTTCTCTAGCTTTTCCATTCAATTTTCTTCTTTCTTTTCCTTTGAACATTTAGGCCATAAGGCCTATATGGGAATATGATGATAGCTTGATGATGAGGACCTTGAGTGTTGGTTGTAATCCATCACAAGCTAGGCCTCTAAAGCTTGAAAATTCCACTTGATGCAAAACTTTAAAGAATGATGTTTTTATGATGTAAAAATAAAGATCTTGAGTTTAGAACTTGAAAGATGTATTTTTCACTTTGTCTTGCTAAGATATATTGGGTTGAATTTATATTTCTCTAAAGTCTTGGAGGAGCTCTAGTAAATAAATAAAATGAACTTGCATCCATGTTTAAGTTTATGTCTTGCATAACCATGTTTACTTTCTATGTCATCACTAAATTCTCAAGAATGAATAAATGAACTTGCATATTCATGTTTAAATTTCCAAGCTTGCATTTCATGTTTATGTTTCAAGTTGTCACTTAATCTTCAAAGATAATAAAGAGGATGCATCTCATATTTATTTTATGCTCTCACTTTATTTTATAATGGCTAAAAGAATCAATGCATGACATGTTTATTTTATGTCATCACTTAAAGATCCTAAAGTTCAAAGACTTGCCCAAGTATCACAAGCAAAGTTGGAACCATGGTAATAAAAACTCTAAAGCTTCCTTAAGATTATAGGAGTCAAAGAATTTATTCTTTAAAAAGTCTTGAGTTTGGAGCTTAATAAGATGTAATAAGAATTCTCTTCTCCCTTCAGGTCCAATGCGGACTCCGCGCTCAGGTTTCTTAAGATTCTCTTCTCCCTCCACTGGTCCATGCGGACTACTTCTCCAGTTTCTTGCATATCATGTTTATAATTCCAAGTTATCACCTTATAAAGACACGATTAAAATGAGGTTACATAGCATGTTTATGATTCTAGTTATCACCTAAATCTCTAAAGCTCAAGACTTGCTCCTTTTATCTTAAGTGAGAATTTTAATCGTGAATATTCTTTCAATATATAAATCGGCCTCATAATTAAGGTAGGCCCAAAGTGATTTTAAATAGCTACTGATTTAGTTCTATAATTTCTTTCAAGATTAACAAAAAGAATTAGTTTCTAAAAGAATTTTAAGGCTTTGCAAAGATTTTATGGGAAACTAGTATCTTACATGTACTTAAAATTGTAATTTTAAGCAATTATGTGAGGTTCATAATTCAGCCACTAATCTGAGTTTAGTACTATTGTATGATGATGGTTTAATATGTTTGAAGTTGTGATAATTATGGTTTATTTCTAAAGGAATGATTCTATGCATGTTAGAGATAAAACTAGCTTCCTAGAAAACCGTAAAAGCAAGATTTCTAGAACTTTAAAGAATGAAATTTATGCATTCTGTCCAGAGCCTTTAGTGGCCTTAAGAACCAGGTTCTATTATGTTTAGATAAGGGAGAATGATTCATAATTGGTTTAGTAATTAATTTTAGCACCATAAGGAAAGCCGATAATGAGAAAGGGTTAAAAATGCAACTTTTAGCACACGTAAAGCCCTAAATATAACTTGCTGCCTATGCTGTCCCATATAGTTTAATAATGTTCTTAAGGCTTATAATTAATGGTAATGATGATAATGAATCATTTAGATGCATGATTAATTAGTTTGATAATTGAGGTTACCCGATTCTAAAGTTTCGGTTGTTTAAGATAGTTTTTCGATAAGAATTTATGATGATGGTTCTTTGAAGTTTGAAATGATAAGTCTATGTAGTGATTTGAAGCTTATTAAGTATTTGATATCATTGAATGATTTCCGGGCTTGCATGTTATAGTTGCTGTTGCAAACAATGAGAATGCTTATGCATAAAATAATGAAATATTCTTTGTTATTTAAAAATTTACCCTTGTTCCTGGAAGAAAGTATATTCCTGTAAAAGTGTAATTTGGAAAGGTTCTGGCTAGGAAAGACTTGGTATTTAAGCGTGTCCATTTGTGACTCACCTCTCTTTCATGGAATCTCCAGATGCATGATTATAATTGGTATATATATTATTTTAGAATAAGACTATAAATGAAAAAATGTTATGAATGATTATGAATTGAGAATTGTATTATGATATAACATGCAAAGACTTAATGGTGACTTAAACTCATGAGGAAATGATCCTTTGGACCCATCAGACTATAGGTGATGAAAAGGTGATTCTTGCCCCCTAAACCGTTCTCTCAAAAGGGTAGAGTTGGGATTCTTACTTATCAAAAGGGATAAGTGTATGCTAGTGACGACTAGCAAGGTATGAGCTCATAACCTAGATTACTCCCAAAAGGGTGGAGTATAGGGTGGCCCAGGAAAATGATGATGAAAGTAACTTTAAGTCACCTAAGGAACTAAGTAACGTATTATGTGATTATGATGTTCTTCTATGCATAGTATTTATGAGATAATGATGAGAAATATGATATTCTTCTATGCATAGTATTTATGATATGATGATGAGGAATATGATATGGTCTTATGCATAATTATGTTATTATATATGAAAGGAAAAGTTCATTATAAACATGACATGCTAAGTTTATGATGCATTATAAGACGCATGATTAAAATGAACGGACCTCGGTAAAGTATCTTCGAACTAATTAAATGAATCTTAGCATGCTCACATTTTCATAATGAAACCGAGGTTCCTGGGGACGATGATGATGACACGATGCTTATGAGGTGAGTACCCTCCTGAGATTCTTTTATAAGTTTCTCATTCCCTCTTTCTTTCTTTCCATCTCGTCTTCAGAAAGTGATGGTGATGTTCGTGATTCCGTTGATGCTCTCACCTGGTAGATGCACGTGATCTTGTGAACCAGCTTATTATCCTTGAGGAATGTATTGGTAGACCTTGAGCGTGAACTTGGATATCTATTCCTATCTCTGAAGTGTTATAAATAGGTGCCGTTAATAGATGGTTTTCCATCCATATATTATTTATGTTTTGTTCGATTGCCTACATCTAGCTCAACTCTTTGGTAAGCAAAATATCTATGTGAAATGTAATTATGGATGTCATATGATAGAGCCAACATGATGTGTTCTTCATGATATCTCTCGTTTTCTGCTTTATCCGATTATCGTTCACGTTATGCAACGTTCACGTTATGCGCGGCTCACGTTTTTAATTATGTTTTTTAAAAAAAATGGCTCGTAATTTTACTAAGTATTTTCAAAGCATGATTAAGGAATTGAAGCAAAGAGTAAAGTCTAGTAATTAATCAGATACGACCTAGGCGTATTGGGTTAATTATTAGGTGTTACATCTTCTACTTTAATTCCTGCTACTCCAACATCGAAGATCATCCTGTTGAAGTCGTCTATATGCTCTTGCATTGATTTTCCTCCTGAATATTTGAATGTGTATAGTCATTTCCTCTGATAAAGCTTGTTGGACAAGGTATTTACGGAATATTTTTCTTCCAAAGCCTTCCATAGTGAATCAGTGGTTTCTTCTTCCATGACTTCTCAGAACATTGTCTGCAAGACTTAACTGTATTGTACTCAGTGCTTTGACCATCATCTTCTCCTTCTTGTCATCAGGTAATGACTTCGGCAATTTTTCTTGCCTCCAATGTCTTTACAACACCTTGCTAATTTAGCAATGCCTCCAACTTCAACTTCCATAGCCTGAAGTCGTTGGACCGTCAAACTTCTCCACTTCAAATTTTGGCACCGACATCTTCAATCTGACACCAAGTGGCTCTTCAAGCACTTGGAGAAATTCTTTCTGATGTGGAAGATCAGACTAAGCTCAACCACAGAGCATACTAAGAATAAATCCACGTACCAAAGCTCTGATACCACTTGTTAGGGAATATCAAGAAGAGATGGGTACACCCCAAGTGTAATAAACAATTTATGGATGTAAGGAAGTGCGCCAAAATTTATGGAGAGTAATGGATAAATGAAGCACGGTGAATAGTAATCCAGTGGGACCCATGTGTCACTATTTACATGAATAGTCCTACAGTAAAATCACATTAATATTGCTCCAATGGGACCCACATCACTATTACGAATAGTAGTATACAATGGGATTTGCTTCACTATTTATGAATAGTACTCATTACTATTCATTCCAATAAAATAATCAAGAGAGCTATACACTAACATTTTAACGTGGAAAACCTTCTGTAATTTTGAGGGAAAACCCAAGCTTGAAAATATCCACTATATTTATGAGTAATTACAATATAGTGTATTCCAGTGAAACTCTCTTATACTATAATTTGTAGTATTATAGAGATCTGAGAATATACCTAAAAGCCCTAGTGTATACTCACACTACACTCTTGGAATTTTCTTACATTCACTATCCATTTTTCTCACTACAAGAAGCTTACTCTACTTCTTCTAAAACGTTGAGAAATGCATTCAGCTTGGGATGGTTTTCCTTCGTTTCCATCCCCTCTATTTATAGAGTTTTGAGGGAGTTACTATGCACGTGCCACACATTAACTTCTCGTGATTTCGGTGGAGTTCACATGCAAAGTTACTATGCATGCACAGTAACTCTCATGGTTTCGGTGGAGTTACTATGCAAGTTACTATGCATGTATAGTAAATTTGAAAAATCAAAAGCCGCTGAACAACCCTCTAAAGACAAGATAATAGAGATGCCCTTTGACTAGAGAAGGTAATCCTTGAGACATGGATGATCCTTCAATAAAGGAAGAAGAAGTCGGGATATGATCCTTTGATTATAAAAGGTGACTCCCATTCATCTCCCTTTCCCACATCAAGTTCGAGATATGTTTAGGCTTGTTACGGCTACTAGTATGAGCTTATTACCATCATATTGGGGGAGGAAAGTTAAGATACCCTAATAGAAAAATGATTCAGATAGATACTAAGTGTTTCATCATAGAATTTATGTTAAAGATTAAATCAAGAAAGCTCAGGGGTTATGGCCCAAAGTTCATGTTAAAGTTAAGGGGTTAGGGCCAAAAGTTCAAGTTCAAGATACAATTAAGAGGCTAAGACCAAGGCACAAGTTAAGAAAGAGCACAAGTATGCATGTAGTGTACATTCGATTATTACTCCTTTATGACTGTATATGTTGATACATTTTTTCATCGATGACATATGTATGCTAAGTCAGAAGCATAACTAAAAAGAATTCAATCCTGCTAATAGTGTTTTTGAAAATCCCATTAAACTAAAATGATTGTATGAAAAATCTATTTCACAACAAATCTAAAGTGACAGACAATAACAATGACACTAGTTGTCTAGTTAGAATCCAAATAAGAAATTCAAATTTCTCACCCTACATTTTGTGTCGTTACAAGACAAAGACGAAGCCTCTTGTGAAGTGCTCGAGGGATCAATTGACTATTAGCAGATTCTACGACATGGGTCATATCATGGATCATTGGCATGAATGACTAACACGTTTACAAATCCTTTACAATTCTCAGTAGCTATAGTGAAAGTTGTCTAGGATGTTCAAAGTGTGGATGCATTGGTTGTCACTTATTATGATGTTTAGCACAATTTATCTTTAATTACAGATATTTGTTATCGACCTATTTTGAAAGCCATGTGATTGTATTGATATTATTACTACAATTATTATCATCCATGTATATTGTTTAGTTTAATGCCCTTTTTCCTTCACCTATGTAGTTATTCCACTTTCATTTACTTCATTTATACTCGATCAAGGTTATCAAAATCTCTAGTTAACTCTTAAACCCTTAAACTCTTACTCAGGTAAACTTGGGTGAATCGGTAACTCTTATAAAATCGGATAAACTGTAAACTCAGAGTTTACACTTTTAGTTAGAATTTGATCTCGTAAGCAAAAAAATATGGAATTTCATAATAAGCATTCATAACTAGACCTTCCAAAATTGAAGTTGTGATGTATTGGCGTAAGTTATTTTGATTTTTAAATCTTAAAGTCTTGATTTATTATATTTATTGAGAGTTTAATTTGTATTTTATATTTTATGACTTGTATTTGCTTCATTATGATGTTGCAACTTAATTTTTTATATATTTTTGGTTTATCATAATTTATTTTTATTATAATTAGATATTATAAATATTTTTAATATTATTTTTAAATAAGTAATCTCTTTCAAGTTTACGAGTTGAGTTTATCTCAACTCCATGAGTTTAGGTAAACTTGAGAATTTGATAACCTTGCACTTGTTATGTTATAGATCACTATACTTGCATCCATTTCGTAATTGAGGCTCATGTTTTCAAAAGAGTTTTTTTAAGAAAAATAGTTTACCCACTAAATAAAGTAAAGCGAGTTTTAACATAAGTTAAGTTTTTCACAAAGCTAAAGGTAACAAATTAATAGAATCCAAATATAATTTAAGCATGTATTGCCGCTGCTAGGGTTGTTACATTTGGTATTAGAGCTATTCATCCTGATAGAGCCGAACAATTAGACTAACTATGCTTCTAAGCATAGTGTAGGTTGAAAAATGCACGGGAAGGGAGGAGTTGAATCGTGCTTTTACTTTCTTTTCCTTGTTTCTGAAACTTTTTAAACAAAAACTATCAAATGTTCACTTGAAGTATAGCGGAAGGATTGTTAGTGAATATTAGAAAGTAACTTTATGAACCAAGTGAAAATAAGAAATCTTGTTAAATGATATTTTTAGAAACACATTAAGGAGAAATACAAAGTAGAAAATGAAAGAGATTAAGGGAGAGAAGATATAATGTCCAAGAGTGTTTTTATCCTGGTTCGACCAACCTACCTATATCTAGTTCTTAATAACCTCTTGAGTTCCACTAAATCAACCTTTTCTTAACCCTGAGAAAGTCAGATAGTCTTTCAATAGCCTTTTCAAGCTAGCTCACGTGAGTAGTAACTCACTCTATTGTCACTCCTAAGTAGTCTTTAACTAGTCTCTTCAAGCTAAACTCACAATGATCACTCCTGGATTAGGGTACAAAGATTTTTTATGGTTGGTTTACTCCAATAGACAAACGCTCAAGTTTTCTCATAATAAAATAGTGTGTGAGCTTAAAATTTGAATGACTTCTTTCTAACAATTCTTCATAGGAAGAAAATGTTATCTAATAAAACTTTGCAAGAAGATATTTATGGAAGCGAAACTGATTACAAGCAGTAATAGCATTCCAGAAGAAGAAGGAGGATTCTTGCATTCTTGAAATATTTGAAAGCATTTCAGCTAAAAATCTTAAGTTGTAAGCGCATGACCTCCTTTTATACTCGATCTTCATTTTCAGACTGTTGCACCTTGATCTATTTTCCTAGTGACATGTGCTGATCTTCTTTTTGTGTCTTAGAAATGCAATCTAGAAGACTAGCTCAGATGTGTCAGAGCCATTTTTGTAGTTGTAGAGACTGTTGTCAAATTAAGGCTTCTGAGTCCATCTTCAGAAACTACGTTTGCTTTCTGAACTTTTTTTCTAGAAGGGATGGTTGACCAAGTTAAAAAGTGAGATGTTCCTGTCATCCCTTTTTTGGATTGGACTTTAATTTGAAATTTGAATTTTTCCTTCCATTCTATAAAGAGTGCACTATTTACGAGCAAACGTGCTTTTGAAGTGCTGATTCAGTTTCTGGACTTCCCTTTGATCTTCATTGCTTCAATTAGAGCTTGTTGGTGGCAATATCATCATGATTGAAGACAATAACCATAACTAGCATCAGAGGAGGTTTGAATTCTTCATTGTGTATCATTTTATGAAGATAAAGGCTACTTTTAGAAGATCTGAAACTTGGGTTCTTGTTCTTGAAATCCTTCCTTCATGTGTCAAGCATACTAACATCCATTTCAAGGATTATTTTTCACTTCATTTAAGTTCTGAATTTCTTTGAATGAGATTAAAAATGTTTATACATGATATCGTGAAAATAAAACTTGTTTAAGGAACTTGTATGCTAATGAGAATGGGCTTGTTGAGTACTCAAAAAACTCAAGTAAAAGATTAGTCCTTCTACAAAATATTTTAACAAAATTGGTTTGTTGTCACTCAAAACATTAAGCGATGTGCTTTCTAAAAGGTCTGAAGCTAACACATAGTTCCATGATTACTGTACATCATGCCACAAATTATTTATATAATAGGATGTAGGATTGAGAAATGCATGACCATCTAATGGTAATTGTAGTTGGTTGCTGCCACACTTAGGAATATGTTAAGCCTGATCAACTCAATGATTTTGTATGATGTGGGGGAACTAGATGGCAAGCCAAAGATGCTTTAAGGATGATGTCACCGAGGGCATGATGGAACCCATTAGAGCTATGGCTAGAGCGTCCAAAGTGTTAGCTCAATAACTCATTCAGAAAGTTAATATAGCTTATGTTTTGAGAAACAATAAAGCAAATTTTGTTGAAATATTTTGAAGAAATGACTAATGTTTCAGTTGAAGTTTTGTAGTGATCAACAGGTCCATTCTCGCAACATATAAGTTCAATTAATGATATTTTTCACGATATCATGTTTTAACATGACTAAAATCTCTTTTAAAGAGATTCATAGCTTTGATGATGTGAAAAATAACTCAAATTGAATTGAGATATGTGAGAGTCATGAGAAAGCTATATGAAGCATTTGAAACCAAGTTTAGAATTTCAGAAAGTATCTCACGCGTTTAGAAAATGTGATATTCCTGAAGAAATCAACTTATCATGGGTTATCATAATCATTGTCTTCAATCATGATGGCTATCAATTCTGAAGACTTCCACACAATTAAAAGATCTTAATCAAGCTCAAAGTTAAGCTCAGAAGATCAACATGAAACTCAAAAAGAGTGAAGCAACTTCGAAAAACATACGTTTTTTAGAAACCTAAAGTCAATGGAACTGAGGGAAATTTGAATTTTAAATTTAGTCAACTTTCAAAAAATTATTGATAGTGGCACCTCACTTTTGTACTTGGAAAAATCCTCATATTTTAGAACAAAAAAATTTAGAAACTACATTCAAAGAGTAAAAGTTATTTTAGAAGCTTCATTCAAAAACTACATTGTCAATGGTTCTACACCTATAGGGACAACTCTGACACATCTTAGCTACTCTTCTAGAAGATAGTTCCTAGGACACAAAAAAAAGATCAAAATGTGTCAAGAGGAAGAAAGTCAAGGAACAATGGCTAAATTCAAAATCTAAGTATAAAAGGATGGAGCCTTCATACAAAAAGAAACTTTTGCACCTTAAGCGCTAAAGCCTTCCAATATTTTCTAAAGTTTTCTTCTAAATCTTGTAATCAGTTTCTATATAGAAAATCTTCTTTCCTGTACTCATTAGAAAATCTTCTTCTCAGAAAGAACTTGAAAGAAGTCTCTCAAGTCATTAGTTTAAACATTATTATATTCTTGAAAAGACTTGAGTATTCATTATTGGAGAGAACTAACCCAAATCATAACCTTGTACCCTAATCTAGTAGTGATCAAGTGAGTTTAACTTGAAGAGATTAGGACAAAGACTACCTATTATGAGAGTAAATTGGAACTCCTGCTCATGGAGATAGCTTGAGAAGGCTATTCAAAGAATATCTTTCTTTCTCGTGGTTGAGAAAGTGTTTTAGTTGAACTAAACAAATTGTTGAGAACTGGATGTAGGCATTGTTTGGTCGAACAAGTATAAAATTACCAAGTAATTATATATATATATATATATATATATATTTCTCTCTCTCTCTCTCTCTTTCTTTCTCTCTCTCTCTCTCTATTATTTTGCATTTATTTTTGTTTGTGTTGTGTGGTCCTCTAAAAACAATTTCAAAACTGGTTCTAAAGTTTCTGTGTTTACTGCTTGGTTCAGAAAGCTACTTTTTGAAGCACACTAACTATAATTTTTGGTACCTTAAGTGAATAACTTGATATACTCTATTTAGTTTTTTAGAATTTGAAAGAATTTAAAAGCACAATTCAAGCCCTATTCTCGTGCTACTTTAAACTTACAATGGGCAAAGAGCTTAGGCCTTTAAGAGGTTGAGCATACAAACGGTTGTAGAGGAAAAGATCCTCAGGAAAAATGGTACATAGTGTTCACATTACTAAGGGACACTCCATAACAGGTTCTCATTCTTTGATAGTGGTGACTATGCCTATTAGAGAGATGGGATGAAGTTATTCGAAAAATATACAAGTCTTAATTTGTGGAAGATTATTCAAGAAGGAGATTAACTCTCATAGAAGATGTACCAAGAACTAAAGGTGGACCTTCTACCTCAAGAGAAGTTCCCAGAAGTAGATGGATAGAGCAACATAAAGCAAGAGTTCAGCTAAACTCTAAAGCTAAATATCTACTTACATGTGGATTAAGCAAAGCAGAATATGGTCAAATCATTGCTTGTGAAACGGCTAAAGAAATATAGGATATATTGCATATGCTTTATGAAGGAACTGATTAGGTTAAGGAGACCAAAATAAGCATGCTAATTCATCAATATGAGATGTTTAAAATGATTGAATAAGAAATTATTAATGAGATGACTACCAGATTCATGCACATAGTGAACTAACTCAAGGGCTTGGGTAAACGATACTTAAACTCTGAGATGGTGAGAAAGATCCTAAGAAGCCTTCCTGCCAAATAGCTTCCCAAGGTTATAGCTATCACAAGAGCTAAGGATCTTTAAACCTTTAGCTTAGATGCTCTCATTAGGTTTCTCAAAACCTATGAGGTTGTGTTTTTTGAAGTTCATGGTGAAGCCATGAAGAAAATAAATCTGTAGCTTTGAAGTCCTCTCAAATAAAGCAAAATAAAGGAAAAGCAATAAAAGTTGCTGAAGTTTTTGATGATGAGGAAGACACAGAAGAAGAGTTAAAGGAAGAAGATGGAGATGAAATCTCCATACTTGTAAGGAAGATGTCAAGAGCCTGAAAAAATAGGATTAGAAAGAGGAAGGACATCAACTTCAGAAAGGGCAAGAAAGGTAAAGCAAAGTTGGAGAATGTAAGTTACTATAAGTGCAAAAAAAAGGACACTTCAAAACAGATTGTCCAAAGCTCAAAGGTCCACAAAAGAAGTTCAGCTGCCAAAAGAAAGGAATGTTTACCACATGGAATGACTCTGAATAAGAGATGGAGCTTCAAGAATCCAACATGAAGTTGAAGATATTGCCAACCTCTGTTTCATAGTTGACTACAATTCTGAAGGTGAAGCTGAGGTAAATGACACCTCAGAAATTGAACTCTCTTATGATGATCTTTTGAAATTATATGATAAGTTGCTGGAAAATTCTCAAATCTTAACTTTCATTACATATCTCTCAAAAATAGTCATTAGAAGTAACTTTTGAGCTTGAGAAAGTAAAAACTGACTTTGAGAATCAAAGACATCCTAGGAGAAAACAAGTTTTTAAATATCAAACTAAAGTCCTTAGAAACTGAAGTTTTTATCAAGGATCAGAAAGCCCACAAAAAGATTTCTGAACTTGAAAAAAATTCTATACTTCCTCACATCAGATTTGGAGAAAATGATCAATGGCTCTGAGTTTCTAAACATGATGCTTGGAGATCAAAGGCCTTATTTTGAAAAGACAAAGATTGGTTATGTGAAGAAAATAGATGAGAAAGTGACAACAACCTCATCTACAAGAGAAAAGATGAATACATCTTGCAATTTCTGTTATAAAAGGGGCATCTACTTGATAAATGCTATATGAAAATAAAACTAACAAATAGGTTAGAACGAGCCCCCAAAAGTCACTAACCCAAAAGGACCCAAGAAAATATGGGTACCTAAAACCAAAACCATTTTTGTTGTAGGTGTGTGTTAGGACACATGTTGAGAAAGATGACAAGTAGTACATGGACAATGGCTACTCCAGACATATGTCAAGCAAAAAGAAATGGTTCACAAACTTGAGACCAAAGAACTTAGATTCTACGAAATTTACTAATGGAGGTAAAACTAAGTCACAGGCATTGAAAATGTTCATATGGATGATTCCTATCAAATTTCTAATGTGTTATTGGTTGGTAGTTTGGCTTACAACTTTTTGACCATTAGCCAATTTTATGATCAAGGTTTCAATATTTTGTTTAATGCCAAAGCATGCCATATATTGAATCTTGTTCTGGACAAGTTATTATATCTAGGAAAATACGTGATAACACAAAAGTGTTATTCTTGGATGACCTTCTAGATCAAGATGTAAAATGTCTTGCATCCTCTATGGATGATAAGTGGCTATGACAGAAGAAACTTGGTCATTCTCATATGAAGTTAATTTCTGACATATCTCAGAAAGTGCTTGTTAAAGGCCTTCCAAACGTCAATTATGACAATGATTCAACTTGTGATTTTTGTGAGAAAGACAACCAAACTAAGGCTTTTTTCCATTAAAAAAAATGTGGTCTTAACCACAAGACCACTAGAACTTTTATGTATGGATCTTTTCAGACCAATCAAGATTGCAAATCTTTCTAAAAAGAGATCCTGTCTTGTCACAAGTGGATGATTTCTCAATATTTACCTTAGTGATTTTCTTAGTTTCTAAGGATGAGGTGGTAAAAAGGTGTAAGGTTTTTGCAAAAAAGGTTTCTAATGAAAAAGGTACTCAAATTACTTAAGTATATCAGATCATGGAGGAGAATTTGAATTTTGAAAACTTTTGTGAGAACTATGGCATTTCTCACGAGTTCTCTTCTCCTAGGACTCCCCAACAAAATGGGCTAGCTGAAAAAAAGACAGAAACCTCCAAGAAATGACAGGAACAATGCTTTAAGACGTGATTTCTCTAAATGTTTCTATGTAGAGGGTGTTAGCACCTCTTGCTATATTCAAAACGTGTTTTTCTAAGACCCATCCTCAAGAAAACTCCTTATGAGCTTGGGAAAGGAAGAAAACCCAATGTCATATTTCCATATCTTTGGGTCTAACTATTTCATTCTTCACACAAAGGACAAGCTAAAAAATTTTGATCCTAAGTCTGATGTTAGTATTTTCTTAAGATATTTTGCAGGTTCTAAAGCATACAAGGTTTATAACAAGAAAACACTTTGTGTTGAAAAGACCATCCACATCAAATTACAAGTGCATAAAAAGGACTTTTCTTAAGATTTGGTTGATCTAGAAGAAAACCTTGAGAAACTAAGTATCAAGGAAACTTCAAAAAGCAAACATGAGAAAGCACAATCTTCAAAAAGCAAGCTCTAGAAAGCAATGACTTCTAAAAGAAAACCTGAGAAAGCACCATTAGAAAGATATCATAGAATTCCAAAGCCTTCAAAAGTGACATTTCAGAGAGACCTACCTCTGAACATGAAGAAGAACATGAAGATCAAGAAGACACTACATATCAACAAGGGTACATAAACTACAAAGGAGTTTCTAATCTAAAGGCAGTTCTCATAATTAGGTTTTTAGGGACATTTATGAGGGTGTCAAAACAAGATCTTCCTTTATAAATGAAACCAATTGTGCTTTTGTATCCACAATAGAACCAAAAAGCATTGAAGAAGCACTTAATGATCAAAGCTGGGTGGATGTTATGCAAGAAGAGCTAGGTCAATTTGAGAAGAGCAAGGTCTAGACACTTATGGAAAAACCAAAGGGAAAATCCATATTGGAACTAAGTGAGTGTTCAATTATAAGTTAGACAAAGTTAGAAAGATGGTTAGAAACAAAGCAAGGTTGGTTGTACAAGATTATAATGAACAAGAGGGAATTGATTATGATGAAACCTTTGCCTAAGTAGCAAGGCTAGAAGCCATTAGAATGTTACTTGCTTTTGCAGCCTTCAAAGGATTCACTCTATATCAAATGGATGTGAAGTTTGCCTTTTTAAAAGGATTTCTTTCTAAAGAAGTTTATGTAAGACAACCTCCAGGATTTGAGGGTGAAGCCCTTCCAACCATGTTTTTAAGCTAACAAAAGAACTATATGGTCTCAAACAAGCTTCTAAAGTTTGGTATGAAAGACTAAGTATATTCTTGCTTAAAAATAGGTTTAAGAAAGGTAATATATGTAGGTTGAAAAGCGCACGAGAGGGGGGCTGAAGTAAGTGGGAAAAAGTTTGTAAACATCATAAAGTAACTTTATTAACTATAATATAGTTACGTAAAACACATTTAAAAAGGTTTTCTAGAGAGCATAATATAATAGGCATGAAGCAATAAATAAAGAAGGGTTAAGGAAAGAGAAGATAATGCACATGAGTTTTTATATTGGTTCGGCCAACCTGCCTATATCCAGTTCTCAACCATCGTTGAGTTCCACTGAAATCCTTTCTCAACCCGAGAAAGATAGATAGTCTTTATAGTAGGTTTTTCAAGCTTTATCCAGTGATCAGTAGCTCACTCTACTATCACATCCAAGTAATCTTTGACTAGCTTCTCCAAGCTAACTCCATGGTCAGTAGCTCACTCTCCTGTTACTTACAAGTAGTCTTTATTTAGCCTCTTCAAGCTAACTTAGTAACCAATAGCTCACTCTACTGTCATACTCAAGTAGTCTTTGCTTAGCCTTTCTAAGCTAACTCACAGCAATCATTATAGATCGGGTTACAAAGGATTGTGTTTGGGTTATTACTTAAACTAACAAACACTCAAGTTTTCTTAGGATAAATAATATCAGAGCTGAAAACTTGAATGACTTCATTCTATCAATTCTTCCTAGGAGGAATGATGTTATCTAATAAGAACATATAAAGAAGATTTTTTACAAAGATGAAACTGATTACAATCTGTAATAGTTTTACAAAGGATGAGAGGAAATTTCTTTAGCATTTTTACGTAGTTGATCAGCAAAAAAATTATCTTCATTGTAAGCAGACATCTCCTTTTATACTTGATCTTCAGTTATGATCATTGCCCTTGATCTATTTTCCTAGTGACATGTGTTGATCTTCTTTTTCTATCTTGGTTTAGGAGTGGCTCGCGTGTCATAACAATTGCAGAAGTCTTTGTGTAATAGAACTTTCTGAGTCCACCTTCAGAAACTACTTTTTACTTTCTAAATGAGGTTTTTAAACTTTTTGTTTTAAAAGCTCAGGTAGTTGACTAAGTTGACAGAGGAGATGTCACGCTAGTCCTTAACTGAGTTTGACTTTAAATTTGAATTTCAAATTTCCCTCCCATTCCTATAAAGTACACTGTTTATAGTGAAGCATAATTTCTGAAATGCCGTCTAGTTTCTAGACTTCTTTTTAATCTTCTACTCTTTAATTAGAGCTTGTTGTGAATGATATGTTTTATGATCATTAAGATTGAAGATGGTAATCACACTTTGCTTCAAAGTTAGATTGAAATCTTCACTTGAATTGCACTTTCTGAAGTCACATGTTACTTTTAAGATCTAGTTTTAGTTTCTTGTTCTTGTGAATTTTCTTTCATACGTTTGGCATAGAACTATTCATTTCAAGATTTATTTTTTACTTTCATTGAGTTTCAAACCTCTTTAAATGAAATCAAACATGTTTGCACATGTCATTGTGAAAATAATCTCATTTTAGTCCTGAGTATGTAAACATCAATAGACTTATTTGGTGCTTTAAGAAACTCAAGTAAAAGATTAGTTCGTCTTTAAAATATTTTCACAAAATTGGTATATTATCATTCAAAATGTTTAGCATTTATGCTTTCTGAAGGGTTCTAGAGCTAACAATGTAGACACTACACTCTTTACATTATAGCAAGATAATCACTTTTTGATAGTCCAAATTTATGTTAATGACATAATATTTGGTGCTATTAACCATTCTATGTGTGAAAAGTTTTCTATGCTTATGCAGAGTGAGTTTGATATGAGCATGATGGGAGAATTGAAGTTCTTTCTAGGCATTCAAATCAAATAACAAAAGGAGGGAACCTTGATCCCTCAAGAAAAATATACCAAGGAACTCTTAAAAAGGTTCAATAAGGATCAAGCCTAGCTTATAAGCACTCCTATGCATCCTTCTCAAGTCATTATCGCTAATGAGAATAGTAAGAAGGTTTAGAAATTAATTATAGGGGTATGATTGATTCATTTCTTTACCTTACAGTTAGTAGACTTGACATTCAATTAAGTGTGCGCATTTGTGCAAGATCTAACCCAAAGTAATCACAACTAAATGCTATCAGGGAATTTCAACATATTTGGTATGTACTACTACTCTTGGTCTCTGGTATGAGAAAGGTACATCTAATGAGATTGTAGATTTTTATCATGCTAATTTCCTGGAAAGGGACTTGATAGAAAAAGCATAAGTTGATGTTGTTGCTTCTTTGGAGAATGCCTTATAACATGGTCTTGAAAAAGAAAAATACTATTGCTCTCTCAATAGTAAAGCTAAGTATATTCCTGTAAATTGTTGCACTCAAATGTTGTAGATCAGAAACCAACTAGAAGATTATCATTTAAGGTACACCAAAATCCCTATTCTATGTGATAATACTAGTGTTATAAATTTTTCTTAGAATCCAATTCAGGACTCTAGCTCCTAACACATTGATATAAAACATCACTTTATTAGAGATCATGTTAGAAAAGTGATGTTGAGCTAAAGTTTAAGAATGCAGAAGATCAAGTATCTAATATATCCACTAAGCCATTAGCTGAAGATCGTTTTTGCTATTTGAAAAGGCTTTTGAATCTTAAGTGTTTTTGAAAAATTTGCATTGTCATGCACACATTACACTCTTTGGAGTCCTCCAAAGAGACTCTAACTGAGGCCTCTCAAAGAAGTTTTCCAAATCAATTTTAGAGGCTAGTTTGTAAGTTCATAAAGTAGGTCAAAAGTTTAGAAGCTATTATATGGGATCAGAATGTGGAAGATCTCAGGAAATGAAGTTCAGAAGATGGTCATTGTCTAAATATGCTTAGAAAGTGAGTTGAAGGTTTAGAAAAAGGTTAAGTTCAGAGAAAATGATTAAGAAACTATTCCATGTTCAGATACCACTTTAGTTTCTGAAGTATTATTTATGGCAGGATAATTCCCACATTTTCATATTCTCTCTCCCACTTTGTGTTAGTTACTTTTCGCTAATCCCAAAACTTCCACATACCATAACTCTTTCTCACATTAACCCTGATTAAACTCCTCATCTTCAACATTAAACATTTTTATGACAACTATTTCATCTTCTACCTCTAGCCTCTACACGTTTAATCTTCGTCCAATCCTATTCTACCTCAATCTTTCTTCTCATACCATACACAATACCCAATATTCCTTTTGATTTTCAATCCATGGATGAAGGAAAGCAACTTAAACTTACTAGCAAACATGCAGGGCTCCATATATACAATGTCCCTACTATGTAAAAGTTCTACGTGAAAAACTTTCCTCTCAGAAAAGTTACTTAGGGAAAACTTGGAGGAAAGAAGTTCTAATCTTGAAAGAGGTTTTTATCATTCCATGGATGAGAGGATTTCCTAGAAATCTCTGAAAGGGTATTCCTTAGTATGGTGACAACAGTCTATTCTCAACTTGAAGGGACTTTAGAAACTTCCCTTAGGACTGTGATCAAAGACCATGCTATGGATGTACGGCCTTTAGGATTGGCAAAAATCATCAAAGCACCTTATGAAGGAATTGTGTGTGTGCCCTACATCAACTGGCCTCGCTCCATGGGTGTCAACGAAGGAGATGTGTCCAGGTATCTCACTCATTCTATTATGCACAAACCTAGCGAGATTACCATGACAATGCTTAGTGCAAGGGCTAGGAAAGTGTTTACTATTTTCAATTCACAATCCTGCCAAGACTAGGTATCAGATGTGCTTATGGGGATGGATTGCATGCTGCTATATTACCTGCTATCCAAGAAGAAGGTGAACCCGCCAAGGTTGATAATGGACTATATGCTGAGTGCCATTGCTAAAGAGAAAGAAAGGACTATTGCTGTCCCTTATGGGATGCTGTTAACTAAGATGTCTCAGTACATGAGTTACCCTTTCTGAAGCATAGTATGAGTACATGGTGGGCATTAAGTTTTCATTGAACTTTTTCAAAACAACCAAAGGAACCAAGATGGCGCTGTGGAGATAAGTTCCAAGAAGCCAAGCTCAAAATTAAGGGATGAAATGAAGAAGAAGGAAGAGCGAAGAAAGCCTAAGAGGAAGGCTGAGAAGAAGAAGAATCAAGAAAAATGAAGAGAAAGCTGGTCTTGCCTTAGAAAGTGATGATTCTAAAGGTATTGAGTCTGAAAATATACTAATCATCACTCTAGAAAGGAGACAGAGCATAGGGAAGAAAAGAAGCAAAAATTGGAGTCCTCTAAACCTTCAAACTGAATTGGAACCTGCAAAAAACCTTCAGAAACTAAATTGGAACCTGCAAAAAATGAAGGACCCAAAAGAAGGTTTGACAAGCTTCCTATCAAAAGGCAAGACATTTAGCACAAGTCCAGGAACTTGCCAAAAGATGTTCCAAGAAGCTCTCTGGATTCTGAGAGTGATACTTGATGTTGAGGATGTAGGTCATGTTGTTAAAGACAAGGAATTCTTTGAGGATGAAGAAGAAACTAAATAAATTCTCAAGGAGAACAAATTTCTCAAAAGAAAAGGAACATGGAGGAAGCTCAAGAATTTAAGGCCAAGGGATTCAGACCTCAAGTAGAATAAGTACAAGGGTACTAGTTTTTGAACCTTTTGTGGTTATTCAAGATCAACCTTTAAGGCCCATGACCCAATAATTTGGCTATGCTTCTTTCCAAGTTTCTATTACACCACCTTACAAGGCTTCTTCAGAAACCACTCCCACCATAGAATCCACAACTACTCCAAAAGCTATGAGTCCTGCAATTGAGAAGGCTATTGAATAATCCTTGAAGCCTGAGAAGAAGATTCTCCAAACCTAAGAAAATGGTTCCAGAATAGCATGAGAAAGCTGAGCAAGTGATCCTGAAACCATCCTTGAAGTTACTAAAGATACCATGACTCTGAACCAAATTTTAAAATCTATTTCTAAAAGCATGGAAGAAAAATCTCATCCTGAGGCGGAGGGAATTGAGGAGCTAAGAGTGTATATGAATGAACTGCCAATAACCCTTAAACTAATTCTTGAGGAGCCAGAAGAAGAAGAACTTCCTGAACCATCCACTGCTCTTATTCTGAAAGGCATGCCTCAACCTTCCATCAGAAGAGGGTGATAGGGCTTTAGAAACTAGCTTTCATCAAGGGGATGTCCATGCCCCTCTGATGATATTGCCACTATCCTTGTTTTTGTTCCTGCCACTGCTACTGGTACAACTACTACTCCTGCTCTCACTGAAAATAAGCTAGAAGAAGCTCAACAATCTTAAGGATTTGGTGATATAGTTCCTCTTTAGGTCCCTAAAGAATATGCTAAATCCAAAGCCCCTGCACCAACCATCCATCTTCTAGATCAACCTTAATCTTAACCAAGACCTCCACTATATCTCATCAAGGTACAATTGTTGATGCATAACCAAAGAGATATGGCTAAAGACTGGATAAGGTGGAAGCCTCAAATAGAGAGCTTGGAGCCTAGATGAGGAGACATGAAGGCTTCCTGTAAATCTTGCATGAGTTGAAAGAGGAGACTAGTGATGGGATGACCCAAGTGCATACATTTTTACTAATGACAAAAGGTGGAGAAATGAGGAAATAAGAAGAAATCTTTTCCTGTTGCACTACGTCTTAAAGGGTCATAACTAAGGGGCATTCAGAAAGCTCATGTTCATACATGCATTTCAATTCTTTTGAACTTTTTGAATTTTTGTTATTTCAAATTTTTTTTTCTTTAATGTTTATGCTATGATACTTATAGAGTTTAGAACTGTGATCCTATTTCCTTCATATAATTTTGTGCTTTGATACCCTTATGCTCTGATATATTGGTTTCTATATATGCTTATGCTCATATCAGTTTCTTTTAATTTAGTCCTGATATTTACATTTGCTTTGATACCTATTATGACATTGAATATCCAATTTAAGTGTATGTTAAAAATTGGAGAAAATTGTGCTGAATTATAAGTTCTTATACAAGATCAGTATCCAATATATCTTTAACTCTCATACCACTAGACTTAGATTCCAATATTAAATTAGCTCTGATACTAATTATTAAAGTTTGCTAAGAAACTTAAACAAAACTTAATCTTTTAATTACAAAGCTTGAGAAATTTTACTTTTTGAAAAGGTTAAGTTAAGAGACTAAGTTTTATCAAGTTTCTAAAATAATATTTCATTAAGGCTCTAACCTTAAAGAAAATTCTTTCAAAATGTTCGCCAAAAGTTTTTATCAAAATTTGGTTTGTTGTCATTAAAAAGAAGGAGAGTGTTAGTTCCAGAACTCTTCAAAAAACTAATATAGCTTATGTTTTGAGTGATAACAAACCAAATTTTGTTGAAATGTTTTGAAGAAAGGACTAGTGCTTTAGTTGAGTTTCTATAGTGATTAACAAGTTCACTCTCGCAACATGTAAGTTCAATTAATGATATATTCTTCATGATATCTTGTTTTAACATGACTAAAATCTCATTTAAAGAGATTCAAAGTTTTAATGATGTAAAAAATAGTTCTAGAAACTAAACTGAGATATGTGAGAGTCACGACAAAGCTATATGAAGCATTTGAAACCAAGTTTAGAATTTCATAACGAGTTCAAAAAATGTGATATTCTTGAAGAAATCAACTTATCATGGGTTATCATAATCAGTGTGTTCAATCACAATGGATATCAGCTCTAAAGACTTCCCACACGATTAAAATATCTTAATCAAGCCTAGAGTTAAGCTCAAAAGATCAATACGAAGCTCAGAAAGTGTGAAGTGACTTTAGAAAGCACGCGTTCTTCAGAAACCGCGCTAGTCAATAGAACTGAGGGAAATTTGAATTTCAATTTTTGTCAATTTTCAGAAAAGTATTGAAAGTGATATCTCACTTTTGTACTTGGCAAAATCCATGTATTCTAGAAGAAAAAATTTAGAAACCATGGTTAGAAAGTAAAATTTATTTCTAAAGCTCCATTTAGAAACTACATTGTCCACGGTTCTGCACTTGCAAGGACAACTCTGACATAACTTAGCTACTCTTCTAGTGGACAATTCCTAGGACACAAAAAGAAGATCAACACGTGTCAAGATGAAGGGAAATCAAGGGACAATGGCTAAATTCAAAATTCAAGTATAAAAGGATGGAGCTTTCATACGAGAAGAAACTTTTGCACTTAAGCGCTAAAATAACCTTAGCTTCCAATATTTTCTGAAGTTTTGCTTTTACATCTTGTAACTAGTTTCTATATAGAAAATCTTCTTTCCTGTACTCATTAGAAAATATTTTCTTCTTAGGAAGAAATTGAAAGAAGTATCTCAAGTTATTAGTTTAAACATTATTGTATTCTTGAAAAGACTTGAGTGTTCATTGTTGGAGAGAACCAACCCAAATCATCACCTTGTACCTTGATCCAGGTAGGTGAGTTTAGCTTGAAGAGACTAGGACAAAGACTACTTGTTATGAGAGTAAATTGGAACAACTGCTCACTAAAGATAGTTTGAAAAGGCTATTCAAAGAATATATTTCTTTCTCGTGGTTGAGAAAGTATTTTAGTTGAACCTAACAAGTCGTTGAGAAATGGATGTAGGCACTGTTTAGTTGCACTAGTATAACATTACTGAGTAATATCTTTCTCTCTTTATTTGTCTATCATTTTGCATTCATTTTCTGTGTTGTGTATTCCTCTAAAAACAATTTAAAAATAGGTTTGGAAGTTTATGTGTTTACTGTTTGGTTTAGAAAGTTATTTTTTGAAGTACACTAACCATAATTTTTGCTGCCTTCAAGTGAATAACTTGAAAGACTCTATTTAGTTTTTTAGAATTCAAAAGAAGTTAAAAGAACGATTCAACCCCTTCTTGTGCTACTTTCAACTTACACAAAGTGGCACAGAGGAAGCATGATGGAACCCTTCAGCACTACAGTCAGAGTGATTGGGGAACGAAAGTTGTTGCCACTACCCTCATAGTCCAACTAATAGCAAATGAAAATGGTAACGAAATGGGCATGGAAATGGTCAAGGCAAGAGGCATGGGATTCAGACTATGAGTACATGAAGTTTTCGATGTTTTGAAAGGCATATTCACCTAGTTTTCTGAAAAGCCTTTAGCCTTGATGCTGTCAGTGAGTGGGTCACGGAGACAAAGAAGACATTGTCCGTTCTCACATGTAGAAAGGAGCTAAAGGTTTCACTTAGTGCCTATATGTCGAATGTAGATGCCGAATTCAGGTGGATTGACGCCAAGGGTTTGTTAAAGAATTTTGTCCGACGTCAACAAGGATTTATTTAAGGTGACCTTGAATATGAAGTACTTTCCTTATGTTAGCTAGAAATGTTAAGGTGCGAGAGTTCTTGCAGTTGTGGCGTTACTGTACTAGCATATGGGCAAAGGAAAAATCAAGATCATAAGGGGACAATCACAAGTTGCCCTCGCAGACTTCCAAGGTACCGATCCCTCGAACTTCAACGACACTATCAATTATGATGTTGTTGATGTGTGGCTTAAGGAAATAGAAAAGGCGTTCACCATCATGGCATGAACAGAAGAACAAAAGGTGAAGTTTGCCTTATACATGCTCACTGGCGGTGCCGAGTTTTGGTGGAGCGACGCCAAAGCCTTGCTTAAAGAAGCTAGGACTCTTGTTGATCCGAAGACTTTCAAGGATGCATTTTACAAGAAGTACATTCTAGTTTCAGTCCGAAAAGATAAAGATCTAGAGTTCCTACAGCTGAAGCAAGGGACTAAGAGCATCGCATAATACATTGAAAATTTGAAGGACTCCGCAAATATTCCTCAATCTATCAGGGCAACCTAAGTGAGAGCTAGAAGTGCTTGAAGTAAAAGAGGTCTAAGGTCAGATGTTTGAATGACTATTGCTTCGGTGGAAATTTGAAGTCAAGTGACCATAGTGGACAAGTGTCACATGGTGGAAGAGTTCCAGAAGAGTCAAGTGGCAAAAACAGCTTAAGTCTTCAATGAGAGGCAAGTAACGCAAGTGAAAGAGCCCACAATGGAACTTGTTTAGCAAGACATAATGTTTACTACTAGTGTGGAAAACCTAGACATATTGCAAAGAACAACGTTGCTATCTCTCAGCCCTTTGCTACAAAGCTACAGCACTAAGGACGAGTTGTTACATTTAGCGGCGAGGTGGCCAACATATCCGAAGATTCGATCGAAGGTAAAAGCAAAATGAATTCCATACTTCTTAGAGGTTGCAAATTTTGAAGGAAAAATTATAAAAGGAAGGGGAGTAATGTGACATCCCAATCTAAAATTAATTAGCTCATTATTATGAGTAATTAGAATAATTAGTTAATAAATTAATCAAGGGTTAATTTACTAATTATATGGGAGAAGCTTAAGGCAATAAATAATAACAATACAATAAATAGATAAATAAATGAATAAATAGATAATAAAAATTAAAAAAATGTTTGGAACTTTAATTATAAGAAAATTTATGATACTCTAAACAAATAGAAAATAAAAATCACAAGATTATCATAAATAATCTAATAAATTATTATAATAAGATTTTTAAAAGAGATTATATTATGCCATAGTATTTTTTTTATCATGATCAAGTTTAAGATACGCTAATTTAGAACATATAAGAAAGTAAGATATAAATTGCTTCTCTTAAAGCTAATCAACTCATTGACAATGAGTGGTTAGGAGAGAATAAAACTAAATGGCCTTTCATATAAAAAGGGCAAAATAGTAAAACCTAAGTCGGGGCAAAAGGGAAAATAGACAAAATATAATTTGACACAAGCATAATAAAATCCCAATGGTTTGAAAATAAATAAGTAATACTAATAATTAGAAAATGATTAAATAATGTTCGAAGGAAAAATTTTAAATGATTTAGCATAAAATCGACATTGCGGTAGTTTTTTTAGCAAGAGCAAAATGATAATTTTTGTCACACACACAAAAAACAAGTGACATAGAAGTATGAGGCAAGCAATGATTTAGAGAGTCAAATAAAAGGACAAAACTGTAATTTCACCAAGGGTAAATTAGTAATTTTATCACAATTAACAAATTATAACTCAAGGTCAAAATCAAAATATAAGTTAGAAGCCTTAGTTTATAAAAGAAGCAATAATATGTTTTAACTTAGAAAGGGTGAAATGGTATATTAATAACCCAAGGGTATTTTCATCATTTGACCCATCATAGGGACCAATTAACAATTTTAAATTTTAAGAGCACAAGAACCTAACCCTTGAAATCCCTGACCAGCCGCACGTTCCTTTTGGGACAAAAAGTGGTAAAAAAAATCTTACCTTTAGTGTAATTTGTGCCAAATCAGGAAAGATCTAATCTTGCACCAATTCTTATCAATAAGTCGTAATCTCTCAAAATCACTTGCATTCTCCTTTAAGCCTAGCGGCTTTGTAGCCCTTTTTCTCATTCAGAATATGTAAAGACCCAACCCAGGCCATGAGTAGTGCACAAGGAACACATTCCTAGCAAGTATTAACACAATTTTCTAGAAAACGGAGAGAGTTTTCTTTATTTTTCAGACCTATTCCAAATAAAAAACTTATAACAACACATAATCATAACTTAACTAGGATAATAGATAAGTATTTATACATAAATCATCACATTCTAACATAATACAATTATTTCAATCATAAGGGCATCATAATCCAAAGCAAGAACATAATGGACCTAAATCAATTGCCAGAGAACAACAGATTAGTATAAGCTAAACGTTCCACAATACATTATGCATAAGAATTAATTTAAACACACCCAAAATTCAATTTTCTCTTCTAAGATTCATAATTATGCATAAGAATAATTATTAAGTTATGGAACATACCAATGAACTCCCAAACCATCTTAACAGAATTTTCTAGCAAATAAATTCATTTGACAAAACCCCAAAAACCCATGCTTTTGACCCCTTAGAACCCCCTATGTCATAAGTAAACAAGCAAAACCCAATTATACAAAAATAACCCCTGAATCACCATTTTCACATGCATAAAGGGTACTGTAAAAATACTTTCAGTAACTTCAACATTTCAACTAGTCCTATAAACTCATTTTAATCCTATTTAAAACACCATTTGTACAAGAAATTAAAACTATAGCCCAACAAACCCAAGAATCCGCTTTGAAATTGTAAAACACAAATTTGTAAGCTTCATAACCTTTGAAAAGTTTTAAAAGCTTTGTTTTGAATGACGACAAACAAATCTTTTGATAAAATCATTTGAGAAAGATGACTAATTCCTATATCTAGTATATGTGATAAGTGTAGGTTCTATATATTGCAATTGGCATTTAATTATGTAAAAAGCTTAATGAGAATGTTAAAATGAAACTCAAATCCATATTCCTGTTTAAAGTTTCTATGTTCCACAAGATTTGGATGAATTTAATGTATAACATGTCTGAGAAAGTCTTTTGAAGTCTTAATAAAGTTGCAATAGTATTCAGAAAGGATATTTTGAAAGCTATCGTTTATCCAGATACAAGATTTTTGCATTTGAACTTGATCTCATAAGGATAAGAGAATCTTGAGAAGTTTCTTAGTGATGGCACTTCGTCCACTATCAAAATAGTCTAAGTCCCCTTATTTGTAGTATAAGGTAACTCAGGTCATTCTTCCTAAGGACACACAAATTATGTTATCAAACGAAAATGCTAAATAAAAACAAAGGGGATTTGTGATTTTTGGAATGCAAAAATTATAGTAAATAACAAAAACGAATGAAATGCAATTGATCAAAGAATCAATCTCGGACATCATGATCATTGGTAGAATTCATCACGATTCAAAAGAGTTAAAATTCGAATGCTACTGTTGATCTGAATTAACTATATAATCATAGTTCTCACTCAACAATCCTTAAATCACAATCGCAATTTAAATGAATTTTGAATTACGTGTAGTTCGGATTAACCCAGGTAACGATCGGTTATTAAGCCTTACTTCGATTTCAATAACAAATTCAGTCCTGTATCTAATCAGATATAATTCAAACATAATCATGTTCAATAACCGAATTCATAATCGAAACTAAAGTTGAGAAAAGGAAAGCATACATACAAAAATGAGAATTGTAAAACAGGAACTTCTGAATTCAAACCAATTATCTATGATGTCAAGAATTGAAAAGAGTTTAGCCTTCCATGGACATCTCCATTAGTAAACTCTCTGTATGTATACCTTGGGTTGAAAAGAAAACGAAAGACAAGTCTACAAAAATAAGAGAGAACTTGCAAAAGCTGAAAACAAAACTGGAAGTAGTGTCTCCTTGGGTTCCTGCTTATCTTAATTTTATCTCTCAAAATAATTCCTAATTCCCAAAATCTATCTAGGCTAAACTCAGCCTCTAATAAGCTTTCCAAAGACATATTACATGACTTATTTGGACCAAAAATGAGTAAGATATGCCTAATTATGTGAGGGAAGGTCTTAAACTTAAGCACTAGCTCCGCAACTTGGAAGCCCATTTAAGCCTTGAATCGGACCGAATTTGATGAAGCCTGTGAAACCCAAAATTGTAGATCGCGGTCTTAGCTTTCAGAAGAAACCAAGATCACCCAAATATGATATTTGCAGAGGCCAAAATGATATGTGGTAGATGAAAAGGTCAAAGTAAGTGTAAAATCTGAGATTAACCAAGTTTTAACAATTAAATCCAATGAGGCCCAATAATGCAAAACTCAACCAAATCATAAAAATTAAACACATAGAAACAAATTAGGCCAAATATGAAACCGTAATGGATGCTTAAAAATTTCTCTATCAAATTTCCCCACGCTTAGTCTTTTACACTCCGAGCAAAATCCAAAAGTTGAATCATAGGGACCCCAAAATGCACTATCGGGAACAAGGAATAAGTACTTTATGCACAAGAATTCAGAACACATATGAACACATTCTCAACATCTCAAGTGAACAAGAATACAAATCCAATCAAAAGATGAATCAAGAGTAATAGAATCTCACTAGGCAAACTCTCAAGTGTTTAGGCTTGTATTTACACTCAATGCACATCATGAATGTTAACACTACCATAAGCTTGACAAGCCTCTAACATTAACATTTGAAACACATGCACATAAAGATCAAAAGGACTTTTCGGGTTGTAGTAGGGTTAAGGTATGGGAGGATATAAGAAAGGATACTAGCTATCAACCTAAGAGACTGAAAGAGCAATGAGGAATGACTCCAAATAAGCAGCAAAGCTACCCAAGAGATACAATTCAACACCAATGAACTCCATTTTGCCTCATCAACCAAAATTTTTTTATTTTTATTTTATTTTTTTGTCAAACCCTCCAATATGCACATTTATTGTATTTACAAATAAACACAATTTTTTTGTTTTTGTAAATAGATGTGTTTATACATCTTTTTTTTTTGTTTTTCAAACCAAAACACCCCTACACTTATTTAAGAACCCATTCCAAAGCTCTTTTACTCCATAAGGTTAGGGTGAATCATTGTTTTGCACTTCATTAGCTTGTAATGAGTTACAAAACAATGCCGGCTTCTCATGAAAATGCTTCAGGCGGTGACCATTAATCTTGAAACTCTTGTCACTAGATTCACTTTTGATCTCCACTGCACCATAGGGAAAAATGTTAGTAACAATAAAAGGGCCATCCCATCTTGTACGACGCTAATCAGGCATGAGCTTAAGATGAAAGTTGAACAAAAACACTTTTTGGCCAATAGAGAATTCTTTTCTAGAAATCATCTTGTCATGGAATTTCTTAGTTTTCTCCTTATAAAACTTAGAATTCCCATAAGCCTCTAAGCGAAGGTCCTCAAGTTCCTACAATTGAAGTTTCCTTTCCACACATACTTTGTCAAAATCCATATTACAACACTTTACTGCCCAATATGTACGACACTCAATATTTACCGAAAGGTGGCACACTTTACCAAAAACAACCCGAAAGGGAACATCCCTATAGATGTCTTGTAAGTGGTTGTGAGCCCAAAGATCATCCTTAAGCCTACGGCTCCATTCTTTCCTATTCAATTGCACCATCTTCTGCAAAATTTTCTTGATCTCCCTATTAAAAACTTCAACATGGCCATTGGTTTGGGAATGATACGCAGTGAAACTCTGTGGACAACCCCATACTTCTGAAGCAAAGCTTCTATGGTCCTATTGCAGAAACGACTCCCTTTATCATCTGATGATAGCACGAGGCACACCAAACCTGTAAAATATGTTAGACTTGACAAAATCTGCAACAACACTTGAGTCATTAGTCTTGGTGGCTTTGGCCTCCACCCATTTGGATACATAATCAACAGCAAACAAGACATATGCAAATCCAAAAGAGGTAGGAAAAGGGCCCATAAAATCAATACCCCAAACATCAAAAATCTCACAAAAAAGAATAGGCTCCTGTGGCATCTCCTGTCTATGAGTGATAGCTAATTTGGTTCTCTGGCATTGCTCATAAGTGGTAAAAACCCAAGCGCATCCCTGAAAATGGTGGGCCAATAGAACCCGAAGTCAGTACCTTCCTAGTTGTCTGTTGTGGTCCAAAGTGCCCTCCAATAGGGAAGGCATGACAGAAATGAAGTACTAACTGGATCTCATGATCTGTATGCACCTAAATTACCTAGTCACTACAAAATTTCGACAAATATGGATCATCCCACACATAATATTTGGCATCACTTTTTAATTTAGCAATTCTGTGACCTAGATGCATGTTGGGGCAAAAACAATGCAACCAAGAAATTAACTAAATCAGCAAACCAAGGTAAATGGGTGGTATCATGCAGTTGCATAAGCCTCATGAGGAAAATCATCTCTGATAGGCAAAGGGTCGGACCTGCTCGATCCTACTCAAGTGATCAGCTACCAAATTCTGTGCACCGCTCCTATCTTTGATCTCTATATCAAACTCCTAAAGTAGCAATATCCAACAAATCAGCCTTGGCTTTGCATCTAGCTTTTTCAATAAGAACTTCAATATTGCATGATCTGAAAAAAAAATCACTCTAAAACCAAGTAAGTAAGAGCGAAACTTGTCTAATGCAAAAACAATAGCCAAAAGTTCTTTTCAGTGGTGGTATAGTTAGCCTGAGTTGTGTCCAATGTCCGTAAAGCATAGGTTATAACATGAGAAATCTTGCCAATTCTTTGAGCTAAGACGCTCTAAGTGCAAAGTTAAAGGCATTATACATCAGTTCAAAGGGAAACTCCCAATCTGGTGGTTGGATGATGGGAGCTATAGTGAGTTGCCACTTCAGCTCATCAAATGCCTGCTGACAAGGTGGATCAAAAACAAACTCCATTTCCTTCTGTAGTAGCCTAGATAGAGGCAAAGCTATCTTGCTGAAATCCTGTATAAATCTCTTGTAAAAACCTGCATGGCCAAGAAAAGAACGCATTGCCCAGATACGGGGTAAGGTAAAGAAGCAATAACATCTATCTTGGCCCTATCAGTCTCAATGCCTCTCCTAGATACTAAGTGCCCCAAGACTATCCCTTCTATCACCATAAATTGACATCTCTCAAAATTCAACGCAAGATTAGTCTCAATGCACCTACCCAAGACTCTAACGGACTCTCTAAGCATGCATCAAATGAGGACCCATAAATAGTGAAATCATCCATAAACACCTCCACGCAACTCTCTAAAAGATTTGAGAAATACTCACCATACACATCTGAAAAGTACTTGGAGTGTTGCACAGACCAAATGGCATCCTCCTCTAGGCAAAAGTGCCGAATGGATAAGTAAAAGTAGTCTTATGGTCCTCTGGTGCAATATGGATATGAAGGTAACCTGAGAATCCATGCAAGAAGCAATAATGAGAATTGCCTGCAAGCCTCTCTAATATCTGATCAATGAATAAAAAAGGGAAATAGTCCTTCTGATTGGCTTGGTTCAGCTTCTTGTAATCTACACACACTCTCCAACTATTTTGAACTTTAGTTGGAATCCATTCGTTATTGTAATTCTTCACAGTAGTCATGCCAGTCTTCTTAGGAACCACTTGCATAGGACTAACCTACTCACTGCTAATATAGGATATATGATCTTTGTTGCTAGCAACTTGCTAACTTCTTTCTTCACTACCTCCAAAATGGTAGAATTCAAATACCTCTGTGGTTGTCTTATAGTTCGGGCACCATCCTCTAACAATATCCGATGCATACAAATGGAAGGACTAATCCCTGGAATGTCAGCTAAAGGCCAGCCAATAGCTTTCTTGTAATCTCTCAACATCTCCAGTAACTTATCTTCTTGGTCTGCTGGAGATCATTTGCCACAATAACTGGTACCATTACCCTCTAGGTAAGCATATTTCAGTTGTGAAGGTAGAAGCTTAAACTTTAAAGTTAGTGGTTGCATAATGGATGGTGGTGGTGGTCCCTTCAATTTTACTCCTCCAATTCAAATTGCACAAACATTTTCTATAGCAACAATTTTTGCAGAACTAATCTCATCACTTTTGAACTCTTCACAATCAGAAAAATCATCAAAATCAGCAAAATCATTAGAGCTTAAATTGCATAATCATCAACTAGAAAATCAATGACATCATGATAAAAAAGAAAATGCTCTTCGAAGGATGTTTCATTGCATAAAAAATGTTGAACTCACAACATCATCACCAAACTCCATAGAAAGAGTCCCTACATCCACATCTATCTTGGTCTTTGCTATTTTCAGAAAAGGTCTCCCAAAATCAGTGTGGGTCCATTACTAGATGTCTCATCTTCCATTTCCAGAATGTAGAAATCAGTTAGAAAAATCAACTCATTCACCTGAACAAGCACATTTTCAAGTACTCCTCCTGGATGTGTAGTGCTCTTGTTGGATAATTGGGTTACCATACCAGTTGGCATCAAATCTCCAAACTTCGATGATCTATAAACTGATTTAGGCATGACATTGATGGAGGCACCTGAATCCAGCATTACATTCCCAAATTTAGAGTTGCCTATGGTGTAAGGGATGGTGAAAGTGCCTAGATCTTTGCACTTTTTAGGTATATTAGGCTGAATTAATGCAGAAATATTTCTACCCATGCTTACCTTTTCATGACCTTTCAACCTCCTTTTATGAGTGCACAACTCCTTAAGAAACTTTGCATATTTGTGAATATGCTTTATGGCATGCAAAAAAAGGATGTTGATCTCTACCTTCCTAAAAGTGTCAAACAACTACTTATCTACTTCAGCTGATTTCTTTGCTTGAGCTATTATGTTCGGAAAAGGCAATGGAGGTCTCAAATTCAAATCTCCAGCACTTGACTTTTTCTGAATTTCTATTTTTTTGCTACATTATTATTATTATTATTTTTTGTTTCATCACTTGGCAAATTTACTTTTCTATTTCTCCAGCTCCAACTCCTTACCAATTCTCAAGGTGATGGCACTCACATTCCCTTTTGGATTGATGACTAATTGAGAGGCGATTTGGCCAAAACCTTCTGATGTATTTATTGACTAAAGTTGCCAACTATCCAATCTGTGTCTGTAGGTCTTGAATTGTAGAATTCACATTCTCCTGGAACTGTAGGTTACTAGTCACCATCTGTTTCACCAAATCCTCCAATGTATTTTAACTTGTACTCTGCATGGGTTGCTGCATGTTCTCCTGCATATTCTTCTCCTGTCTAAATGGAGGTGCCTGGTACTTGTTACTTTGATTTGGACCTAGGCCTATCAGAAATCTTTGTTGCTGTGGTACATTTTTACAGGACCATATCTAGAATTAGGATGATCTCTCCACCTTGGATTATACTTCTTAGAAAATGGATCATATTTTTGCTCCTGTTGAGGTCTATATGGCTGTTGTTGCTACCTTCTAATGAATATTCCAGCCACTCAAGTCTTGTACTCCTTAATCAGCTTCATATAATGGGGACATGCATCAGTATGGTGATCTATGATGGTACATATGTTGCATACTTTTGGAGGAAGCTGATTGCTGCATTGATTTGTTGGTGTTGTCCAACAACTTGTTGTCTAACAAGAGAAGTAAGCTCAATTATCTTATTTTCCAACCTCTGATTCAACAGTTGCAATCACCTCATTCACTCCCTTAGCTGGTGCAAAAGATCTAAGCCAAACTGTGAGTTGGCTGCCATGTTAACAATTAGAGTTCTGGCTTCTGTAGGTATCTTGTCCATCAATGCTCCACTACTTGCTACATCAATCATATTTTTATCATTTTGAATCAGTCCCTCATAGAAATATTGGATGAAAAGTTGGTCATTAATCTAGTGGTGAGGACATGTTGTACACAACTTTTTGAACCTCTACTAGTACTCATATAATGTCTTCCTAGACAACTACCTGATGCCACAAATATCTTTTTTGATGGATGTTGTTCTCAATAGGAAAAACTTCTCTAGGAACAATCTCTTCATTTCATGCCAGGTAGTAGCAAAACTTGGATGAAGGTAATACAACCAATCCTTTGCTTTAGCATCTAAGAGAGAAAGGAAATGCTTTCAACTTGATGTGCTTTTTAGGCACTCCTTGAGGTCGCATGGTGGAGCACACAACATGAAACTCCTTAAGATGCTTATTAGGATCTTCACCTACAAGACCATGAAACTTAGGCAGCAAATGGATTAGACAGACTTAAGCTCAAATGGCACCTCTAACTCAGGATATTGAATACACAAAGGCTGATATGCAACATCAATGCAAGCCAATTCTTTCAAAGTTCTATTATGTTGATTAGCCATGTTATCAACTCTAATTTCTGATACAAGAACATTGGTATCATATGCACAATCAGATGCACTATCACTTAAGTCAACACCTTAATTATCTCCTGCAGCACTATAAAAAGCCAATTTCCTATTTACTCTATTCAATCTATGAAAAGTTCTATCTATTGTAGGATCATGTGCATGTAATTCACCAGGATTAGACCTTGTCATGCACAACAAATAGCAAGATAGAATTAAGGAACACAACTCAAAATAGCCTATATGTTGTAAAATAGAAAAGAAATTGAAAATTCCTATAAACTATTTTTTTAAAAAATAAATAACACCACAGAAATATTCTAAAATGCTAGGGAAATAAGCTGACCAAATTTTTCCATTTTTGAAAATAGTGAAAATAGTAAAAAAATAATTAAAAAAAGTGGTTTAAATGAAGGAATTTGGGAAAAATAAGCATACCAAAGCAATTACTTTGATAATTCCTTGGATCTATTACTTTTTTTCTGATTTTTTGGAATTTTTTTAAGGTAATTTGAGTAAGTAAAAAAAAAAAAAACTTGTATTTTTCTCCAGTAATAAGAAAGCAACCTGCAAAACCACTGTTAGTGACACACAAAAGTAGAATTATTCGACACACGCCTATATAACAAGATGAGATAACATAATATTTGTCCCAGGCAATGGTGCCAAATTTTGATAGCCCGCATCCACTCTCAAATAGTCTAAGTCCCCTTATTTCTAGTATAAGGTAACTCAAGTCATTCTTCCTAAGGAAATACAAGTTATGTTATCAAACGAAAATGCTAAATAAAAACAAAGGGGATTTGTGATTTTTGGAAGGCAAAAATTATAGTAAATAACAAACAAAATGAAATGCAATTGATCAAAGAATCAATCCCAAACATCACAATCATTGGCAGAATTCATCAGTTCAAAAGAGTTAAAATTTGAATGCTACGCTATTAATCTGAATTAACTATATAATCATCCAGTTCTCACTCAAAAATCCTTAAATCACAATCGCAATTTAAATAAATGTCGAATTATGTGCAGTTCGATTAACCCGGATAACCGATCAGTTATTAAGCCTTAATTCAATTTCAATAACGAATTCAATCCTATATCTAATCAAATATAATTCAAACATAATAATATTCAATAACGAGTTCATAATTGAAACTAAAGTTGAGAAAAGGAAAGCATACATATGAAAATGAGAATTATAAAACAGGAACTCCAAATTCAAACCAATTATTATGATGTCAAGAATTGAAAGGAGTTTAGCCACCCATGGACATCTCCATTGGTAAACTCTCTATGTAGACCTCAAGTTGAAAAGAAAATGAAAGACAAGTCTCCAGAGATAAGAGATAACTTGAAAAAATTGAAAACAAAAACTGGAAGTAGTGTCTCCTTGGGTTCCCGATCATCTTAATTTTATCTTTCAAAATAATTCCTAATTCTAGAAACCTATCTAGGCTAAACTCAGCTCTCTGGATAAGCTTTCCAGACATATTACATGACTTATTTGGACAAAAAAATGAGTGAGATATGCCCAATTATGTGAGGGAAGGTCTTGAAACTGCTTAAGCACTAGCTCTACAATGTGGAAGCCCATGTAAGCCTTGAATTGGATCGAATTTGATGAAGCCTGAAACCCAAAATCGTAGATCTCTATCTTAGCTTTTAGAAGACACTAAGATTACCTAAATCCGATATTTGTAGAGGCCAAAATGATCTGTGGAAGTTGGAAGGGTCATAGTAAGTGTAAAATTTGAGATAAACCAAGTTTTAACAATTAAATCCAATGAGGCCCAATAATGCAAAACTCAACCAAATCATAAAAATTAAACACATATAGAAACCAATTAGGCCAAATATGAAACCATAATGGATGCCTAAAAATTTCTCTATCACTTAGCTATCAAGAAACTCATTTCAACATTAGACTCCATCAAAAAGATCCTTTGAAAACAACATGTGCCACATGACCAAATAAAAAGTACAATAGTCCTGCTATTGTCATTCTTACTCCTGTGATAGCTACAAAAGGAATGCTGCTCTACAAGGAAGATTGAAAGGTCATTCCTCATGCAATGGATCTTAGAAGGATGCAGATAGGGTTATACCACAATTATGGAACAATGGTTAGATCCAAAGACACCTATAATAGGATCATCATTTGAAGATGGATTGGTTAGTTTTTATCATTTACGAAGATCCTTCTTGGGTAAGCTCATCATTTTGAACCTTTAGAAATATTCCTTTTGTTATTGTTCAATTAAAATAGAACATCTTTTTACATATTCTCAGCTTAGCTAATATTTTCCTTTAGGAGTTATTTTTTAAGAAGTCATTCAAGTGACTCTTTACTTATTTGTAATATCTTGAGAGCTTGAGTGTTTATCCTGAGTGCTTTCAAACATATACCAAATCTTAATCTTGTGTCCTTGACCTGGTAGTGATAACTATGAGTTAGCTTGAAGAGGCTAGGACAATACTATTGTGGGTAGCCTAGTAATGCTAAGAAAAACCAACTATTGTAAGCCTAGAGAGGCTTGTACAGGAATACTTGTGATAGAACTCTCAATAGTGGTGTTGAACTAAGTGTTTTGAGAAAGTTTCTTAAACATCCAGAAACTTGTCTGATCTTATGATCAATCTCAATTAAAAAGATCTTCTATGAAGTAAACAATGTCACAATTAAGACATAAAAGGACAATTTACCACTATAGCCATCAAAGGTATTGTGACAGCTATAAAGGAGAGGTTGATTGCAAAGATATCTCAAAACTCTCTCTTACAACGGATTGAAGAACACATACAGTGTAACACCCTAATAATTAACCCAATACGCCTAGGTCGTATCTGATTAATTACTAGACTTTACTCTTTGCTTCAGTTCCTTAATCATGCTTTGAAAATACTTAGTGAAATTACGAGCCATTTTTTAAAAAACATAATTGAAAACGTGAGCCGCACATAATGTGAACGATAATCGGATAAAGCAAAAAATGAATAGACATATCATGAAGAACACATCATATTGGCTCCATCATATGACATCCATAATTACATTTCACATAGATATTTTGCCTACCAACGAGTTAAGCTAGATGTAGGCAATCGAACAAAACATAAATAATATATGGATGGAAAAACATCTATTAACGACACCTATTTATAACACTTCAGAGATAGGAATAGATATAGAGTTCACGCTCAAGGTCTTGCAATACGTTCCTCAAGGATAATAAGCTAGTTCACAAGATCACGTGCATCTACCAGGTGAGAGCATCAACGAATCACGAACATCACCATCACTTTCTGAAGACAAGATGAAAAGAAAGAAAGAGGAATGAGAAACTTATAAAAGAATCTCAGTAGGGTACTCACCTCATATGCATCGTGTCATCATCATCGTCCCCAGGAACCTCGGTTTCATTATGAAAATGTGAGCATGCTAAGATTCATTTATTTAGTTCGAAAATATACTTCAGAGGTCCATTCATTTTAATCATGCGTCTTATAATGCATCATAAACTTAGCATGTCATGTTTATAATGAACTTTTCCTTTCATATATAATAACATAATTATGCATAAGACCACATCATATTCCTCATCATCATATCATAAATACTATGCATCATCATTATCTCATAAATACTATGCATAGAAGAACATCATAATCACATAATACGTTACTTAGTTCCTTAGGTGACTTAAAGTTACTTTCATCATCATTTTCCTGGGCCACCCTATACTCCACCCTTTTGGGAGTAATCTAGGTTATGAGCTCATACCTTGCTAGTCGTCACCAGCATATACTTATCCCTTTTGATAAGTAAGAATCTCTACCCTTTTGAGAGAACGGTTTAGGGGCAAGAATCACCCTTTCACCACCTATAGTCTGATGGGTCCAAAGGATCATTTCCTCATAAGTTTAAGTCACCATTAAGTCTTTACATGTTATATCATAATACAATTCTCAATTCATAACATTTTCGTTTATAGTCTTATTCTGGAATAATATATATACCAACTGTAATCATGCATCAAAGATTCCAGGAAAGAGAGGTGGGTCACAAATGGACATGCTTAAATACCAAGTCTTTCTTAGCCAGAACCTTTCCAAATTACACTTTTAGTAATATACTTTCTTCAACAACAAAGTATTTCATTATTTTATGCATAAGCATTCTCATTGTTTGCAACAGCAACTATAACATGCAAGCCGGAAATCATTCAATGATATCAAATACTTAATAAGTATCAAATCACTACATAGACTTATCATTTCAAACTTCAAAGAACCATCATCATAAATTCTTACAGAAAAAATGTCTAAAAACAGAAACTTTAGAATCGGGTAATCTCAATTATCAAACTAATTAATCATGCATCTAAATGATTCATTATCATCATTACCATTAATTATAAGCCTTAAGAACATTATTAAACTATATGGGACAGCATAGGCAGCAAGTTATATTTAGGCTTCACGTGTGCTAAAAGTTGCATTTTTAACCCTTTCTCGTTACCAGCTTTCCTTATGGTGCTAAAATTAATTACTAAACCAATTATGAATCATTCTCCCTTATCTAAACATAATAGAACCTGGTTCTTAAGGCCACTAAAGGCTCTGGACAGAATGCATAAATTTCATTCTCTAAAGTTCTAGAAATCTTGCTTTTACGGTTTTCTAGGAAGCTAGTTTTATCTCTAACATGCATAGAATCATTCCTTTAGCAATAAACCATAATTATCACAACTTCAAACATATTAAACCATCATCATACAGTAGTACTAAACTCAGATTAGTGGCTGAATTATGAACCTCACATAATTGCTTAAAATTACATTTGAAGTACATGTAAGATACTAGTTTCCCATAAAATCTTTGCAAAGCCTTAAAACTCTTTTAGAAACTAATTCTTTTTGTTAATCTTGAAAGAAATTATAGAACTAAATCAGTAGCTATTTAAAATCACTTTGGGCCTACCTTAATTATGAGGCCGATTTATATATTGAAAGAATCTTCACGATTAAAATTCTCACTTAAGATAAAAGGAGCAAGTCTTGAGCTTTAGAGATTTAGGTGATAACTAGAATCATAAACATGCTATGTAACCTCATTTTAATCTTGTCTTTATAAGGTGATAACTTGGAATTATAAACATGATATGCAAGAAACTGAAACGGCGTAGTCCGCACTGGACAAGTGGAGGGAGAAGAGAATCTTAAGAAACCGGAGATGGCGGTAGTCGCACTGGACCGGTGAAAGGAGAGAGAATTCTTATTACATCTTATTAAGCTCCAAACTCAAGACTTTTAAAGAATGAATTCTTTGACTCCATAATCTTAAGGAAGCTTTAGAGTTTTTATTACCATGGTTCCAACTTTGCTTGTGATACTTGGGCAAGTCTTTGAACTCTAGGATCTTTAAGTGATGACATAAAATAAACATGTCATGCGTTGATTCTTTTAGCCATTATAAAATAAAGTGAGAGCATAAAATAAATATGAGATGCATCCTCTTTATTATCTTTGAAGATTAAGTGACAACTTGAAACATAAACATGAAATGCAAGCTTGGAAATTTAAACATGAATATGCAAGTTCATTTATTCATTCTTGAGAATTTAGTGATGACATAGAAAGTAAACATGGTTATGCAAGGCATAAACTTAAACATGGATGCAAGTTCATTTTATTTCTTTACTAGAGCTCCTCCAAGACTTTAGAGAAATATAAATTCAACCCAATATATCTTAGCAAGACAAAGTGAAAAATACATCTTTCAAGTTCTAAACTCAAGATCTTTATTTTTACATCATAAAAACATCATTCTTTAAAGTTTTGCATCAAGTGGAATTTTCAAGCTTTAGAGGCCTAACTTGTGATGGATTTACAACCAACACTCAAGGTCCTCATCATCAAGCTATCATCATATTCCCATATAGGCCTTATGGCCGAAATATTCAAAGGAAAAGAAAGAAGAAAACCAAATGGAAAAGCTAGAGAAAGTCCATGAAATCATCATTTTGAACCAAGAACAACACTTAGCAAAGCATAGAAATAAGCTTAAAGACAACTCCCTACCTAATTTTATTTGAAGGAAAGGAAAAGAACTTGGTTTCCTTGAGTGAAATGAAAGAAAATCTCTTTGAGAAATGGGAGAAGAAGTTTCAGCCAAGAGGAGGAAGAAAGAAAGCTTTTGGTGCTTCTAAAAACTAGAATTGTGTAAGTTATGAACTAAGGCCTCTAACACTCCTTCAAGCATGCCTATTTATAGAGATTTTGAGGCTCATAAATGGACAAAGGGAGGAGGAAAGTCTGACCAAATTTGAGGAGGAAACAAGGAAGAAAAATCATCTTGTTTGGTGGCTTAAAACATGGAATCATGTTTTCATGGTTCCTTGTTTTCATACCTTGGTTTTTGTGCATTCTTTGACAAATTTTCTGATGCATTATGGACCAAAATTTCGTGCATTACAGCCCAAGGAGGATAAAATTTGTGTGTTCCATGTATTATATAGGTGTAGGTAGGTATCTTTGCAAATTAGAGAATTTACAATTAAGGGCTTAGGTGAATTAGTAAGCAATTTGAGTGTTTTTAAGCAATTTTAAGTTCTAATCAATCTAAATAAATAATTTTGACTCTAGATTAATAATTAGAATCTAATAACCTTTAATTTGAGCCTAATATTGCTTATGTTTTGTATACGAATCAAAAATCTCAAAATTCGCAAAACCACAAAGGGACAAAATGGTAATTTTACTTAAAAATTGCCGGGACCACCCGAGCTTAACTAATGGTTAATCATAGCTTTAAAACATGTTTTAAAACATTTTAGTGAGGTTCAAGCTCGGCACGCAAATCGATTAAAACGCCAGAGGCTTTTTGGTCATTTCGCGTAAAGCTCAAAATTAGGATTCTTCCTCTATTAACACACATAACACAAACAATCCCTTATTAATATCAAAACATCCCTTGAGGATAGGTGGGGCCCACGATCCTCATTTTCTAAGTAAAATAACCTCAAGGGCATTTTGGTCATTTTACACGTACAGAAAATTAATTTGCAACTCTCGCACGAATTGCTCCTATCCTTTCTTCTAATGTTATATTCCTTTATTGAGGATTGTTTGGTTTCGAATTATATGAAAAATTACCTAGGGTAATTCGGTAATTTCAAAATGACAGTAAAAATTGGGGTGTTACATAGGGTGATCCAACAATCAACGAATAATGATTATTTTGAAACACCAACTATAGAAGGATCATATTTTGAAGATTAAAGCTAGTTGAACATATCTTGATCAATCTTGAAAACTTCAACTTCAAAAAGCTATAGAAAGCTCTCTGAGAAAGAATGAAATCTTTTAGAAACCTTCTTACATACTTTTAGAAAATATTCTCCTCAATGAGTTATTTTGTTATAAGAAGTCATTCAAGTGATTCTTAATCTAACTTCTAATATTTTGAGAGCTTGAGTGTTTACTTTTAGTGAGTGTTTTCCACAAACCAAAACAACCACATCTTGTGATCATGGCATAGTAGTGGTCAATATGAGTTAGCTTGGATAGGCTAGGACAGACCACCAAGTAGCTAGAGAAGGCTAGAGAAAAGGATATCATGTGTAAGCTTGGAGACACTTGTATAAGAATATATATTGATTTGTTGAACACTCAACATTTGTGTTAGGGCTGGACATAAGCAAAAGGTTGCCAAACCTATAAATTTGGTTATGTGATCTTCTCTCTATATTTGAATATTTGTTTGTGCCTTTATTTATTGTTTAGAAAGTTTATTTTTTTTTTAAGAGCTAAATTTGCTTTTGCTTCTCTAAGTTAAAAGAACTTTAAGAGTATTTGTTTTAAAAGTTTCAAAAAGTACTTTTTAATATGCATGATTCAACATCCCTTCTTCTGCTATTTGTAACGCCCCAACTTTTTCTGACATTAGAAATTACCGAATTACCCTAGGTAATTCTTATATAAATTCAAGACCGAATAATCCTCAATAGAGGAATATAACATTAGAAAAGAGGTTATGAGCGATTCCTGCAAGAGTCGCAAGCCCAAATTTCTATACGTGTAAAATGACCAAAATGCCCTGAGGTTATTTTACTCAGAAAATGAGGATCGTGGGCCCCGTCCATCCTCAAGGGGATGTTCTGAGGATAATAGGGGATTGTTTGTGTTATGTGTGTTAATAGAGGAGAAGAATCCTAATTTTGAGCTCGACACGCGAAATGACCAAAACGCCCCTGCGGCTGTTTTAACTTTGAATTGCATGCCTAACCGAACCTCACTAAAATGTTTTAAAACATGTTTTTAAGCTATGATTAACCATTAGTTAAGCTCGGGTGGTCTCGAGCAATTTTTAAGTAAAATTACCATTTTGTCCCTGTCTTTGTGCAATTTTGCGAATTTCGAGATTTTTGATTCATATAGCGAAACCTAAGCAATATTAGGCTCAAATTAAAGGTTATTAGATTCTAATTATTAATCTAGAGTCAAAATTATTTATTTAGATTCATTAGAACTTAAAATTGCTTAAAAAACACTCAAATTGCTTACTAATTCACCTAAGCCCTTAATTGTAAATTCTCTAATTTGCAAAGATACCTACCTACACCTACATAATACATGGAACACACAAATTTTATCCTCCTTGGGCTGTAATGCATGAAATTTTGGTCCATAATGCATCAGAAAATTTGTCAAAGAATGCACAAAAACTAAGGTATGAAAACAAGGAACCATGAAAACATGATTCCATGTTTTAAACCACCAAACAAGATAATTTTTCCTTCCTTGTTTCCTCCTCAAATTTAGTCAGATTTTCCTCCTCCTCTTGTCCATACTTGAGCTTGAATTCTTCTATAAATAAGCATGCTTAGAAGTCATTAGAGACTTGCTCAAAAATTTCACAACTTCAAGTTTTTCCTAAGCTCAAAAACTTTCTTTCTTTCTTCCCCCTTGGCCGAAATTCTTTCTTCAACCTTTCAAGGATATTTTGTTTCATTTCACTTCAAGAAACCAAGTTCTCTTCCTTTCCTTCAAATAAAATTAGGTAGGGAGTTGTTTTAAAGTTTATTTCTATGCTTTGCTAAGTGTTGTTCTTGGTTCAAAATAATGATTTCATGGACTTTCTCTAGCTTTTCCATTCAGTTTTCTTCTTTCTTTTCCTTTGAACATTTCAGCCATAAGGCCTATATGGGAATATGATGATAGCTTGATGATGAGGACCTTGAGTGTTGGTTGTAAATCCATCACAAGTTAGGCCTCTAAAGCTTGAAAATTCCACTTGATGCAAAACTTTAAAGAATGATATTTTTATGATGTACAAATAAAGATCTTGAGTTTAGAACTTGAAAGATGCATTTCTCACTTTGTCTTGCTAAGATATATATTGGGTTGAATTTATATTTCTCTAAAGTCTTGGAGGACCTCTAGTAAATAAATAAAATGAACTTGCATCCATGTTTAAGTTTATGCCTTGCATAACCATGTTTACTTTCCATGTCATCACTAAATTCTCAAGAATGAATAAATGAACTTGCATATTCATGTTTAAATTTCCAAGCTTGCATTTCATGTTTATGTTTCAAGTTGTCACTTAATTTTCAAAGATAATAAAGAGGATGTATCTCATATTTATTTTATGCTCTCACTTTATTTTATAATGGCTAAAAGAATGAATGCATGGCATGTTTATTTTATGTCATCGCCTAAAGATCCTAGAGCTCAAAGACTTGCCCAAGTATCACAAGCAAAGTTGGAAAATGGTAGTATCATAAGGATGCATATTTCCTTAAGATTATTGAAGTCAAAGAATTTATTCTTTAAGAAGTCTTGAGTTGGAACTTAATAAGAATTCTCTTCTCCTTTCACGGTCCAATGCGATTCCGCTCCGTTTCTTATTTCTTTTATTAAGATTCTCCTCCTCTACTGGTGCGGTACCACCGCTTCAGTTTCTTGCATCATGTTTACAATTCCAAGTTATCACCTAAATCTTCAAAAGCTCAAGACTTGCTCCTTTTATCTTAAGTAAGAATTTTAATCGTGAAGATTCTTTCAATAAAGGTAGGCCCAAAGTGATTTTAAATAGCTACTGATTTAGTTCTATAATTTCTTTCAATATTAACAAGAAGAATTAGTTTCTAAAAGAGTTTTAAGGCTTTGCAAAGATTTTATGGGAAACTAGTATCTTACATGTACTTAAAATGTAATTTTAAGCAATTATGTGAGGTTCATAATTCAGCCACTAATCTGAGTTTAGTATGTATGATGATGGTTTAATATGTTTGAAGTTATGATAATTATGGTTTATTGCTAAAGGAATGATTCTATGCATGTTAGAGATAAAACTAGCTTTCTAAAAAATCGTAAAAGCAAGATTTCTAGAACTTTAGAGAATGAAATTTATGCATTCTGTCCAGAGCCTTTAGTGGCCTTAAGAACCAGGTTCTATTATGTTTAGATAAGGGAGAATGATTCATAATTGGTTTAGTAATTAATTTTAGCACATAAGGAAAGCCGGTAACGAGAAAGGGTTAAAAATGCAACTTTTAGCACACCGTGAAGCCCTAAATATAACTTGCTGCCTATGCTATCCTATATAGTTTAATAATGTTCTTAAGGCTTATAATTAATGGTAATGATGATAATGAATCATTTAGATGCATGATTAATTAGTTTGATAATTGAGGTTACCCGATTCTAAAATTTCGATTGTTTAAGAGTTTTGTAAGAATTTATGATGATGGTTCTTTGAAGTTTGAAATGATAAGTCTATGTAGTGATTTGATGCTTATTAAGTATTTGATATCATTGAATGATTTCTGGCTTGCATGCTATAGTTGTTGTTGCAAACAATGAGAATGCTTATGCATAAAATAATGAAATATTCTTTGTTGCTAGAAAAAAGTATATTCCTGTAAAAGTGTAATTTGGAAAGGTTTTGGCTAGGAAAGACTTGGTATTTAAGCGTGTCCATTTGTGACCCACCTCTCTTTCCTGGGAATCTCAGGATGCATGATTACAGTTGGTATATATATTATTCCAGAATAAGACTATAAACGAGAAAATGTTATAAATGATTATGAATTGAGAATTGTATTATGATATAACATGCAAAGACTTAAAGGTGACTCAAAATATATGAGAAAATGACCCTTTGGACCCATCAGACTATAGGTGGTGAAAAGGTGATCCTGGAAAATGATCCTTTGGACCCAATCAAACTATAGACGGTGAAAAGGTGATTCTTGCCCCCTAGTCGTCTCAAAAGGGTAGACGGAATTTTTACTTATCGAAAGGGATAAGTATGTGCTGGTGACGACTAGCAAGGTATGAGCTCATAACCTAGATTACTCCCAAAAGGGTGGAGTATAGGGTGGCCCAGGAAAATGATGATGAAAGTAACTTTAAGTCACCTAAGGAATTAAGTAACGTATTATGTGATTATGATGTTCTTCTATGCATAGTATTTATGAGATGATGATGAGAAATATGATGTTCTTCTATGCATAGTATTTATGATATGATGATGAGGAATATGATGTAGTCTTATGCATAATTATGTTATTATATATGAAAGGAAAAGTTCATTATAAACATGACATGCTAAGTTTATGATGCATTATAAGACGCATCATTAAAAGACGAACCTCGATAAAGTATATTTTCGAACTTAATAAATCAATCTTAGCATGCTCACTATTTCATAATGAAACTCGAGGTTCTTGGGAACGATGATGATGACACAATGCATCATGAGGTGAGTACCCTAGATTCTTTTATAAGTTTCTCACTCCCTCTATTTTTCTTTCCATCTCGTCTTCAAAAAGAAGGAAGCGTTCGTGAATCACATTAAGGCCTTCACCTATAGCTGAACTTGATCCTGCTAGTTTCACTCGTATATTTCAGATATATATCCCTATCCTTGGAGTGTTATTACTAGGTGCCATTAATGGATGTCCTTCCATCCATATATTATTTATGTTTTGTTAGATTGCTTATACCTAGTCTTATTCTGTTGGTAGGCAAACTATCTATGTGTTATGTAATTATGGATGTTATATGATGAAACCAATATGATGTATTTTTCATGCTATATCTACGTTATTCGCTTTATTTCGATTATTGTTCACGTTATGTGCGGCTCACGTTTTCAATTATGTTTTAAAAAAAAATGGCTCGTAATTTCACTAAGTATTTTTAAAGTATGATGAAAGAACTGAAGCAAAGAGTAAAGTCTAGTAATTAATCAGATACAACCTAGGTGTATTCGGTTAATTATTTGGGTGTTACACTATTACTTTCTCCTACATTTGGCACTAGAGTTTAGTTCTCCAAAAGGTAGAACAACTTATCAATTATGGAGAAAAGATTCTTGGATAAAATGGCTTAACAAACCATGCACATTGTTCAAGGTACTCTATCAACCATCCCCCATACTTCAATTAAGATGATTATCATTAGCAAAAAGATGAATGAAGTTGTTCATTGAGTCAACAAGTTTGGACATGTTGGACATCATTCAAAATAGAGACTACATCCTAACAAAAGATGTTCAACATAATGTCTTTGCCGATGATAAGCCTAGTCCACTTATGATAAGGAAGATTCCTAGATATTAGTGGATAGATCAACAAAACATTTAAGTATAGCTAAATGCCAAAGCCAAGTATCTCTTAACTTGTGCTTTAAGTAAAAAGAGTATGACATGATCATTGCTTGTGATACAAAAAAAAATATAGGATAGACTTTTAATGCTGCATGAAGCAACTGCCAAGCAAAGCAAACTAGTATCAGCATGTTGGTTCACCAATATGAAATGTTCAAGATGCTTGAACATGACAACATTGATGAAATGGCCACTAGATTTATGCATATCATAAACTATTAAAAGGTCTTGGTAAAAGGTATACAAATGCTAAAATGGTCAAAGATCCTTATGAGTTTGCCTCCTAGATGGCTTTCTAAAGTTCCTCCATGACAAAAGCTAAGGATCTAGAAACTTTGAATTTGGATGCTCTCATAGGTCTCTAAAAACTCATAAGGTTGAGGTAAATGAAACTTATGGATAGGCTCTAAAAGTCTCTGAGGAATCTAAGGATGAAGATGCTTTTGAAGTAGATTCAAAAGATGATGAAGATGCTTTTGAAGTAGATTCAAAAGATGATGATGATGCAATGTCGTTGCTGGTGAGAAAATAAAGTAGGCCTACAAAGGCAAAATCAAGAAAAAGGAATCAAGCTTTAGAAAGGGCAACAAAGGAAAAACAAAGCTAGAAACATCATTTGCTATTATTGTGGTGAGAAAAGTCACCTCAAAATTGATTGTCCTGAGCTTAAGAGGGTGCAAAAGAAAACCTTCCCAACGAAGAAAGCTATACTGGAAATATATGATGATTTAGAATAAGAAAGAGATGGTTTATCATCTCAAGATGAAACAAAATAGGTTGCAAATTTTTGTTTCATAGCAAACTATGTTTTTGAGGAAAAAAAAGTAAGATAAAACCTTCTGAGCATGAATCTAAATTATCCTATGACAAACTTTTAGAGATGTACAATAAACTTCTTAAAATTCCTTAAATACTTACAACTCATTATACTTATCTGAAGAAAATATTCCAAAAATTATCTTCTGAATTAGGGAACATCAAATCAAAAAATGAGAAGTTAAGGCATGAGAAAGGTAAGCTTTTGAAAGAAAACAACCTTTTGGAGGCTAAACCAAATGGCTAAAAGATTATGGCTTCTGGAAAAGTTTAGAAAGTTCTGAAAAAGTTTTTGAACTTCAAAGAAACACAAGTATTCTCAAATATGATTTAGAAAGGATGGTGGGTGGATCTAAGTATGTGGATATGATGATTAGTAGACATGAACTTATTTTGAGAAAAGTATACTAGGTTTTGAGAAAGTAATGGATGACAAAGGATCAGAGAGTTCATCAAAGAAAAAGTCCTTATGTATGTTCTACTTTAATAAAAGACATCTTTTTTATAAATGCCCCTGCTCAAAAATGGTAAAAAAGAAGGAAAGTATTGTTCCTAAAAAGATCACTAACCCAAAAGGACCTAAGAAAGTATAGGTACCTAAGGAAAAAATGGTTTTTGATGCAGGTGTGCCTTAAAACACATGGTTGAGATATGGAAAATGGTACGTGGATAGTGGATGTTGCAAATGGGGTTAAAGCCAAAGTTACTAGTATAGGAAATGTTATGTTCTTTTAGTTGAAGGTCTTGCTCATAAAACCTTCTTAGCATTATTCAATTTGTGACCAAGGCTATAAGGTTAGGTTTGAAGCAAAATGTTGGAGAGTGTTAAATCCAACTTTTGGCAAGATCATTCATTTTGGAAATAGGCATGACAACACTTTTTTGTTGTATCTAGATGATCTATGATGGGGTTGCATTTATGCACCCCTTTTCTTCTATAACTTTAGCCATATTTCATCATTTGTGTGCTTAACTAGTTGATATATGGTAGATTGTGTTTGGTCCTCATTATGCATCATTGAACAAAGTAATGGTTATTTGCACCATTTTAATGAATAAATATGTTTTGAGGTTTCCTATGCTTTTAATCTTTTCTTGTGAGAGTTATTTGGTTGTAAGAACTTTTCAAGTTGGGGCATAAAGACCATAGAGGAACATAAAGTGACTTGGACCTGCATCAATAGCTCCAAGAATGCTATAATAGCTATAGAAAGTGCTATAATGGTCAACAAAGGATGGTTTCTTGGTCTATGACTATTATAGTGGTTTATGATCGCTATAATAGTCTATGACTTAACAACCTCTTTCATTAGTACTATTAACAAAATAATTAAATGTAAACAAACAATAGGGAATTTCAAAATTTAGACAAACACTATTAAAATTGTGACAGTTTGAGGCATGTAAAATAAAAATAGTTAATAATAATATTTTAACTGAGATAGGAATAAATAGTAACACTCTAGACCCAAAAGGATGAATAATGACATCCAAGACCTGGGGCCAAATTTGGTCTAAGGCCAAGAGGTGAATAGTGCAACCTAAGGCTTGGGACGGGCTAGAATTAGGGAAGCTAAACCTGGGAATTAGATAAAACCCTAAGACTAAGATAAGGATAGGGTTAAAAAGATATTTTTAACCTAGTAAAGTTATTTATGCATTAACAGGATAGTAAGAAAGTAATAACTGGTACAATGAAGCACCAAAATTGACCCAATTGAAGGATAATACTAAACCCTTGATATTTTTGGCACAGATCAAAAAGATAAATATGCAAATTTATAACAGCAATACGTGATAAATTTATTCATAAATGTTAGTAATTATGCTTCACAAACTTGAAGAACAAGTAAACTTAGAGAACAAGTTAACTTAGACAAGTAAGGCTCTCTCCATAAATAGGGTAAGCTCTTCAAAAAAATGAAACAAGAAATCTCTCTTCTTACCCACATGCTAGTCAAAATACACCCTTGGTTTCTCACCTCCATTTTCAATTTTCTAAGCTTCCAAACACAAATCCTAGGTTATTATGCCATAAATCTACAAGAAAACTTCTTGAATCAACCTTTTAAACACATAAATCTAGCCAGACACCACTCTTTTCTTGAAAGAAAACCTTGTTCTTGGAAGAGTTTGAAGGAGTTAGAGCTAGAAGTTGGAGCTAGGTGTGGAAGTTATAATCAACAAAGAAAACTAAGCTTGGAAATAAGGTAGGAAGATCTAAGACAAAAACTTAGTGTATGTTTGATTTCTATGTTAGTTTTGGCTTGAATGCTTGGAAATCATGTTTATGCAGGATGGATATAGTGTTAGTCTAAGCTTTTAGATCCTAATGTTAGTATGTTTATGAAGCTTGAAGTGAATTTCTAAAATGATGTATATAACTCTTCATATAGAAACACTTAATTTATGCTTCAAAGATTTGAAATTTGTTAGTTTTTGGCCTTAAATATCCTAAAGAAATATGTTAATGAACTTTGAGTTAGATCTCTTGATAAATGGGTTAGAAATTCAAAAGTGTTAAAGAACACTTAGATACCAATTTTGGAATTTGATGAAACATATGTGCAAGTCAACAATCAAGAAATGAAAGATAAAATTATTGGAAAAATAAACAGGCCTATTTAGCCTTAGCAAAGAAGAAGTGAAGCAAATGTTTTGCACCGTGTAAACCTTGGAATTAGGATTATGTTAGCAATATGATGTAATTAAAAGGTAAAAACTTAGATTAAGTTAAAAACATAATTAGACACCTAAATAAGCAAATTTTAGCTCTCTTGAAATAATAATTATTAGAAAACCAACTAAAGTTTTAGACATTAAAAAGAACCAAAGTCTTGAAGATTTACCAAGAGAAAATTTTAGATAAATAAGCTTGAAGAAAACTAAATGAAGTTGTATTTAAGTGTATGTTATTATGACATATTAATTATGTTACTAACATAAAGTTTAGTAAATTTCAAGGAATAAGCTAGTAAAGCTTTGTGATGAAGTTTAAAGAAATATTCTATGAAAGAATAAAGTTTAGTCCATGTAGAGTACATGGAAAGGATTATTACAAATTAAAGTATAAATTTCAAATTTCTAAGTAAGCTTAAAAGTGTTAAGCACAAGAATTTTATTAAGAGTTTTTCACTAGATTTTACACAAAGGAAAAAGTAAGCTAGAAAAACAAATATTAAAGTGTTTATATGCTTAATTGTAAGCTTATGGAATCAATTGTGGTAATGTAAAAGCATCAAGTTAGTTGATGAGAACTATATCTGTGATCTATATAAGGTTGTAGTACGAGGTACTACATCAATTAATTTCATTAGAAATATAGCAATTGATGAGAATGAGAACTATGATAGTGATCTATATAAAGTTGTAGTATGAGGTACTACATTGATTGAACTATATCAGTGATCTATATAAGGTTGTAGGTGTTACATCATTGGCAATATATCAGTTGAGAAGTATATCAGGAGTCCCACTACACATAACCATATTAACCTATTAAATTAAGAATGATAAAAGAAATATTAATAAATCCTAGTTAAATTACTTAGTAACACAATATGAACTCTTTAGGTTAAATAGAGCTAAGATAGAAAGCCAGATATTTGTAAGTAGGTCTAGGATTTCTTACTGAGAATCTTTGACTTTCATTTCTACTGTTATATTTTGACATAGATGGTGACCATGGTGATGTTTGAGGAGACGCATAGGTGGTATTGGTGCTATGGTCCAGACCTTTTGACGAGGCACTGATAGAGAGCTTAGTTGGCATTTTTATTTTCCTTTAATGAATTTTGAGTAGTGTCATACCTAAACTAGATGGTTCTGTGTGAACCAAGGTAAGGGTTTGATCTAGTTGTGCACATTATTTATTCGTCGATGCATAATACAATTATATTATTTCGCTATTTTATTATAACCTATTATTTATGTTTAAACTTTACGACATAGAGGAAAAAGTAGTTCATGCTTTTTCACAAAAAACAGGCTCATATTTAATATCACACATACACTTCTAAGATCAACAGAATTAACAAGTAACAACTACTCACTATAAAGTTATAGCTTAAGCATGACTTTTTGGTAGGAAGGGTGTTACAGTGACCACTAAAGCGGTCATGTGATAGTGTGACGTTAGTGTTAGTGCAAATTTTATTTTACTAATTAGGCCTTGCTTTAAATGTAAAAATGCTATAGTATAAATAGCCTTAGGTCAAACAATTGTGCGGGCTTGATACTTTAAGCTGCCATCGTTGGCTTCTCTCTACTGTTTCTCTACGCTCTCTCTAGGATCTTTAGCTATTTCAATATCAATTTTTGTACCCATTTAGGATTTTAATCATACTTTTCATCATCTTTTACTGTAATCCTCCACCTATAGGAGAGTAGTTTCTTTACCTTGTGCAAGAATTACCAAGGATCAAGTTTTGTTTCAGATTATTCTATTCTAATTCGATTTACAATTTGTATTTCCAATCTTTCTTTCTCTTTCTCTCTCCTATATTTTTGTGTTATTTGATACAATTGTATTCTTGAGAGTTAGCTTCGATTGTGTGTGTGTTTGCAATTGTGAATGCTATGCATTGTTAGGATTCCAATTTGGCATAATTTAACTAATAGTTTAAAGCATGTTTAATTGGTAACGGGGTTAGAATTAATTCTGATAAAGGATTAAGTTGTTGTGGTTGATGTTTAAGTTGGCATAGGCATATAGGGATTGTGATAGTGAATTTCTAGTGTCCGTGTTAGCAAAACTCTTGGTAAGTTATGCGATTATATATTGCCTAGTAGAATTACATCATTATTATGTGAGTGCATCATAATGAAAACAACCGCCTCTGTGAATTATCCTTTTGAGCCAGTGCTTACTAATCCTTGATCCATATGGCTCCTTGTGTAGATAGCTTTCGCCTTCTAAATTTCTACAATTAATTTAATTTTTGTAATTGCTAAACCAAACCCACAAGTTCTTAATTGATTGGTAATACTTCTTTGTGAGACAACCTGAGTTGTGCCCTTTTACTACATTTTTTGTGCAACTTGACATTAAATAAATTTTAATTTTGTTTAGGGGTAGTGATAACTCCTATCATATTTTGGCATCGTTGGTGGGGAAATGGAGCAAGTTAATTTTTTACAATTAATTTTTATTTGAATTTTTTAGTTTCTTTTTTAGTTTTTATTTTTAATTTCAATTTTTCAGTTCCTTTTTATTCTTACTTTAATTTTTTATTTGAAAAACTATTTTTATTTATTTATTTAATTTTTGTTATTTGTTTTATTTTGTTGGTTCCCTTATATGACTCTTTCCTTGCTTGATATGAACTTAATTCCTTTAGATCCTAAGATTGAAAAGACTTTAAGGCATCGAGGGAAGAAAATAGCAAGGAGGAACAATTTAAACTTTTCAATTTCTTTGTTAGTGTTTCAAGTGATATGCCAAATTTGAATAGGACCCTAAAAGAGCTAGCTACTCCTTATCTCACATATCAGCTGTTAAGGTTTGCTATCCCTAACCTTTAAGTGGACTTTGAGCTCGAGTCTAAGCTCCTTTATCATATGCCTAAGTTTCATAACATGTCTAAGGAAGACCTACACAAGCATTTGAAATAGTTCCACATTGTCTTACCACGAAGCATCGGGGAGTTATAGGACAGATCAAATTGATCGAGGGTCTTCCTATTTGCTTTAAGGGTGATACTAGGATTAGTTCTTTTACATCCCTCATGGGGTAGTTGACAATTTGGTTGAGATGAAGAGACTGTTTCTTGAGAAGTTCTTTTCAGCCTCTAAAGCGCCACCAGAAAGATATATGTGGCATCAGCTATTACTAGGAGAGTTCTTGTATGAGTATTGCGAGAGATTTAAGATGCTCTGTGAGAGCTGCCCTTAGCATAAGATCCCTAAGCAACTTTTCATTCAGTACTTCTATAAAGGGTTACTTGCTTTTGATCGAAGTATGCTTGATGCTCCTAGTGGAGGTGCAGCCAAGGCCCTTATTGAGAATATGGCTTGAAACCCATAATAGTTTGGGCCTAGAGCCAATGTCAATACTCATAGTGTGAATGGAGTTTCTAAGACTGGAGACTAGGAGAGAAAAGAAGCTTGAGGAGATGACTGAGTTTGGGAAATAGATTGCCTTGAATCAGTCCAGCAGGCTCCTCTACCCAAGGTAATGAATGCTTGTAGTATTTGCTCTTGTGATACCCATACCACTTATGCCTATCCCTAGATGCAGGAAGACCCACTTCAATTCCTGCTAGCAATGTATTTTCTAGTAGACCCAGAATCAGAGTAACCAACAAAGGTATGATCCTTATAGCAACACATTTAACCCCAACTGGATGGATCATCCTAATATGAGGTAGGTTAATTCTTCACAATGGCGGAGATGTGTTCTATCTTAGTAGAAACCACCACCACCTATTCCATAATTACCTACACCTCAACAACATCTAGCATTACCAGCTCCTCCATCCAACTCTAAAGCACCATGGCAGGAGATAATGAGAATGATAATGGAGAACCAGAAAAACTCATGCAGCCATATAAGAGATGAGGAAAGAAATGAACCAACTCAAGGGCAGTAATCTAACAGCAACAATAGGTTCTTCTCAGATACTTTCCTAGATCATTTTCAATCTTAGAGGGAATGTTAGTGCCAGGTACTTTGAGGTTGGTGCTATCTTGATTGAGGTTGTTAGTCCACCTAAGTAGAGTGCTGGTGAGTGGGGTAAGGTGTATGAGCCTGAGCATGCACCTAAGTAAAAAAAAAGTCAATTGAGCTAGTGGAGGTCTATTTTGCCTTTTCCTTAAGGAATCTTAAGACCCACGAGACTAGCTAAAGCGGAGTTAGAAAAAGAGCTCTTGGAGATCTTTGAGAATGTGTAGGCAAACATACCTCTATTGGATGCGATCAAATAGATTCCTAAATATGCTAAAATTTTGAAGGATCTATGTACCAATAAGAGGAAACTATAAGGCAATGAGAAGTGGAAAGTGACTATGGGGGGTGAATGCTTCCTTTCTCATCATGCTAGCTAACCTCCACCTAAATGCAAGGATCCAGACACATTTAATGTTCATACTCCTACGTCCTAAGGGTTTGACTAACACATTCACTAATAATCCATAATCATAGTTCTACGAACCTATCCAAGTTTAATTACCAATTGATGCAACCTAATCTCCCATTGGAGTTAATTTCATTCCCTTACCAAATAGATATAATTTAGTAAATTGAGTAAATACCCCAATGGAATCCTAATTAAGCATACAACTCATAATGTAAATGAACACACAATCAGGCAACTCTCAAAAAATACAATTGCAATAATTGATACAATCAATATTAAAGAGAGATAACAAAAGGAAAGAAACCCAACGACAAATCACATTAAGAATTGGAACCTCAAGAACAAATCTCAATCCTCAGTTATCCTTGTGCAAGGAAAAGAAAATTATCCAACCATAGGTGGAGGATCACAATTAATGTTAAGGAGAGTATAATCGTAATCTCAAATAGGAGCCAAAATAAGGATTGGAAGCTCCCAAAACCTAGAGATAGTAGAGAGATGAAGAAAAAGAAAGTGGAGAGAGTAGAAAGAGTGGAGGCATCCCTGAACAAGTGTGTAAGATCCCCTTTTAACCTAAGCTAAGCATATATATATATATATATATATACATAATCATAGTATAAAAAACGGGGCCCAAAATAATAAAAAATACTTTCATGAACTGTTCATAAACACCACTCTACATAGAATATTAGCAACCTTTAATCTTGCAACTCCATTTTCATCAAGAGGCTCTTAAAATTGGATTTTGAGCTAAACGTGAAAGTTATAGAGGACTTCTTTAGCTTTTCAAAATATCTTTATTTGTCTAATCCGATCTTTGTAGAGAGATACACCTTTTTTAATTACAATACTTCCTGTAGATGTGCTCAAATGAGCTCCAAAACTCTTCTATTTAGCTTCCAAATTCTCCCAAATTGATCACTGCTACAAGCTTCATACACCTCAATGATCTTCATACACTAATATGCATGGGAAGTCCTGTAATAAAATTACACTCACAAGAGATGATTAAAAGCATAGAAATCTTCAAAACATATTTGCTCATCAAAATCGTATAATTAACCATGATATTACTTAATGATTTACACGGGAGACTAAATACGAATCAACAAAATATCAACCAATTAAGCATATAAATGATGCAATATGCCAAGAGTTATATAGCAAAAAGAGTGGATGAATGCAACTTATCAAGGCCCACCCTACACCGAATTCATAGGTAGTAGTTGAGATAGGAGCAGTGGATGGCTCTTTGACTGAGCCCTATATGTGGCTCAAAGGTGACGAGAAGTCATGGTAAGTAATTTAAAATTTCATTTCATTCACAGTATATTGTATAATATGAACAATTAATTGATATATATATTTAAAATCATATGTATATTATCATTGTTTTGAACTTATTGTTATGCACTTGACTTTGATCATCAATTGGTCTCCATAATGTGACAAAGACTATTTACAAAATGTATGACTGGCCAATCGAGAGTTTCGGCAAGTTGACCAAGGAGGTGGAAAAGTGTTGCTGGTGTATACAATGGAATTGAAGGTAAAATAAAATTATTTTAAAATTATTTAATTTACTTTAGTGATTGATTTTCTCGGAACTATTTTATACTTTCATGTGCAGAGCAATTTCATCATCGATCCAGCGGATGATGATTACATGTAAAAGGTCTTCAAGACCCAGACAACCAAGAGGCTGTAGGAATGTTCATATTCGTGAGGAGCAGGATCAGACTCACAAGTGACTCACAAGTGACTACTGAACCTCCAAAAGTTTAGGGACGAGTCCCTTGAGGCGAAGGCAAGCAGAGCCTCGCAAAAGGGTAGCTCACTCCAAGCTCTACAAAGGACAACCTGCTTGAAGAAGAACATTGAAATAGGCGCGCCGCCAGATTCGGATTCGCGCCGCTAAGGAATATTGAGTCAACGTTCCATCACCATGTTAACTAATGTACCCGAGAATATTGCAACTTTATATCTAATATTGAGGATATTAGAAAATGCTAGTCTAAGATATTATTCTTGTGATGATAAATCTGAAATTTCCTTTAGCGATAGATATGCTAAAACGATCTCAATGAATATATTCATCTAAATGCTCATTGTGGACATGCAAATTATATGCTCTCTTTAATCATGTACTAAATTTGTCCTATCACCGGCCGTTACTTAGCACAAAAGTTCAGTACTTGTTGATATTTAGAATGCATGTTATATTCTTTGATTTTGGATTGGAAAATCTTTTGAGGATGTTTATCATATCTCCGGCAATTTAATTCACAATTCTGACCGTTTAAATAATTATGTTTCTTTATATGCACACGATATTGTGCATAAATGTCATTCATGGATTATGAATAATATTATTGAGAGCCACTGCATAAGATATTTTGGCACAATTCCCAACAATTAATCGACCTAGAATAAGGTCATCCTCCAGCCCAAAATGAGGCAGAGGAATGAACTGACCTAGATTCGAAGTTGGAACGTAGCTTGGATTGAGGTTTGACAGCTAATTGTTTGTTTATAGAAGTTGATATGATACACTAATCCTATATATGTTGATGTAGCATTTTGATCATAATACTGCTTATTAATTTGAATCTTATATCTCTTCAGTTATTATATATTTTACTTAACCTTTCTTGGAGATGAAAGGGAAGAAAAGATAGATCATAAACTAGAGCATGGGCATGGAGACAATCCACATACTTTCATAAAAGCAAGACTTGATGTATCAAGGAGAGCACGAGGACTTCTTAAAGAATAAAGATGGACCCATGAATTAAGGGAGCTTTCTCTAAACTTTTATTCTTTGAATAAAATGCCATTGCATGTATATGATATTCATTTAAATTATTATTATTAATTCCAAGTACTTAAAAATTTTTAGTACCCTTAAAATAGGAGCACGTCAGAAATGAAGTTATCCAACTCGAATTGAGACTGATATGAAATTAAAGTTAGAATAAAGAGGAGAGTGAAGCATGATAATTAGTTGTTGTACCTACTAACATTAGTATGGAAAGAAAAGACATGTCATCAATTATGACATGAACTCAGAGAGAAGTCACTCCATTAGTATCCATGAATTAGGAGAGCTTGAGCACTTCAACTCTTCAAGAAGAAGGAAAAAACTCGCCACTAAGGGGAGCTTTCACTAAACTTCCAAAATTCCCTGAATATATTTAATCGCTATTGTATATGATTTAAAATGTTACATATTTCATCCTACCATTAGTCTTTTTATTGATCATAAAAAGAACTTAACTAATCAAGTTTAATTAAAAGGTGGGAGCATATATGTGAAGACCCATGCTCAGAAAATAAAGCTAAGTTTCGACCATGAGGAAACGACAAGTCCACAAAACTGAGATCAGAATTTGGATGAAAGCATAGGAATAAGATCCTCACTCGTAGGAGAGGATGTATAAAACCCAGAAAAGGGTTTGGAATTAAAACCTAGAGAAAGGGTTTAGAATAAAATCTTCGCATGTAGGTGAGAACAACTAAAGCCTAGAAAAAGGATTTGGAGTTAAGACCCAGAGAAAGGGTTCAAAATTCAATCTTTGTACGTGGGCGAGGACATCTAAAACCCAAAACAAAAGGTTTGGAACTAAAACCTGAAGAAAGGATTTGGAATTAAAACCTAGAAAAAGGTTTGGAATTAAAACATAAAGAAAGGGTTCAAATATAAAAATCCAGGAGATAGTTTGGAATTAAAACACGAAGAAAGGGTTCAGAATTAAAACCCGCAATAGGATTTGGAATTAAATCCCACGAGAAGGTTAAGAATTAAAGTTGGAGAACGAGTTCGGAATTAACAATAAAAAAAGGGATTCAAAATCAAAACTCGGGTAAAAGGGAAAACTTGGAAAAACAGTTCGAAGAGGAAATAACTAGAAATTCTACCTATTATAAAAATTGGCCAGCACAAGGTCACTTGCGAATAGAGAATGAGAGTCGAGTCCTAAGCTTTTTTCGAACAAGTGCTTGGATAGAAAGAACCATTAATAAAGTAGCTGCCTAACAAGCAACAATCAACCAAAGAAAAAGAAGTCAACAAGCTGAGGAAACCAAGTTTTTATACCTTAGTGATTGGAGAATTGTTCTTACCTAGAAATGCGACAAGAGTGCAAGTAGCTCCAATGTAGATCCGAACGAGGGTGGGGTACCTGAAGACACTCTAATGCTCAAGTCGGGGAATGCGTGAGGAGCGATGAGGTATTTGTGAGTGATCAAGATTGTCATACTTGGGGGCGCTAGCCCTCTAATATCCTGAAGTTCCTCTGTGTTAAATCTAGTGGTGATCTTCCTTAAGTGTAGGAGATATTTGTTAGTAATAGAGATATGATATGATAATAAAAGGATATTATGAGATATAGAAAGATTCTATACGGGATTTTTGAGATATCCTCCACTAAATCCAGGGGAATATATTGGGGAAGAAGCGAGATTATGTGGCCGTCTTTGGGCCCTAAGTCCGAGAGCTCTAGTGGCTTGAGTCGAGGTGTTCTGACCTATATTTTTAGTCCAGTACAAGAACTATCCTGAGGCTACTCTCAAACATTATTGAAACGTGTGAGCCTAATCTAGGCAAAAATAATTATTGAAGAAATGCCCCAAGTTTCGTGTAGAAATCACATTGGAGCCAGAGCACTTGTGGCCAAAATACTTCAGTAGGGTATTTCTAGCCAACAATGAGGAACGATTGCTTGCAATTTGTAAAGAAAGGCGGCAAGTGTCAGAGATCAAGGTACTTCAAGCATACCCCCACTGAGGCGTTACATTGCTAGAGGTTTGCCTTCACTGAAGGTGAGGACATCATAAACCAAGAATGGAAGTTAGCTTATCTAAGATCTTAACTAAAATAAGAAATAAGAAGCCTTATATAAAGGAGTAAATTCTAGTAATCATGGGATAAAGGGCTGAACCCGTTTTTGTATTGATGGAATGAAAATAGTAACAGAATTTGAACAATATAAGCAACAAGGAATCTAACAGTAACAATATTTTGGTAGTTTTCTAAAGTCATAAAGGGAAAAAAAGAAGTGAAGGAATTATGAAAGAACAATTCTTGATAGAAGTCCTAAGGTAGCCTCCACCTGAAAGCTTCAACACCTAAGGAAAGAAGAAGAAGATGATAATGGTGAGAATTTCATAATAGAAGGGAGGAAGAAGCTATTATAGAGAGAGAAAGGAGAATCACCACAAAAGGCCTAACAAACAAAGTCCGCAGCAAGCTATTTGTGGCTCTCTTCCTGCTCCTCCTTTGCTTCTTGGTAAAGGATCGTTTGCCACTTATCTTTTCCTCATAACTAACTCAGCTTTTGTCTCATTTGCGTGCATTCACTTCAACATTGACCTCTTTGGCCCTCTCATTAATTCTCTTCCCTAAATTACCCTCCCATTAAAACAACCTTGTCCTCAAGGTTGAATTCCGGGTGTGTCTTGTAAAGTTCTCCTGCCTTCCCAAGTAGTGAAAGAATTTTCCCCTTCCCACCATTTCACTTGTAGTTGTTGTACTTTTTTTCCATTCTAGAATTATCTTTTTGTCAAGTATGGCACTCGGATTCAATATTGGACCCAATTCATAAGTCTATAGTGGTAATGGAAGATAGTTCTCTTGTAGTCTCCCTTGAACTTCTTAAGCAAGGAAATATGGAATACATTATGGATTCTAGCTTCTCCTGGTAATTCCAATTTGTATGCTACTGGACTCAACTTCTGAGAAATATGGAATGGCACAAAATATCTAGACCAATCTTTTGTTGTTTCCTTAAAGCCACTGAATGTTGCTAATATGGTTGGAACTTGACTAAGACAAGATCACCCTCCTGTAACTCTTCCTGTCTTCTGTTCTTATCAACATAGTACTTCATGAATTGTTGGGACTTAGTCATATTCGCCTTCAATTGGTCTAACAACTTATCTCTTTCAATCAACAATTGTTGTAGTGTTTGATCATCTCTTTCCGAAACTTCATATCTGACCAATGATGGGGATCTCTACCATACAATGCTTTATAAGGAGTCATTTTAATACTTTTATGGTAAGAAATATTATACCAATCCTGAGCCCAAGGTAGCATATTCGACCAATTCTTTGGATTGTCAAAACAATAGCATCAAGGTATTGTTCAATACTTCACTTTGTCCATCCGTTTGTGGATGATATGCTGAGCTCATGACAAGTTTAGTTCCTTGTAGCATGAAAAGTTGCTTCCAAAAACTACTTACAAATAATTTGTCCCCATCAGAGACAATAGATCTAGGAAAACCATGTAGTTTGATGATTTGTTGCACAAAAATTTCCGCAACTTGCTTGCTAGAGAAATCATGCTTTAATGGCAAAAAGTGTGCAAATTTGGAGAGTCTATCAATTACCACCATGATAACTGAGTAGCCATTTGCTGAGGGTAAAGCGTGATGAAATCCATGTAGATTTCTTCCTAGACTTGTGAAGGTCCAGGTAATGGTTGCAGTAATCCGAGGCGGCTTTGAATTAGTCTTGGCTTGCACAAATCGTAAGTCTAGCACATAATTTCTTATTTGCTTTTACATATTGGGCCAATAAAATTGAGAGCATATCCTCTCTATAGTCTTAGCAATTCCTGAGTGTCCTACTCCTTGAGAATTGTTGGAATTAAGCTGCGTTTGGGGAATAACCACACTGTTTCTCCATAGCAGGTAGATCATTTTGGCAACTATAATTGCGTCTCTTTTATCATTGTTAGCACATTGCTGTAAAATTTGTCAGCTATTCATCCTGAATTCTTCAACCTTAAGTGTTTGTAACCAGTCTAGGGTTGGGATTGACCATGTAGCAAGGAAGCATCTAGAAAGGGCATCAACCGCAGCATTCTACTCCTGGCTTATAGTATATCTAGAAATCATACCCTAGAAACTTATGCAGCCACTTTTACTATTTTGGAGTATTGAGATTTTGGCCTAACAGGGATTGAGACCTTGGTCTGTTCTTATTATGAATCATTTCCCCAACAAATAATGCCTAAACTTAGCTATAGCTTCAGTTATGGCAAAGAGTTCTCTTGTATAAGTCGATTGTCTTTTCATAGGTGAAGACATCTTTTTAGACAAATATGCTATTGGATGCTTCCCTTGGATAAGAACAACACCAATGCCAATGCCAAAAGCATCAAGTTTCAATTTCAAAGGGCAAGTCAAAATTATGCAGGCCAACATCGGTTTTAAAGTGATAACCTGTTTAATGCTGGAATGCATCCTCAGCTTTAGGGGACCACTAAAAAGCATCTTTCTTCAATAGATCAGTGAAGGGAGCTGCAATTGAGGCATAGCCCTTAATGAATCTCCTATAGTATCATGTAAGGCCTAAGAATCCCCTTAGTTGTTTGAGGTTCTTTGGTTGCTACCATATTATCACTGCTTATATCTTGTCTTTGTCCATGTGAACACCATTACTAGTAATAGTATGCTCCAGATAATCAATCTCCTTATTTCCAAATGAACATTTGGAAAGTTTTGCATAGAGGCTCTCTCTTTGTAGCACCTTTAGCACCACTTCCAAGTGATATAAGTGAATATTCCATGAAGTCCTGTAAACTAAAATATCATCAAAGAATACTAACACGAATTTCCACAAATATGGTCTAAACACATCATTCATTAACCATTGAAAGGTAGCCAGCATTTGTAAGCCCAAAAGCCATCACCAACCATTCATAGTGACCTTGGTGAGTCCTAAATGTTGTTTTGCATCTGTCTTTTGGTTTAACTAAGATTTGATGATATCCAAATCTCAAATCTAGTTTTGAAAATAATGCAGCTCTCTATAATTCTTCAAGCAACTCATCTACTATAGGTATAGGGAACCATTCCTTGATAGTGATGTTATTTGGAGCCTTATAATCAGTACAAAATCTCCAAGTTCCATATTTTTTCTTAACTAATAGGATAGGGGAAGAGAAAGGACTCTTACTTGGTTGAGTTATGCCATCATTGAGAATTTGCTGAACCATCAACTCATCAATTTGTTCCTTTTGGCTATGAGGATAACTATAAGGCTTGACTTTCACCGGTTGTGCTCCTTCAACCAATGGAATGCTATAATCATGCTCGTTGTGTGGTGGTAGTCCGGTTGGTTGATCAAACACCTTTGGATATGTGTGTAAGAGTAAAGCCAATTCAGGCTCCATTTCCTGATAAGTCAAGTGTTGTTGGTTGATGATTGTCATTACTTTCCAACTAAACTGTAAAAGCTTTTGCCACTGCATCTATGTTGAAAAGTCACCTAATGTGGTGAAATTAGGCTTGTTGGGGTGCTGTTGAATCATCACCCTTAATAGTGATAAATTTTCCTTCATGGAGAAATCTGATTAGTAGTGCATCATAGTCAGCAATGTGAGCTTTGAGAGTTTCAGCCAAGTGGCTCCAATCACTAAATCACCTCCTGCTACCTGCAATATGTACGCCAGATGACAAGGGCCAAGAGTAATCTCCGTGCAAAAAGGCATGGACAATGAGCGACTCCTGTCAAGCTTCTAAGCGGAGGGATACATGAATGAACCAATTACACACCATGATAAGAAGGATCCTAGGTTGTATAGGTATAGGACTATACAGTTGAGGTTGGGTTATATGAATTGATTGGTACTACCTATGCCAACAAAGATACATCTTCTTTTCGGTAGCCCATCACTAAAAAACTCCATGGTTAAGCTTGCTTGACTTGTAACAATTTTGGAATGGGTGACATCATTTTTTTAAGAAGTGTGTGAGTGAGGACAAAGCACGTTGAAAAGGCTCATGTTGGTTTGTAGGGATAGTCATCAATCTATAAGCAGTAGGGGATGTTACAAATGGTATCAGAGCCTGCACCTCTCCTAGTGTGGTGTGGTTTGGGGACGAACTAAGCGGAAGTGGTGGGCATGTAACGCCCGTGACAAGGGCTGGAAGTGATTGCCAAAAAGGCACGGACAATGAGCGGCTTTGTTAGGCTTCGAAGCGGAGAGGTACATGAATGAACTGATTACATACCAAAATGAGAGAGATCCTGAGGTTGTATAGGAATGGAATTATACAGTTGATGATGACTTATATGAATTGATTGGTATTACCTATGCCAACAAAGATGCATCTTCCTTTTGGTAGCCCATCACTAAAAAACTCCATGGTTAAGCATGCTTGACTTTGAGCAATTTTGGGATGGGTGACCTCCTGGGAAGTTTTCCAGGAAGTGTGTGGTGAGGACAAAGCATGTTGAAATTACCCGTGTTGGTTTGTAGGGATAGTCGTCAATCCATAAAATAGTAGGGGATGTTACATAATACATAGACATCTAGAATTTGAATTTTATGGCCCTGCATAAACACATTCAGTGAAAGAATGCGGCCTCAGGTTGGGATGTGAAAATTTCCTACCATTACTTTGAAACCCAAGGCAAGTTCCACTGTTAGTCAGAGAAATTTGGCAATTCTTGGCTAGATAAATCTATCTGAGCTGCCCCCATCGATCAAAACTTGTACTTCCAAGCCTTGGATGAGAGCCTTTAAACGATTGTGCCCAATCCTGAAGTTCCTTTCATAGAATTGAGTGAGAGGTAGTGTTATATGACTTGTTGCTCTAGTTGTTAAGTCACATCAACTCCTTGTTCTAATTCAGCATTTGGGCTTGTGTTGTTCTCCTCATCATCTTCAATTTCTTCCAATTGGTACAACATGAAATGTCTATTAGGACACCTATGACTTGCTGAAATTTTTTCATCACACAAAAAACAAAGTCCTTTCTCCCTTCTTACTTGTTGTTCAGCTTAGTGAGTCTCCGCACTTGGTTACGATTAGGGTGAAGTATGGTTTTCTGCCGGATGGGTAAGAGTGGTGGTAGTGATTGTCTCTAGGGTGGTCTGGGTGGTGGGTTTGTATATGGGGGGTATGTTGGATTACGATACATGCTGGGTCCTTGGGTTGCTTTGAATGATGATGAAAATTTATCCTCATATGACTTCACTAAGCTCGCGCGCATCAATGAAAGGGGCATTGCATTTCACTTTTCTCCTAATCTCCATGCATAGGCCATTGATGAAACAGTCTCTAAGAGCCTCAGGTGGTTCAATATTTGTGCGATTTGCCAAAGTAATGAATTCAGCAAAGTAATTGGTTAGAGTAAATTGTTGGAGTTTAAAAAGTGATTCCGTGGCGACTCAAACAATGAGGGCCCAAACTCAATTTAGATGGAGCGTTTCAGTTGTGTCTACGATCGAAATGGAAGTGATCGTTGTATCATATGGAACCAAGGGATTGCTGGTCCCGCTATGTGCATTCCTACAATGCCAATCTATTCCTCTTCTGGAATTTGATAGAAATCAAAGTATTGATCGACGCTAAAGATCCATCCTAGAGCATCAGAGCCATCAAATCGAGGTAAGTCGAGGTTCATTCTTTTGGTGGGAAATGGTTGCCGATGCCGAGGTTGAGTGTCAAATTGGGAGTTTGCACCATGGTTATTCTCTTGATGGGATGAAGAATCATGGTTGTGATTGTTATGTTGATTTGGCAAAACCTGAGCTAAGGATTGTTGAATTGATTCTATTCTAAACTGATTTGCTTTAGTGATTCGACCAATTTCATCTCGCTGGTTTTTAAGATTGCTTCCATAAGCTAGTAGAGTTTCTTAATCTCTTGCTCCATTGTCTTCATCCTGGTGTTGTTAGCCATGGCCAATGAAAGCACCAAATGTAAGGGAGTAAATTCTAGTAATTATGGAATAAAGGGTTGAACCCGTTTTTTGTATTGATGGAATGAAAATAATAACAGAGTTTGAACAATATAAGCAACAAGGAATGTAACAATAACAATATTTTTGGTAGTTTTCTAAAGTAATAAAGGGAAAAATAGAATTGCAGGAATTATGAAAGAACAATTGTTGATAGAAGTCCTAAGGCATCCTCCACTTGAAAAGCTTCAACACCTAAGGAAAGAAGAAGAGGATAATGGTGAGAATTTCATAATAGAAGGGAGGAAGAAGCTGTTTAGAGAGAGAGGAGAATTACCACAAAATGCCTAACAAACAAAGTCCCGTAGCAAGCTATTTGTGGCTCTCTTCTTGCTGCTCTTCCTTTGCTCCTTGGTATCAGGATCGTTTGCCACCTGTCCTTTCCTCATAACTAACTCAGCCTTTGTCTCACTGTGCGCTGCATTCACTTCAACATTGACCTGTTTGGCCCTCTCATTAATTCTCTGCCTTACACCTTACTTTGTTAATGTAAACAAAGTGCTTGAGGAAGAAGTTTGAATAGAACAAGTTCTTTGAGAAATAGAGAATGCTAAATGGGCAGATGAGCGTGAAGGAACACGCGAGAAGAAGCGGAAAATGAAGAAAGAATGTGTGACACGGGAAGAAGAAAAACAAAAATGAAATGAAAGTGAAAGAAAAATAGTGAACGTGACACATGTTCACACACGTCTCCCAACAGCCACCAACAGTGTGGAAACGTCTCAAGGAAACTATTAAAGAAACAAAAAACGAAGAAACTAACCTCATAATAAAATCAAGGCATGGAATTGGAATAGGAAAATACAAGCTCGGAATATTCCCTATGGCAATAATCTGAGCTTATGAGCTGTGGACCGGACTGCTCTGAGCATGATCTATAGCTCGGTTATAAAACTTCTTGGGGGCTTTGACCTGAATAACCTGATGGTCCTTAAAGCTTGGCCTAAGGGATTCAAAGGGGAGTTGTTAGGAGATCAAACTAAAAGGGATATCATGCCCAAGATATTGGAGATGTGATAAGCAGTTACCATGGTAGTAGATGAGATCTTAACATAATAGAATATATATAAAGGGGACATCAACCAAGGGCCAGGGAAGTAAATCTTAGTCGAGATAGAGGATAAGTCTTGGCCGAGAAGTTAGCTGAGTTGAACTTTAACCCTAATTGAGATAAATGTTCATCTAACTGTGAATTGAGTGAGATCAAGGTTCATCTAACCCAAAATTAAGTCAATCGAGCTTTTACTTGACCAAGAATAAGGTCGACAATCAAGGAAGATTAGATTCGAGTAATTAGGCAAGAACAAGGTCAAGAATCAAAGCTATAATTATTGCTAAAGGAAGTAATACAACCGAGATATATAGACGTCAAGAAAGAGATTTAAAGAGAAAACAGAAGTCTAACAAAATCTGGACTGAGCAAATGAAGAGGTCGGGAGATGACTCTTGTTAAACACAGTGGGGGCTAAATGCCTTTTATTTATTACCAATGACAACAGAAAATCTTGGCAGATGTCATCATCAATGATGAAAGCTGAAAGTCTGAATATATGTGGAGAAATTTCAAAGCTAATAGACTCAACCTTTGAGTAAATAATGAGCTCGGCCATGCAAAAAGCTTGAAAACAATAGCCCATGAATGATGGGTTTACTCATGAGCTCGGAATAAGAGCTCAAACTTTCTACCATGAGATGGATTTCGAATAACAAACCTGGAAGCTTGGGATAATGACCTTGATAATTTGGAAACTGGTTTGGATTATAACAAGAAGATAGAAACTAGGAAAGAATGATCTTGACATGCTTTAAACGAAATGAGTTCACGATTATGAACACACGCTCAGAAGGTTTGGAGGGAAAGAAGTTTAAAATCATGATCTCCAAGCTTGTAGAAATGAGCCCAGACAATCAAAGAGTTCAAATATGAATTCAAAACTTAAGAATAATGAGCATGAGCAAGGAAATGAGCTAAGGAATATTAAACTCAACATGGAAACGAAAAGGGAAATTAGCTCGAAGATGATGAACACATCCAAGGAATGATCTCAGAAAATGAGCATGGCATTCCTCTTCAAATGATCACGTAATATTGGAAGAATGAACTCAGAAGTCCTCTAGAAAAAGATTTTTTGTCCGAGAAGAACTCATAAAACTCAGAGCTCCAAATAGAAAGCTTGTGAAGCTATCGAATAGATTAAACTAAAGCCTATAAGACTTGTGTCAAAGCAAGACGTTCTAAGAGGAGTAATAATCATAAATCTCGAAGTAATCAATCGTAGGCCCTTGATCTAAAAGTCATCAACAACTCATGTTTGATCTATAAGTATCATTCTTTTTATATTAAAAATGCATTCTAGGAATATGAGCTCGAAGTGCAAGCTAAAATCATTATCATCGGATAATAATTGAGCTTGGGGGCCGTATGCCGAATTAGTTTTCTAGGTCTTAGATCTCGGCCCAATGAGCACATGTAACTGCCATCTAGAAGAAATAAGCTTGGTTTATGGTAGAGACGGCAATAGGGCATGTTGGGGGAGGATTTAGCTTAATCCGACCTTGCGTTGAAACTTATTATTTTTTTATAATAAAAAGGTTTAGGGTTTGGCAGGTCATGTCTTCGAGCGCTTGCAGGGTTTTTGCATGACTACCGACATATGAAGGCCTTAGTCTGAGATTTAAAATTTAAAACTCACTCCCACCCTGTTTACCCGCCTTACCTGCTACTTTTTTAAAAAATATATATTAAATTATTGTAAAACCTAATAAACATAAAAGACTAGAATTTCAAGATAATAACAAAAGAAACCAAATAAACCAAATTCAATCATCTAAAAAACTATAATATTTATATTTACTTTAAATATATATTATATTTATATAGAGGGTGCAAGGTGAGTAGGGGCAATTGCCATCATTAGTTTATGGATAGGAGAAAATCCCATGAAAGTCTCAATTGACGAGCACCTTTTGTGAATTTTTTAATATATATTAATTTTGTCTTGTTGTTTTAATTGTAGGTTACTCTCTTGAATAGGCCACCAAATCAAGGTGAACTATTAAAGGAGATCCACACGAGGAAGGGGGACAAGATGCAATGAGTCGGTGCCTGCTCTAAGCATACCTAAGTAAGCTCTAAATAGAAATTCCTAATAAGATGTTTTTAATTATATATTTAATTTATTATTTATGTAGTACTAGTGTTCTAAATTGCGATTGCGGTTGCGGTCACTAAGTTGTGGCTATTGCGATCACTGCGATGCGGATTGAGGCCGTTCAGCGTGATTTTATATATTTTTTTCACAAAATGCAAAATAAAAAGAACAACAATTATGGCACCAACATAACATGTTTCCAACATATTTGAAACAAATTTATGCCTCCAACATATTCAAATTCAAACTTTTCATGTTTCTAGAACAATAGTCATACAATAAAAGTAGAATTTCTAAAAAGTTATGATATTTAATTATGGATTTTTAGATAAAATATTACACATTTATTGTTAAATTTATATTCCTTCAATTTTAAGAAAAAAATCTTAATCAATAATATAATTCTTTCCTTTTCAACTAACTCATCCATTAAATCTAAAAAGAAAAACACACACTATAAAAAACAAAAAAAATCAAACTCCACATTTTACCTCTTTATTCATTAAAAAAGTGAAACAATTAATAACAACTCAAAAAAAAAAAAGTCCAATACATTCCCAAACCCACCCAAACTTCCAAATGAAAAACTAAAACACTAAACAAGGCCCTTTCCATTGCATTGCAGTCCATTCAATATTAATAAAACAAAACAGAAAAAAAAATAAAAAGATAAAAAGATAAAACCACCCACCTACCCCCACCTTCTACACCTTCTCCTCCTTCCTCGTTCTTCTCTTCTTCAAGAAAAAACTAGTAGCCCTATCAGCGTATGATTTTTTTCCCAACAAAACCCAATTTTTAAGACATAACCAACCAATTTCTAGTATTATTTGAACTTCATTTTTGTATCCCCTTTCCTTTCCTCAACTCTCACTTTCATCTCCCCTTCTCTGTTTCTTCCATGTTTGTGGGACCACCGTCGTTCGCCATCCATCTCCTGGAACCAGCCATTTGCTGGTTCATGGGACCAACCGTTCAACCACCACACGATGGTTGAGGCTGGATGACACAATGGAAATGCAAAACGACATGTTCAGGTTTGTTGTGTTACATTGTGGCCGCAACGTCATTACGTTGCGGTCACATCACCGTTATGCTACGGATTTTTGTGGGATTTCAATTCACCACTCAATTGCGGTTCGATGCGGTGTAGGGACGGCATGGCCCGCCGTATCATGTCCTCGCAATCGCAATATTGCGGTAGCATCAGCCATTGTGGACCACAATTTGAATCCGTGCGTAGTACAATTATAATTTATTTTATATTGTTGTAGGCCAAGTTCACACAAGAGGCCAAGTCCTAGTGAATCTAGCAGAGCACTAAGTGTGGTGAGCCCATCGACTATCCACCCACTAATGAGAACATGGTGTGGGAAGAGAGAGTCAACGATCCTTACAAGAACCACATCTATATATGACGGGGGATATCCTATGCAAATAGTGGATGAGGTTCACGAGAGAGTTCTCTTGCTCAATGCTGTACTTCAGGCTCAAGCAAAATAGAAGTAAGAGCAGAAGTAGAGACTTGGTTACACCCAAGCGAGATATATATAGACTAGGGGGGCAGCGAATCTCCAAGATACGACTTAGCTGGAGAGGAGGATCAAGACGGTAGGGGAAGAAGATAGAGAAGAAGTTGAAAAAAAGAGCTAAGGAGGTTACTTAGATGAGGAATGAGATGACGAAGAAGATGCATGGATATCTACTACACGAAGATCCAAGCACGAAGCTTGGCAAGAAATCCATTTGACTTCAGCTCCTCTGATCCTCAGATGGTGATGAAGATGATGTGGTTGCCAACTATTCGTGATGCTGCTATTGCACTCTGCACCCCATTTTTGTAAACTTTTTATTTTGTAATGTTGTTTTGATGACATTTATGCTTGTTTTTATTTTTTAACTTTCTATTTATAGTGTTTAAAATATTCAGTTGATGATTTAATTGTTTTAATCTTTTCTTAATTTTTGTGTTATTATTGATTTTATCTATATTTTTAATTTATAAAAATATTAGAAATCATTAATTTTTGTATAAATTTATCAATTAAATAAAATAAGTAAACTAACACTTATGATTATATGATAAATTATGAAAAATTTAAAAACAATTACCTACGAATTTTCCCTCGATAATAGGTGAAAACAAAATAAAATATTAATCTTATTTTGGGCATTACCAATAGATTTTCCCTCAGTAAGGATTGCAAAAAATGAATAATATATATTTCATTATTATCGAGGGAGTCATTCATAACGAAAATATGGATGATTTCTTTTACTTATTACCAAGAGATATTTACTGAAAATCCCTCGGAAATTCCGTTGGGATTGTAGAGTTGGATTTATTTTCCCTTGGTAATGGTTACCAACCATGATTTTTTCGAGATGTCTCTTCCATCGATATTTAACTATTGGTAATTCTAACAGTAACAAACTTATTACTTGTAATGCCTATTTTTGTTGATGTATTGTCACATTTTAGCAGGTGTGCCACAGTGTCATATTAATTGACATATTGTGATAGCCTAGCTAGCTTGAGATGTGGATGATTTGGGGTAACATAGTTAGGGTTGAAAAAATCCAGGACAAATTGCATCTTCCGGCTTGTTTCACTTTTTCTCTTAGAAGGTTTGGGAATTTGAGAAAGTATCTAACACTGAAGTTGTAGATCCCTCTCTGCTATATCCAAAGCATGAATAACCTAATTTGGGCTTCTAGGGAAGTAGTTATGAGGATTGCTTTTAGGACATGTTCTAATTCAATTCAAGTACAAGCCCCAAACGACTTCAATTTGGCTCTCTCTGATTCTTCAATATAGTGCACATTTAACCTTAAAATCCTCATTTTGCACCTTAAAATAATCCAATGAACATAAAATACAAGGAGTCATTTTTAAAATTGGCATATTTTAATGACTAAATTAATGCGTAAATTTTGAACATAGTCCCCAAAATTGTATGCGTAGGTCATTTTTTCCCTAAAATTTAGAAATTAACTTTTTATTGATATCTGAAATTACAAAATATGAGTGATTACATTAGTCCTTGACATTATGTCTATTATTGTATCCTCACATTTTTGCTAATGTTTTATGCTAATTGACATGCCTAGTGATATGATGACATACTTGACCTTTGCCAATTAAATTGCATGAAAATAAGAATAATTGAAGATTATGAGACGAATTTCATGTAAATAACATTGTTAATATATTTGGCTATATTATCAATTTGACCATATTATTCAATTATGCTCACCTTTGAGGCTATGTATGATGTCAGTTATTGTTAGTATATCAGTTAATATTTTTTTCTAACTTGTAATAAATCACTTAACATGATACCTTCATGAAAATGTGATAAAATAGTAATGGAAATGAAGTCAAGGATTTAAGTGGCTCATACATATATTTTCAAGGACTAAAGGACTTACAATTTCAAAGAAAAAATAGCATTAACTCCTAAATTAACTATGAAAATAATTTGAAATCATGTCAAAACTAGCAATAAATATAATGTGTGTCTTTTTTACACACACACACAAATATATATATATATATCACACAATACCTAATATGACATACTAGTGAAAACATGAAGGTACACAATAATAGAAATGGAGTTAAAAAGTAACTTGTGTCATGTTTTGCAACTTTATAGGGACTAAAGGTTTAATCCCCAAATTGTAGAGACTAAAATGCATGAGCTTTACTGTAAGGCCTTATCCTATCACATATACCAAATGGGCCATCAGGAACTAAATAATGGTTTCTTGTCTGTGCTTTCCAATCAAGTGATCATATTGCAACCTAGTTATTCACCTACAGTTATTTTGGCAAGTTAAGCATAATCAAGAGGAGAAATACTTAGGTGCTGTGAATAAAGAAAATATTTGCTTTATTCTATTTATTAATTGACATATCAGTTATTCCATTAAAAATATTAGAAAATTGAGACAATAATGACTTGCAAAACCAATATGTCAATTAATAAAGGAAACAAAGTAAATATTTTTACTCTCAAAGCATCTAAGAATTTTTCTAATCAAAGAGAGAACGTACCAATTAGATATGCTATTTGAACATAGCTATGAAAAATGAATTACGAATTTTTTTAACTTTAAATTGCTAATATTTAGAGTTTAATGGACTCTAGTTCAAGTTAAATCGATCAATGTATAAGTGTAAAATTCTTTCAACATTAACTTTTTATTTATTTATGATATTTGAATTAGAGAACTATATATATATATATATATATATATATATATATATATATATATATATTAATCACTTGAATTAATCGAACATTATTCTTATTATAAATAGTAAGTGAAATATACTTTAAAAAATGCTCACTTTTATTTTAATTTTCAGAGTTTAATTTTGAAATATTGATAATATAAAATTATTTTATACTGTCACTCAATTAAAATATTTTATTTGGGTAACATTTTAATTATTAGGTGTAAAAGTTAACTATCATAACTTTTGTGGCAATACATAATTGAATGACTGTGTAAAATTTTTTTACCTTCTTAGTACATGGTAATTAAATCCTAATTTTTATCGTATTTATTTTCACCCAACTTATAAAGTATTCAAGAAAATGTCTAAATATTTTCACTTTGTATTTCGAACCACTAGTTAAGAAACTTAGAATTAACCCGTAAAATAAAGCATCCTCCAAATCTAATCTAATATTGGGACATTTCCTCAATCTCACATTTTTTTTCTTTTATTGTTTAGAACCTCAATCTCTCATTCTTAACAAAACCTTCACCCCACACTCTCTCCCAATCTCTCTCATCGTCGCCCATCCCGTGCAAAGTGTGCATGCATGCACGAACCCCACTTCCATCTCCCAGGTAAACGACGTCCTTCTCGCCATCCCTCCTAACATCCCCATATTGCCGTACCATACCTTCTCCTTCTCAATCTTCTCCACCGCTCCCCATACTTCCATGGAGGAGCGGGTGATGACGCCACCATCGCCGCCACGACCGCCTCTAATTTACGCCAACCAGAACCAATGCTGCGAACTACAATTACCAAACTTCAACGACGGAACCTACGTTGTCCAGGTCCCCAGGGACCAGGTCTACCGCGTTCCTCCCCGGAAAATGCCCGCATCGCCGAGCAGCATCGAAACATGACGGAGAGGATCGGAAAGAGGAAACGATGCTGGAGTTATGCGAGAATCATTTTATACATTTTGATTGTTGTCTTTATTGGTGGCCTCCTAGGTGGCTTTTACATCATGTTAAATAGGCCTAGGGACCCTAGGTTCTCCATCCAACACTTTAAATTCTACAACGCAACCAATCCAATGTACAATATAACTTTACATGTCTACAATCCAAATGTAAGAGCAGGCATTTTTTACAAAGGAGGGCACGTGTCCCTGTTGACAATGAAACGGGAAATTGCTTCGGGAGCGTATCCAACTCTCTTTCAAGAACATCGTTGTTCAACGGTGGTCACCTTAACATTGAAAGGACCAAAAGGGAAATTGCCTAAGGAGGTTCATGAGAGCGTGACAAAGGATACGAAGAAAGCGCATGTTACGTTCTCTTTAGCCATGCACGTCCCTGCACGAACGGAAATGGGGAAGTTGCATGGTGGGACAAAGAACTACGGCGTTACATGTCAAGTGAAGGTGGATAAGTTGGCCAAAGCCACTCGTGTGCTTTCCCAAGATTGCCAAATCAAACGACACTAGCTGCTGGCACCACCATGGTTAGGTTTTTTTTTTTTTAGTTATACTTTTTTTTGTTCTTGAATACCTTTTCTACTGAATATTGAGTCTGAGTATTCAGCACTAGTTTGGAAGTAAATAGTTGACCTGAAGAAACAATTTTGTTGTTTCTTTTGATTCTTACATCTACCCATTTCTAGATTGAGTTGTTGTAAATTTTCACCTCTTGGTATGTTGGTTTTAGTCCAGCACATAATTTTAGTCTTATGATATCATATATATACAAATTAAATTTCAAATTATCGGTCATTTCCTTTATACACCCTGGTTGGAAATAACTGTTCAATTTTAAAATTTTATTTTATTTTTCATAAATAATTGTCTATTTAAAAATTTTCAGACAATATTTGTTATTTTTTTTCAGTTATATCCTTAATTAGTTGAAGAGAGAAAATGAATGAGAAGAAAAAAGTAAAGAAAAGAAATAATTAGTATTAAAGATAGTATTATAAAATGTATTTAAATTTTGTTTACATTGAGGCATTTTCAATTAATTTTTTAATTCTTGTGCATATTTGAAATTGATGGTGATTTCCAACTGGCCTAGAGGGAACAAATGTTAAGAACTTGTAAATTCTACTATTTTCAGCGACTTTGATTTTAATACATTGAAAATCTAAATCTTTTTCTATTTGACTCTCATCCCACTATTTTAAAAGTTTTGTTTATCTAAGGATTTTGATTGTACAACAATTTAAAAAAGTCTACATTATGAGTACATTTAGATTAAATCTGAAATTAAGAAAGAAAATCAAATTAAAAACTATATCAGATAAAACGTTCAGGATTATGATAGAATATAAAATATAAGTGTAGTCGGTGAATTAAACAAATTCATAAAAACTACTTGAGAAATAGTCATATCTAAGTATATTGGCAAAACATTAAAACTGCTTGGCTTCCTTTTCAAAAATACTAGCAAATTCAAAATATTTTATAAGGAAATGGACAATCTGGATGCTTTATCTCTAAGGATTTAAGGGGCCATATGTATTAAACTTCTTTTCTTTCAAATCAGGTTTGCTATCATTATTTTCTTCTCCGTCAAGTGTATACACCGGACATGGGCGCACTAACGTAAGATATAACAAACTCTACAGTTTACCATTTCTTTGAGAATAAAAAGGAAAGCTGTACAACCTACTATGAGTGTGTTAGAATAGGCTTTTTTTTGTGTGTTTAGAGTGACTCTAAAAAAAAATTGCAATTAAAAAATAATTTTTTCACATTTTTTAAGCCAGCAATACCCAATTTCTATAAAAAGCAAAAGCATAAGTTGTTTTTAAGAAGAAACATGTTATTTGTATTCATGAGACGGTGGGACAACATGTTGACTAACATTCCACTCACTATTGGAGATGGTGTAAGTTAGCACAATGTCTCACAACTCATAAGGATAACCAACACAACTCTTTTAATAAAAGGGTATATAGAGTATCACCTATCTTGGTTTGTGAAAATGACACTCAACCCCAACTTAGAGGGAATTGACACACCACCCTATTGTCTTATCTCATTAATTGCTCATTTTGTGGATGAATCAAAGGTATCTACTACCAGAAACAATCCCCTTAAGATGTAAAGCTCACATATGTAAATCTTGCCTTTGGTAACGAAACCTTTTCCATGCATACCACCAAGAATCAAACCCTAACTATTTACTTAAGAAGCTTGCTAGCTACCACAAGCAGTCATTTAATTATGGTTAAGTTATAATATATACACTTTTTTGGCAACCAAAATGATAGATTTTTCAGGATAGATGATGGTCAAGGAGAACCTAGTTGATTAAGAAAAGAATAAAGCTCAAAATCAGCCTATGGTTAAGTATTTAGCTAATGAATGGATGGTGATGAACAACACTCACATAGAAGGTGTTGTTGATGACAAATTGGTTTGAAACAACCACGAAATGCTAAAATACTTAGTTCAACTTTAATTGGAGAATGGTTGAGTTCTTAGTGTCAAGATAACTAATAATGCATATCCACGAAAAAGCCCAAGATAAGATTTTCGACGTGGCAACATGGTAAGACTCTGGAAAGGTCATTTTGACCTTGAAAAAGGCCCTTTCAATATTGTTTTGACCATGTTTACATTTTTACTATGTTACATCTAGCCAAGTACTAATTAAGATCTTTTTTAAGACTTTGATGAGGTTAAGCCACCCATATAATGTAACATCCTCCTAAGCACAACATCATTCTTAAGTCATGACACTATACTTAAGAGTTGTTACTTATAAATTAGCGGACCTTTTTTAATTATCTATAGCAGATCAATCGAATCGGGTAGTAACTAATTCGTGATTTGTTAAAATATATAACAAAGAAAACAAACATTTATTGATTACAAGGTCGAATACAAAAGAAAGCACTTCTATGAGTTTCAATACACATCTGGTCTCTATTATATTTATAGACATAAGCATATGACTAAGTACAATTGATACAAGTATCAGCCTTAAACTACTGTGAATTGATTTCCTTTCATACAACAACCTCCTTATTCTCTAGATCAACCTGGAGATGATACGGGAATACAAACACATAGGAATGAGTAAGAATTCTAAAATTCTAGGAGGGCATCCCCAAAACATATACTAAAATCTATATCATCGTATCGTCCAAGCCACTTTGGTTTATTAAGAAAATGTGATCATGCAACTCACATTAAACATTGATTTTAGAGTTCAAAACCATCCTTTCGAAGTGAATTTCTTTTAGTATTCAATCACTTAATGCATATATATCAAAATGTTCCAACACATAATAAATCATCCTAGGCAAACAATTCAGAATAACATGAGTATGCATATGATAAATGAGTAAAATTATCTCAAAGTGACCTAGTTTCACTTATGGCCATAGAACTCAACTCTGTGTATTATTCTCTTTTCATCGACATAGGAAAGACTTAGCTTATACCACATGATATTTATAGCGGATCACATTTGGGTGTTACGTACCACCATCCCCAGCGTGGCAATAATGGGAAATAGATTGCTTATCAGGATTTAGTTCATTCCTATACGTGATTATCGGACTTTATTTTTTCTTATTCGAATCACACACAAATCTATTCCTAGTCTATACATCTATCGACTCATACTATCTCTAGGGAAGTTCCTCTTTTTGCCTTCCCCTCATTCAACATAAGTCTTGTTTCTGTTTTGTCCAAATGTCTAAACATGCACGATTGAAATCTATACATTCTCTTTTCTCATATAACTACATCATGTACTTTTCTTTTCTCAAATACATGCATAAGCCACATGGAGGCATTCACTCACAATGTAATTTCAATCATGCCTCATAAATCAATCTCTCAAGTCACTAGCATGCATTCATATACATCATACTTGAACCAAAAATGCTATTACAATACCAATTCAAGTCTTAGGTTCATTTCAGCACATTGATAGATTTTTATACTAAAGTAGCAAAATTTATTTGCATATCAAACAACCAATTCAAAGGCCATAAAAATTATCCAAGACACTTTAATGTGTCCTCAAGGTCATGTAAAAACTTCAAAGCAAGAATCATTCCTTAACCATGTTAACAAAATTAGACACTTTTGGAGGTTTGAAACCCCTAATTTCAGCCAAAAGCCAGAATTCCATAATTTTTAACCCTAGTAAATAACTGAATAAATTCAGAATAAAAATCATGGTTGAACCTGAAAATTTCAAAGAAAAAATCAATCATTTGCTATGGTAGTAAAATTAGCAAAATTCATAGGTTCAAGTCTAGTAATTGATGCAACACAGGTATAGTCTCGATTCATGATTTTTTTAAAGTAGTAAAAGTCCAAAACAAAGCTCAAAAAAATTCGTGAAATTAGCTTGGGATCTCAGCTTCAACATATAATTTTTCTAGCTCATAAAAATACCCACAACCATATCAGAAAATTCGTAACTTCTCCCTATGACAAACCGAGAAATCAGGAACCCCATTCAAAATCTCTTTTGATAAATATGATTTTTCCACAACACCAAACCACTCCACCAAAGTAAATACATCCATATATGTGTACTCACACAATAGAACCGGAAAATTCAATTTTGAAATCATTAAAATCTGCAAGAACAGAATTTCCACAAACAAGACAATAAAACCCTACTTTGCAATCTTTAGAGCTTTACACTCCAAAGGTGTTCCAAGTGATTTCTCTTTACTCCAAGGCTACCAAATCAGCCCCAAACCTTCCTTAGACAGCGAGGTAATGAGGTATCAAGGTTAGGATTGATGAGGAATTGAGATTTCAATCGGTTAGATTTGTAGAACAAGTTTAGTGGAGGAAGTTTATGGTTTTAATGACTTTGGGTAAGGGTTTTGGTGATCTGAAATCAAGTTTGAGTTCTTGAGAAAGATGACAATGGTGGCTACCTCCCGTCTTGACTTGGCCGAAATGTTTTTATGGCTTAATGGAGAAGGTTTGGTTGTATTTATCTTGTAAAGGAAGTTTGGATATTATATAATGTGATTAGATAATTCTTAAAGAAAGAAAGTAAAATGGATGGCTAGGATTTAATATTGGAATTTAAAATTAAATCTTAGCCTTACCTTTGTATTGAATGGATATACATTATCTATCTATCATGATTAAACTATCTATCAATGTTAGAAATCGTTATTTAACGGGTGAAACACCGTATTCGAGTAATCAGATATTGCTCAAAATTTAAATCCAGGTATAAAATCTCTATTTCTAACCATTTCTAACCTTAACCCCACATTTTCTCAGTTTTGGCATCTCCTCTTTAATTCTAGGGTTTCGGCTTTGCATGCCAGTGGGACCGCAAGGTCACTATTCACCCTGGCCCAGAAATTTTTCACATCCGTTGGGTCATCCTTATCATTGCTAAAACTGCAGATTTTTGAAATTATGATAAATAAAGTTCAAATTAATTTTTAAATAATTTTTGGGTGTTACATTACCACCTACCTTAAAAAGAATTTTGCCCTCAAAATTCATTTGAAAATGATTTCAAAAGACATTTTCATAAATCAAACAAGCAATCCACACACAGGCAAACAAAAGACAACAATCGAATCCTAAAATGTCCCTATCTCTATCAGATTATCAAATGGTGATGTCCCCTCAATCCTTAGCACTCTAGTGTGGTGGCTTCCCAGGAGGTTTTGGATATCTCTCTGCCACTCCCTCATTATATGTCCTGGCTTTCTATAGTGATAGCATACATTCTGCCCAACCAAGCAAGGCCTACCCCATGGTTCTTCCCACATTTTGGACAATCTTGTCTCTGGTTGACTGTTGTTGTTGTTTATCCTCATGCAGATTGTCTGAAACTACTTCTTTTGGGGTGAGGCATCCTCATATTCTTGATCTTTCGGTGAATCTCTTCTTAGAATCATCCTTTGCGGATTTGGCAATTGCTAGCTTCCTGTTGCATCCTCGAATCAAATCTGCAGATTGAGAAGCTTCCAGCACTTAGAGTAAGAGCACGCCCTTAGTGATGCGACCTGGAGATGGGCGCGATTCTTCTTTTAGGGCACTTATGCGCCCTAGTTTTCCACATCCATAGCAAACAATTTGTGCTTTCCAGGAGGCTTGGTCACATGATTTTTTCCACATTTAGGGAACTCTTGTCCTACCATCAATCTTGATTTTTTCTTGAGTGCCACGAACTCCAACTCCTTCGCATTCCAATTTAACCTCTCTATCATCCAGTTGGCCATCGTGGCTTGTTCCCTCATAGCGACAACCATCTCAGAGAAGTATGAATCATATCCTCCAGCTTAGCACCTGTTCCTAGTACATCTATGGTTTGCCATTAGTTCCTGAACACACTAAACAGAAGATATTGAGTTGATCAGGCTCAACACTATGTTACGTGTGATAGCAATCGACTACAACACCATTAGACGTCATGCATATCTAAACCCTATATCCTATCATATAGATAAGATTCAAGGCATGACTTATCTACACTTTGGAAGCATAGTCAATCCATTCTCAAGGTCCTACAAGGATGAACTACTCTGATACTATTTTGTAACATCCTCCTAAGTACAACATCATCCTTAAGTCATGACACTATATTTAAGAGTTGCTACTTATAAATTAGTGAACCTTTCTTTAATTATCTATAGCAAGATTGATCGAATTGAGTAGCAACTAATTCGTGATTCTTAAAATATATAACAAAGAAAACAAACATTTATTGATTCCAAGGTTGAGTACAAAAGAAAGCACTTTTATGAGCTTCAATACACATATGGTCTCTATTATATTTATAGAAATAAACATATGACTAAGTACAATCGATACAAGCATCGGCCTTAAACTACTACGAATCTGATTTTCATTCATGCAACAGCCTCCTTGTTTTGTAGATCAACTTGGAGATGACACGGGGACACAAACATAAGGATGAGAATTCTAAAATTCTTAGGGCATCCCCAAAACATATACTAAAATCCATGTCATCATCATCCTAGCCACTTTGGTTTATTAAGAAAATGTGATCATGCAACTCATATTAAACATTCATTTTAGAGTTCAAAACCATCCTTTTGAAGTGAATTTCTTTTAGTATTCAATCACTTAATGCACATATATCAAAATGTTCCAACACATAATAAATCGTCCTAGGCAAACAATTCAGAATAACATGAGTATATATATGATAAATGTAATAAAATTATCTTAAAGTGACCTAGTTTCACTTTTGGCTATAGAACTCAACTCGGTATATTTTCTCTTTTCATTGACCTAGGAAAGACTTAGCTTATACCACATGGTATTTATAGTGAATCACATCTGGGTGTTACATATCACCGTCCCAGCGTGGCAACAATGGGAAATAGACTACTTAGCAAGACTCGAACTCATTCATATATTCCAAGCCGATACATCTACCATTTTCATAATATCTTCAGGAAGTTTCTTTTTGCCTTCCCCTCATTTAACATAAGTCTTATTTCTGTTTTGTCCATATGTTAGAACATACATAATTGAAATCTATACATTCTCTTTTCTTATATAACTGCATCATATACTTTTCTTTTCTCAAATGCATGAATAAGCCACATGTAGGCAAAATGGATAGATTCAAGTCTTGGGTTCATTTCCAACACATGGATAGATTTTTATACTAAAGTAACAAAATTTATTTGCACATCAAACAACCAATTCAGAGGCTATAAAAATTATCCAAGATACTTTAATGTGTCCATAAGGTCCTGTAAAATTTTAGAGCAACAATCATTCCTTAACTATGTTAATAAAATTAGACAAATTTGGAGGTCAGAAATCTCCTAATCTTAGCCAAAGCCAGAATTCTATAATTTTTAACCCTAGTAAATGACTGAATAAATTCAAAATAAAAATCACAGTTGAATCTTAAGATATTTCCAACACCCTAAAAATTTTAAAGGATAAATCAATCATTTGCTATGGTAAAAAAATTAGTAAAATTCACAGCTTCAAGTCCAGGAATTTAGGCGGTATAGTCTCGGTTCATGATTTTTTTAAAGCGTAAAAGTCCAAAACAAAACTCAAAAAAATTTATGCAACTAGTTTAGGATGTTATCTTAAACATATAAGTTTTCTAGCTCATAAAAATACACACAACCACATCAGAAAATTCGTAACTTTTTCCTTGGGACAAAATCGAGAATTTAGTAACCCCATTCAAAATCTCTTTTGATAAAAATGATTTTTCCACAACACCAAACCACTTCACCAAAGTAAATACATCTATATGTATGTGTAATCATACAATAGAACTAGAAAATTCAATTTTGAAACCATCAAAATTTGCAAGAAATAGAATTTATACAAACAAGACAATAAAATCTTACTTTGCAATCTTTAGAGCTTTACACTCCAAAGGTGTTCCAAGTGATTTCTCTTTACTCCAAGGCTACCAAATCAGCCCCAATCCTTCCTTAGACAGTGAGGTAATGAGGTATCAAGGTTAGGATTGATGAGAAATTGAGATTGCAATCGGTTAAATTTGTAGGTTATGATGAGTAGAACGATTTGGAGGAGAAAGTTTATGGTTTTAGTGACTTTGGGCAAGGGTTTTGGTGATTTGAAATCAAGTTTGAGTTCTTGAGGAAGATGACAATGGTGGCTACCTCGCTTCTTGACTTGGCTAAAATGTTTTTATGGCTCAATGGAGAAGGTTTGGTTGTATTTATCTTGTAAAGGAAGTTTGGATATTATATAATGTAATTGATAATTCTTAAAGAAAGAAAGTAATGGATGGCTAGGATTTAATATTGGAATTCAAGATTAAATCATAGCCTTACACTTGTATTGAATAGATATACACTATCCATCTACCATGATTAAACTATCTTTCCGTTAGAATCGCCCATCAACAGTGAAACATTGTACCGAGTAATTATATTGCCCGAAATTTAATTCCAGGTATAAAATCTCTATTTCTAACCATTTATAACCTTAACCCTACGTTTCCTCAGTTCGAGCATCTCCATGTCCCAATTCTAGGGTATTGGTTGTCCTAAAATGCCATGGGGCTCGCAAGATCACTATTCACCCAAGCCAAGAAATTTGTTTTTCACATTGGTTCTAAAACTGTAAGAGTTTTGAAATTATGACTAATAAGCTCAAATTAATTTTTAAATAATTTTTGGGGTGTTATATTACCACGTACCTTAAAAAGAATTTTGCCCTCAAAATTCATTTGAAAATGATTTTAAAAGACATTTTTCATAAATCAAACAAGCAATCTACACACATGCAAACAAAAGACAACAATTCGAATCCTAAAACGTCCCTACCTCGAGAAGATTATCAATTGGTGATGTCTCTAGTCCTTAGCACTCTAGTGTAGTGACTTCCCAATAGGTTTTGGATATTTCTCTGGACACTTCCTGTAATGCCCGTACGAGGGTAGGAGTGATCGCCCAAGAAGACACTAACAAGGAGCAATTCATGGCAAGGCCTTTAAGCGGAGGGTACATGAATGAAATCGATTACACGCCAGAATGAGAGGGATCTGAGGTTGTATAGTATGGGACTATAAGGTTGAGGATGACTTATATGAATTGATTAGTACAACCTATGACAACAAAGATGCATCTTTTTTGATAGCCAATCACGAAAGAACTCCACTATTAAGCATGATTGACTTGGAGAAATTTTGGGATGGGTGACCTCTGGAAAGTTTTCTCAGGAAGCATGTGAGTAAGGACAAAGCACACTGAAGATTCGTGTTGGTTTGTGGGGATAGTCGTCAATTCATAAAGCAGGAGGGGATGTTACACATGCATGAGTTGTATTCTCTTAACTATTCCCCTTAACTTGAACCCTTTTAATCCTCACAAAAGATTTTCTTTTTCTTTTATTTTCTCTTCTATGTCCCCAAAGGGTTGTGCTAGAGATCACAACATCATTGGGCCTCTTTCCTGCTCTTGAAGAAGTTAGAGAAGCAACTCTTCATGTCTTCTGAGTCTGAGCTCCAATCTCTTTGTTTGAGCTTCAACTCTTTCAATCTTAGGCCATGTCTCGTTGATTGTAGAGTAAGATCTGACCTCTGAGAGACTTAGTAGGGCTCGGTTTAAGGATGGCGGAATATGTATTGTTCTTGTTGTTGTTAGGGTATCCTTGGAGTAGGCTCTGAATGTCTAGGGAAATGGTGTCCCCAGACTTGGGTGAGTCTACTTCATCTTCCTTTATTATAGCAGGAGTGGAGTGGTTAGTGGAATATCAATGGATGAAGTGATAGGAGTAGAATCAATAACAACAGTGGGTTGAGGATTTTGTGAAACATCAGGAGGTGGAGTAAGTTGGCAGAAATAGTAGAGGAGTGGAGAGTAGGATTCATTAGCAAAAATGGGAGCAGGAGCAGTGTGAGGGTAGCTAGTTTTTGTGGCTTCAACTTTTTCCTCCAAAAATGTTATTTTTATGAAGGGTGGAAGTTGAGGCACTAATAGGATGACAACTTTTGTTTGCTTAGCTTTTCTTCAGGCTTTTCCACAATGGGCTCCAATGCATGAGTTTTCTCATTGTTTTAGAAATCTCATTCTCCTTAAGAAATTTCTCGCTTCAGCTGTATTTCTTCTTCAAAGGAGTCTGTGTCCACCACCTCATATCCAACCTTCTATACCTAGCTATCTCCATCAAAAGCATAGTAGTTCTGGAACATCCTTTGGAGGTTTCTAAGCTTGCTCATGTCCCTTCTTCTCATTGTCTCAACTAGTGCACTAGGCAGCTTGTTTAACCTTCTTTGTAGTTCATCAGTGTCAGATGAATCTTCTTCAATTTCTTAAGGCTAGGAAGGCATGCTAGCTCTTGCTTTTGTATTCTTTCTTGTAGCTTTGTTCTTCTTTAAGGACTTAGGGGAATTTCAGGTGAAGTTGTCTCTCAGAGTCTTTAGGATCACTCTTTATCAAGATAAGCTTCCTTTTTCCTTTCCCCTTTTTCTTTTCTACTTTTGCTTTTTGAACTCGCTTTCTGAATTTTTTCATCTCTGAATCGTAGGCTTTGCCTTGTGGCACTTGTTTTCATAATGCTGGTCTTTCTCCCTATGGACTTGAAAAAGGCCATTGTATATTCAGTCCTTCCATATATTGAAGCCACTCATCAGCTAGAGGGTAGTTCATGTATTGGAAAACTCTAGTTAGCAGCATTCCATAAGGAACTCTAGGTTCTTCTTTTGTCCTTGGTGATTGCTCCTAGCATGTGATCTATGATTAGTGTTAGGAGGTTCACCTTCTTAGCCATAGGACAATATAGCAGCATACAGTCCATGCCTACAAGCACATTTGTGCTTCCCAATCTGGCAAGATTGTGAATTGAACTAATACTGAACACTTTTCTAGCCTTTGCGCTTAACATAAAGGTTGTGATTTCATGGGGTTTGTGAGTGATGTAGTCAATGAGATGCCTGGACACGCCTTCTCATTGATTCCCAAAGAGCAGGTCCAGATGGGTGAAGTAGTGTAGATGATCCATTCATAAGGAGCTTTTACCACATTGGAGAAGCTTGTGGGACTAATCTCCAATGAGAAATCTCTGATAAATGTCTTCAAAGATGAGTTAGGGGTGCCCTTCAGTTGTGAATAAAAAGAGTACTATTCCAGGGAAAATTCTATCATTTATTTCCAAGAAGTCTTCCCACCCTTGGAAGGAAAAGACTTCCTTAATGATGAAGACTTGCTCTAGAAGCTTCCTTCTTAACATTTTTCCTAGAGTAACTTTTCTAAAAGAAAAGTTGTTAACATATTGATCCTACATTTCTAGATCATCATACATGTGAAATGGACCCTTTTTGGTGATGCTATGGTCTAGTTGCAACCTTCTACTATTGGAGATGTGGTTTGAGATGATTAAATGAAAAGAGATTTGACGGTTTGAAGATTTGTAAAAGGTTACTAGAATGAGGGTTTGTAGAAGATGAAACAATTTAAAGGTTGAGGGAAAAGTGTTTGAGGTTTACAATGAAGGGTTTTTTATAGCGTGTAAGGTGTGGTGGATTATTAATGTGACATGACATAAAGTCTGGAAGCTGAGATGATGTTGGAGAGAAAACTCAAAAAGAGTGGGAATTATCTCGCCAATAAATACTAGAGAATGTAAGTAGTTTCTAAACTTCAAGAGCATATTTTGAGTCTTCAATCATTTTCTGAGCCAACAAAAATAGAATCTAAGTCTTCAAAAATGTACTGAGTCATATATGAGTGGTCTTCCATATTCTGCACTTATATGACTTTTGACCCATTTCCTAAACATCTAACCTTCTTTCTAAGCTTGCACACTAACTTTTTGAGCTTGCCTTGATGTCTTCATTTGGGGCCTCAGTTTCATGTCTTGTTGGGAGACTCTAGAGGTGTCATGTATGTATACAATGCAGATTTTTAAAACTTTTGAGATTTAAAACCATTTTCAAATAGTAGAAACGATCCTTAGCTAATGGCTTAGTGAATATATCAGACACTTGGTCTTTAATATTCACAAATATTAACTTAACATCTCCTTTCTGAATGTGATCTCTAATAAAATGATGTTTAACATCAATGTGTTTGAATCTAGAATGCCGAATATGATTCTTTGTAAGATTAACAATACTTGTATTATCACAAAAGATAAGGATCTTGGAATACCTCAAGTGATAATCTTCTAGTTGGTTTCTTATCCATAGCATCTGGGTGAGCAATTTGGGCGCCACATATTCACCTTCAGTTGTTGAAAGAGCTATGTGTTCTGCTTCTTGCATGACCAAGTGATGAGGTTTTTTCCAAAAAGACAGCAGCATCCACTAGTTCTAACACCCTTCCAAGTATAACATTATCCTTAAACCATGACATTAGACTCAGGAGTTGCACTTATAAATTAGCAAACCTTTCTTAAATATCTATAGGAGATGCGACTGATTTGTACAATAACTAATTCGTAATTCTATAGAAATATATGAAAAGGAAAGAAAGTATTCCTTAAGTATAAATCCAAATACAATAAGACTCTTCTATGAGCTTCAATATACATCTCTATTTATATACTTACAAACATATATACATAACAAAATAAAATTGATAAGGGACTTCAACTATTGGGCTAATACATATCATATTCTTCTATGGTGACTGCTTCATAATTCTCCTGAGCAATATGGAGACAATACGGAAATACAAAACATAGGGGTGAGAATTGTGACATTCTAGTAGGGCATCCCCAAAAATGTATAATGAAATCTATGTCATCGTCATTATCCCAACCACTTCGGTTTATTAAGAAAATGTGATCAAACAACACATATCAAAGTTCATTTTAAAGTTCTAAAATCATCTTTCCAAAGTGGATTCCTTTTATTGTTCAATCTCTTAATATACATACATCATCATATAAAGCATGTACTATTAAGTTTCAATTTAACATATTGGCCTCAATATCGATGCTAAAATAATCACTTAGCACATAAGATAAAGGACTACTTAGGACAATTGCTATTTTAACTATCTTGGCCCTTGACTATGGAGGATTATTCCACTCATGGGTAATAGATTGCTTTTCAAGACTGAGCATATTCCTATACATGATCCTTGGATTTACTTTCTCCAATTCACACATGGATCTTCTAGGCTCATTCCTATACATGATCCTTGAATTTACTTTCTTTAATTCACACATAGATTTATTCCTAATAAGGTTTACTTTCCCTAACTCAATTCAAGGGTAGTTGGGTTTACTTTCCCAACAAACTATATTTACTTTCTCCAACCCAAGAAACATGATCTCATGCTTTCTTTCACATGTAAGCAATTTTAATAAGTATTCATATTCATATGTGCCTAACATAATCAATAGAGTCACATATACAAGCATCATAGTCATATATGCATCTTACTTATGCATCTTAATTATATATGCACACATATTGCTCATTATCTCAGCTCTAGCTCATAGAGCATTTGTCAATACTTTTAGTCTCAAACATTCACCATTGTATATGCATAACATCATCAATAGATTCACATAGTATCAATGAGATCAAATCATAGACATTTCATCATCTTTTCAGCCAATCTAGTATGCTGTCAGAATTTTAGTTCTAAAGAAAATTATGGAGCAGCTACTAAATATCATCAAAACAAAGCCAAACTATTTTTCAGAGTTAATTTATCATGTCTATGAGACCCTATAAAAATTTCAAAGTAAAATAAGGTCTCTTGCTATATTGACAAAATGCCACAATTTCAAGGTCAAAAACTACTCAGTTTCAACTAATAGCTAGAAGTTCAATTTTCTACCCTATTAAATGATTAGATAAAATCCTCCAAAAATTCAGGGTTGGATTTTAAAATGTCCTCAACACCATTTTAAAATTTCAGCTCAAAATTTGATCATTTGGTATTGTAATAAAATTAAATAATTTTAGTGCTTTAGAATTGATTATTTAAGCAGAAACCTTGACCAGCTTGGTTCTTCAATTTTTAAAAATACCAAAAATGATTAAAACAACTCTAGAAAATTACTAGAAACACTTTAACATGTTAAATTGATCATATAAAATTTTCAACTCAAGATAAGGTCCTAACAGGTCAGAAAATTTATGTATTTTCACCTATTTGCTTAAATTGAGAATTCAGCACACAACTCAAAATATATTTTGAGAAAAAGGATTGTATAACATCATACAATCACTTCACCAGATTAAACACATCAATATTTATTATCATCAACCAATATAATGAAATATTTTAGGCCAAATCAATCAAAAATTTTCAGAGTAAAAGAAAAGAGGCCAAAGAAAGCCCTACTTGTCATTTATGTGTTCTTGCTCTTATCTTGGCTTTCTCCAAGAGCTCTTACACCTAATTTTTGACTTTAACCAATCAAATCCTCTTCTTAGGCAGCAAAAATGACAGCTACAACCTTGATCGTGAAGTGGGGTGAGGGTTCTCTATAGGGAGTTGATATAGAGATTACAAGAGATAGTATATAACTTGTGCTTTGATCCTAAAAGTTTGATGTTGTAACTTAGAGTTCTAGCTAGATTTTGGTGTTTAAGGAAAAAGAAAATGGAGATGGCTGAATTGGGAAGCTTTGGTCGAACTTGAGAGAAAAAAAGGGTAAGATGTTTCATTTTTATTTATTTGAAGATAATGTACACATAATTTCTATTATGAAAAAGTTTTTCTTAAAGATAAATATTGAAATTTTGTAATGCTCCTATTGGTTTTTTATAAAGGCTATAGTGTGGTTTCTTCTAAGCCACACACTTGTCACCTTAGGTGGCAAGCTTGTACCACAAGTCTCATAGTGTAAGAAACTGCACATTGATATTTTACCGAACGGGTAAAATACCGTACCGGGAAACATATATTGCCTGAAATTAAATTCCAGGTCTAAAATTTTCATTTTTAACCCTTACTAACGTAATCCTATATTTTCTCAATCTCAGATATTTCCTAGTCTCAATTCTAGGGTTTTGATAGTCTGACAAGCCACTAGGACCCGCACTGTCACTATTCACTTTTTTTATTTGTCGAGCCATTCTTATCTTGAGTAACCTTATAAGAATCTTAAAATTCTGATTAATAAAGTCTAGTAAAATTTTCAAAATAAATTTTGGGTGTTACACTAGTGCCTTTTCTTTCCACTTTATCTCCAAAAAGTCCATATCGCAAAATCATACAATCATGCAAGATGTACCTTTCTCATACCATAAGCCAAGATTAGTAGTACCAACTAAATATCTTATAATCCTTTTAACAGCATTTAAGTGTGATTGTTTTGAGTTAGATTGAAATCGAGCACACATACCCACACTTAATTGAATGTTTGGCCTACTTGTTGTAATATACAGAAGTGAGTCAATCATTCTTCTATAATTACTTTCTAATACATTTTCTCCATTCTCATTTGCATCAATGACTTGAGATAGATGCATGGGGATGCTCATAAGTTTAGCTTGATCCATGTTAAACCTTTTCAAAAGCTTTTTTGTGTATTTTTCTTGATGAATCAAGGTTCCCTCTTTTTGTTGTTTTATTTGGAGTCCAAGGAAAAATTTGAACTCACCCATCATGCTCATTTCAAATTCACTTTGTATTAATTTTGAAAACTTTTTACAAAGAAAATTATCAGTAGCACAAAATACAATGTCATCAATATATATTTGGACTATCAAAAAGTGATTATTTTGTTGTAGAGTAAATAATATTGTGTCTACTTTACCTCTCTTGAACCCATTCTTAAGTAATAAGGTACTCATCTTTTCATACCAAGCTTTGGAGTCTATTTCAGATCATAAAGTACTTTTGTTAACTTAAAGACATGGTTAGGAAAGTTTTCACTCTCAAAACTTAGAGGCTGCTTCACATGGACTTCCTAAGAAATTCATTTAAGAATGTAGACTTTAAATCCATTTGGTATAGAGTGAATCCCTTGAATGCTGCAAAAACAAGTAGTATTCTGATGGCTTGAAGCCTTGCTATTGGTGTAAAGGTTTCATCATAATCAATTCCCTCTTATTGATCATAACCTTGTGCAACCAATCTTGCTTTGTTCCTTATCATTTTTCCAACTTTATCTAGCTTGTTTCTGAACACCCACTTAGTTCTAATGATGGTTTTTCCTTTAGGCTTCTCTACAAGTGTCCAACTTTGCTTTCTCTAACTGATCTAGTTCCTTTTTTATAGATTCCACCCAACTTTGATCACTCAAAGTATCTTCAATGTATTTTGGCTCGATGGTGGAAATAAAAGCACAGGAGGACTCATTTATGAGGGAGGATCTAGTTCTTACACCTTATAAATGTCCCCAAGAACTTAATTCTAAGAAATAGTTCTTAAAAAAAAAAAACTCTTCTGTAGTTTTTGTACCCTGTTGTTCTTCATTTTCTCTATCATCTTCAGATTATTCATCTACATATATTGAAATGTCACTTTTTGAGGGCTTTGGAGTTCTGAATAAGCTTTGTAAGTTGACTACATTCTGGAGCTTACTTTTTGAAAATTTTGCTTTCTTCTTCTTGGTTTCTAAAGGTTCATTTAGATTTAGCTTCTTAAGATTTTCTTCTTATTCCTCAAGATCATCAACAAAGTCTTTTTTGAGTTCTTTCAATGATGTGCATAATCAACACATAGTGTTCTTTTATTATATACCATGATAAGGGGCATTTATATCATTTATCTTGCTTCTAATTCTTAGCTTTTTGCATGAGTTTAATTGAGTTATTGATGTAATTAATTAGGATTTTGACTTGTTCCTCATTGTTTGAATTTGATAGAATCATTGACTATTGCACTGATTTTTGGATAAATATTGGATTAGAGCCTATTGCATTTAACCTACCTCTTTGAGTATAGTTTTGGTATACAAGAGCTTTGAATTGAGTGCAAAATATCAAAAACAAGTTTGGGAACTCTTTTCATGGAGCTTGTAGCTGCAATCAATTTGGGAGAATTTAGGAGCAAAATAGAAGAGTTCTTGAGCTCATTTGAGCACATTTGCAAAAAGCATTGTAATGGAAAATCTGTATCTCTCTACATGAATAAGATTGAGACAAATAAAGAAATTTTGAAAAATTCAAGAAGTTCTCTAAAACTTTCATATTCAGCTCAAAACCCAGTTCTAAGAGCATCTTGGTGAAAATCAAGTTGCAAGATTAAAGGTTGTTGATGTCCTGATATTGCCCAACTTGACCTTCAGTTAGTATTTTCACAATATTTGGAGCTACAGATGTCTGATTGAGGTTATTTTTGTGGCTTTAGAAAGCTTATTCAAAGGGCTACAATCACTATTTCCAGTGCCAAGGACAAATTCGGATATTTAAGGGGTCAAACTGATCAAATACTTGAAGACATCAATTATGCCCAAGCTCAGTGCTCAATGAGCGTTGCAAGTGCTCAACAACACTTGAAAAATGACGTTTTAACAATGAATTAATCAGTTTTTGGGCCTTACTTTGGCCTATTTTGAAGAGCAGTATTTAAAGGATTGTTAGGACTTTTACCCTAGTTTTACACTCAATTTTTGGTTGCACACTTTAGTTGCTATTATTCTCTCTCTACACCTCTCTTTATCTTCTTTTTCTCTACTTTACATTCTTAGGGATTCTATAGGTGAATTGTTTTGTCCTTGTCGATGATAGTAAGGATTGTTGCTATCATTTCCTAGTATTCTTTTTGATTCATTGATTGTAATCCTCCATAGATGAGGGGGTATATTTCTCTTACTAGTGTAGGATTTAGGATGGATTGAGATGATGTTTGAGACCCTTTGTTTATATTGAATGAATTAGTTTTCTCAATGTTCTGTAGTTTTTATTCCTATAATTCCTATAATTATTGTGGTGATTGATATAATTTGTATTATGATAACTAGATTGATGATTGTCGTTTAGGGAAATCCTTTGGGCATAAATTGATAGATTTATTAATTTCTATTTAGAGAGAACATTAGAATTAATATTTCGATTGACATTAGGCTATAGTAATTGGTATCTTAAATCACTATAATTTTCAATTAAATTGAGATCTTGTTTATTGGTTATTTTCATTGGTCAAATTCTAGGGAATGATCTATTACTAGTATAATTGCCAATAATTAACTACTAATAGCCACTAATGGATTTAATATTTGGTCAATGATAATTGATTTCCAATCCTAAGAATACCTTACACTAGTGCCTTCTTCACTATTGCTATCATCTTGTTGCGATTAACCTTTACTTTCAATTGTTTTAATTTTACTCTTCAAAACCCCCAATTTTCCAACTAAATGATTATGAACACCACATTTTGTCCAGACACTTTTATCTTTGTTTTTATTTAAAAAAGGTCTCATTTAAAAAAAAAAAGAGGGCCATCCTTTTTTTTTAAGCCCAATCATTTAGCCCATAATTGTAAAAAACAAAAATTTTATTGTTCAGCCGTTCAAAAAAAAATTTGTTGTTCAGCCTATTGAAAATAATAATAATAAAAGTAATAAAAAAGAGGAGGAATGGAGAGTGGCAGACACCAATGCTCCCTCCATTTTGGTGCCATTCCTTCCTCGTCCTTGACAATGATAATGTTTTTTATAAATCATTTACAACCTGTGCTCAATAATGGTGAGAGTGCTCATAATAGTGATGGCTTGAGATGATCATGTATATATAGCCAGAGGGTAGAGCCAGGAGGGGACGAAAAAAATAATAATAATAATGAGTGATACACAGGGAAAAAGATTGAGTTTCCATTTTAATTGCTAGGATTTCTACAAAGAAAAGTTCCAAAACGTATGCATAGCATAATCCTTGTAAACATCCCTCTTTGTCTTCACTAATAGCATCATCATCATTACAGTCCTTCCCCCATCACCATATCCACCTCTAGGATCAAACCATCATCATCATCATCAACCACAGCCTTGCTCATAGCCACCACCATTTTCACCCCTTTCACCATTATCATCAACCAAACCTCCCTCACATCACATAATCATAACCCAATCAAAACCATAGTCAAGACAAATGAAATAAAATCAGTAATATATATCAAAAGCAAAAACATCTCAAATACCAAAAAGCATCAGGATGTGAACCCCATCTCGCCCGCGCCACCACGAAGCTCCGACCCCGCCTCCCGTCGCGTGCCCATCGTGAAGCCAGAAGCTCCGCCTCCCACGCGAGCCGCGACACCCATCGCGCAACACCGCCCAGCAGTGCATCCGGCCACACACCTCAACGCCGTGAGACTTGCGGTCCTCTCTTGAGCCACGGAGATCGCGTCTCTACACTTCGCTTCGCCTCGCGCCGCGGTTCGCCCCCGTCATCCGCGCTCGCCGGACCAACCGCCGCCGTGATCTCTCTCTCCCTCTTGGTAAGCCGCCGTGAAACCCCTTCATGCAAGCCTCTCACACCGCCGCCATACTCTTTTTGATTCTCTGTGTTTTGAGTCTAAACATACATCAGGGTAACTAAAGTTTTCTTTTGGGTCACAAGTTTGGTGTTGAGCCTTTATTGTTGGGTTTGAAATTTTTTTTAATTTTTCAGTCTTTAGAATTTTGGGCCTTCCATTATATTGGGCTATGTCTATTTTTGTTTTATGGGGTGGTTAGGTCTTTAGTCTTTGATTTGGGCTGTTTTTTTAATGTCTTAGAAAGACTTCCAAAAAAAGGGAAAAATTTCAAAAAAATATATATTAAAAAATAAATAATAAATAAAATAAAAATAAAAAATATTTTATCCACGTAACAATTAATAGTTGTGATTGAAAGGTGGATGTCTCCTTCATGTACTATTGAATTGTAAGAATTTATTGAATAGCTCAGTGCTAACTTGAATCCCATGCAAAAATCGGATTTCTCTTAATAAATCATCAATCAAAATTCATTTTCAAAATTAAAATTGATCAACACACTTTTTTCTTCTCTTTTAATTAAAACCCACCAACACAAAATCATTTTCTACAGAACGACGTGGCTTTGAGTTCCTCATTACACCAGAAGGTACGTCGACATAGCAAACAACTATCAAGCCAAAATCTTTTTTTTTATATATAGAACTTGTTCTTTAATTTGTTCTAATTCTTGCTTTATTTTTGCAAATATAATTATTATATTTGTCGGAAAAATAAATATTTTAAAGTTATAAATGAATTTGCATAATGAGTTCTAGGGTAATCGTATTTATACGGATGTATTAGGGTGCAGTGGGATTAAGTTTCCACCATTCCCTAATCATAATTAGACTCCGACCTCAAATCTCTTTTAAAAGACCAGTTTTGCAAAAAGGTTTTCCAATTTTAACCAGAATTAAAATTGAGGTGACTCATATTTTATTTAAAAATCGGTTGTCATTCCCATCGCGGTGCCTCCGAATACGTTGTGACAATTTGGCGACTCCATGGGGATATCTAGAAAGTCAAGCCCATTAGAGTTTATTATGCAAATAATTATAACCTTATTATATTTATTTTTCCCCTCATAACACTTTTTTTTTACTTTTGTTTTTTTTTTCTTTTTTTGTAAATAATGGTTTGTTTTCTTTGTAAATATTTCTTATTCAAACATTAGGATAAAAGACTTTTATTTTTGTGTATATTTGGAACCTTAGGGTAGAAGACTTTATTTTATTTGGAATCTTAAGATAGTCAATTATGCTTCTTAAATATGTATTATTTTGTTGTGTTCTTTTTAAGGAAAAGGGTAGTTTTAGGATTACAAGGTTTGCGTGCTCTTTACACACTGTGCACCATCACAACTTCACACACTTTTTGGCTCTACTCGAGCTTGTGCAACCTAAGGATTTAGGAGGAGTCCTGACATTGTCATTGAGGGGCTTCATGCTCACTTGGCATTTGGCGAGACCCCATCCAAATTGCTACTAGTATCATGAATCGGTTATATTGAGAGGGTTCATCCCTCCTTGTGATCCTTTTATTAGCTTGGGTCTATCTCATAGATAGGGGTAATCTGGAATTTTTGGCCTTTTAGAAGTCTAGATCCATTCCAAAAGTGCACTATTAGAATGAACCTAGTGGCTACCCTAATTAAGATTTTGACCCTAGAAACATCCACCTCTTGAGGATACCAATTAGGACACAAAGGAGCATCCTTTTCCTTCTTTCTTTACTTCAAACAATTCATTCATTACATGCATATTTTTTTCTCATACATAAAAAAAAAATCAATGTTACATTCACCTCATGCATAAAATTCTCATAATAGGTGACTCATTCATCTCATGCATAACAATTGTAAATATTGCATTCATGTAAAAAATAGATATTGCACATCCATGCACAATTTTTTTTCTTCTTCTCATGAAAATGTTGCCTTCTTTGCATTAAAAAAAATCAAATCATAAATGTTACATTTCTAACATTGTCTAAAAAATAAAATAAAAAAAAACTCATATTGAGGCAATTCATCCATTACATCTCATGCATACATGCATTATTTAAGGATTTCTTCTAATTTATTGCTTTGTAAACAGGTACAAAGGTTGTCATAAGCTTTAGACATACATGGAAGTAGGCCAAAATAACATTAGCAATGCAAGAAATATTAAGGCCACCATGATCTATAGTGATTTGGGAACACAAAAAGATTGAGTCAACTGATGCCGCATAAAGAAAAAGTTGATTTTCAGAAAGATATGGGCATATACTAGACTTGTTGGATATTTCAAAGAACCCATACTCAATGCCCTCACACAATTCCGGAAGGCTCCTCTTCATTGTTTCGAACTGCCAAATCTAGACATAATGCCAACTATAGAGGAGTACATTGCCATGATAAGGCTACTAATCCAAAAGAAGGAAAATGTATACCTTTATCAGGGGATATTGTGGCAAAAGCAAAGGTTGCCAAATTAATTAAGATCCTAGCTGATAGAATAGTGATGGAGGAAAGAAGAACAACTCGGGATTAAGCAAAGATTTCCTGAATCTCATCTTGAAACCATGGCCCAACAGAAGGAGTGGTATTTCTTCAAGTGGACTTTGGCATTGTTAATTTATGGATGTGCTTTTCCCTTTCACGTCGAACATCATAGATCAAGCCTCCATGGATGTATTTTTCAGATATTGCACCTATGGGTGAATCCAGTTCCGCCATTTCAGCAGATACTTTCCTTTCAGGAGAAGTATGTCATCGGAAAAGAGGGGGAAAGTTACGGTGTTGTTCGCACATGTTGTACGTGTGGGTTATGACACATGTGCGTGGTGGAAATCACATAGGGCGTTTGCCTAATCCCTTGAAGAATTTTTATCGTATCCAGGAGAGCAACAATCGACACTTGGGTGGATGCAAGAATTCTGATATTGACCCTAACACTTTTAAGTAGGTTTGCCCTTGGTATCATGGAGAAAGCATTATATACAGCTGGGAATTTTGCGTCCTTTAATGGGCCTAAGAGGCTGTATATCATATTCTCCTCCCTGTATTAAGGCAGCTTTGTTGGACATAGACCAAACCTTAGGAAAGGCAACTAGAAGGCTATAATTTCTTAAATCAAAAGGGTTAAGACACCAAGAAACAAGAGCTCAAAGTCAAGAAGGCATGAGAAAACATAGAAATGGCAGGCAAAAATAAACTGGAAAACAACGACCAACTTCATCCTTTGAATATGAAGAATGGAGAAAAACAAGAATGAGGCGAGATGATTTCCCAGGAAAGCTTCAGGACTGAAAATCAATCCAAGATCAACTCCGGTCAATGGCTCAGAATGACTTCTATATTGAGGTATTGGGAGCACAAATAAGGTTCTTGGAGGACAAGAAACAAGAAGCTGATTTCCAAGTTATCATTCCCAAGATCGATGCCAGAAGAAGGATGTGGAAATTGAAAAACTAAAGGAAGAATATGCAGACTCTATAGAATCCACCCGCAAGAACAGACAAAGGAAAAGCCTTAATCAAGCTTTGAAAATTAGAAAGAAGCTGTGTGATCTCTCAAAAGAAAAGGAAGATCTTGAGAAAGAAATCTTCCTTGAACAAGACAAGAGTTGACCTAGAAACAGAAGCTAACACGAGATATGGCCATCAGGAAACTGGAAATGGAAGTCGCTAAGGAGAAAAGGGTCAAAAGAGAATTGGAAAGGGTAATTGATTAAAAGCGACAAGCAAGAAAGGAGATGGAAGGGAAGATAGAAGGCTTGTTAAAAATGTTGACTCGAACAAAAACGATTATGCTCATGCAAGAGTATCATCAAACCAATACCAACACCTTTTTTTTCAAGACAGGAGAACACAAGCAATTCTGGAAAAATGAAGCTTCAAATCATAGGGAAGAGTTGGAAGAATGGAAAAAGAAGCATGCTAGAATGGTCAATGAGATAGATCATCATGGTTTTGAGATCGTACGAGGCTTTAAAGAGACAAAAGAGCAGATCAATGAAACACCATTGCTCAATCTACCACAGGTAGTAACTGAGTTTATGAAAACATGTGAGGGTTATGCGAGGGATTTCAAGAAAAGAAGGACTAAACTCTTGATGTATTAGATCCATGATTCCTCAGATCAATGTTTTTTAGTATTTCATTGTAAGCTTTCCATTGAGGAGAAATGCTCCCTTGGAATAGCAATAAAAACATGTTTTTACTTTGAGATTTGGTGTCCTAGTGCAAATGTGAAATGAAATTCGTTTCCAATATCACTGGAAGCTTCCTATAGAGGAGAAATACTCCTTTCGGATAGCAGTTAATCACATTTTACTTTGAGATTGGGTATCCTAGTATAAATGTGAATTCTGCATTGCTAATGTCTATTGAAAGTGCCTATTCCCTCCATCAACCAACTTAGTGATATGGAGCAGGATACCTAGCACCAAGTGTGGGGAACATTTCTATTGTCATAAAAAGCTGATGACGACCTTTGGACCAAAAAAAAATATATGTATAAAATAAAATAAAAATAAAAAATAAAATAAAATAAAATAAAGATTGAGTTTTACTTACTTACCCTTTCTTTTCAGGATAGTTATCGTCAAACATTACTCCTTCAAGGAAAGCTTTGTCTAACACTAATGTGCCGACTAAAGAGCCGTACGAACTATGACCCGCATTGAAGAAGGGAAAAGCTGAGAAGAAGAGGTTCGAGAAATAAAGGCAAGAAAAAAGCTATGGTTACCGACAATGACCAAGGAAGGAATCCAAGTCAAGAAATTGATGACTTCAAGGACATGATAAAATCCTTACTTGGACCAGAACTCAAGCAATTCATTGTTGACATGGTGAATAAGGCAAAAGAAGACGTTGAAAATGATGAGCATGAAGAACCACCAGGATATGATAACAATGGGGAATCTATTCCTCATAAGCAAAATGATAATGGTTCTTATAAAACCTAAAGAAGGCGGAACGATTTAAGCTTAAATAGGAACTACAGGAAAGCATGCAGGGCAGTTTGTGCTATAGGCCTAGCCCCTATGGCTCAATGAGTATCAAGAGATCTATGCTTGGCTCGTAGTGTGGTCATTCCCAAGGACTTCAAAATGCCAGAGCTCATCAAATTTGATGGTAGCAATAACCCCATCATGCATTTGTGGATGTACTGCACAAGATGGGAATGTGGTCGAAAGAGGAAAACTTCCTAATCAGCTTTTTCCTAAAGCTTGGAAGGCGCTGCATGGGAATGATACATGCAACGGACCAAGCGCAGATCAAATATTGGGAAGACCTGGCTCAGGCTTTCACAAATCAATACAAGTTTAACCTAAATGCTATGCCCACTAAAAACCAACTAAAGGGAATGAGGAAAGGAGAATAAGTCATTCAAAGAATATGCTCAGAGATGGAAGGCCATGGCTGGAAGGTATCCCACCAATGTTAAAGCAAGAAATGTGCTCTTATTTCATCTAACATGGAAGGCCCTTTTTTCAAGAACATGCTAGGGACCCATGTTAAAGAATTTGTTGATTTGGTTGAAATTGGAGAAAGAATTTAGACCAACATCCAAGAAGGAAAGGTGGAGCTAGTAACAGGAGAAACAAGCGAGTCCCTATCCAAGAAAGGAACCCACTTTAAGAAGAAAGAAAATGCTATTAACTACATCCACCCTCAATCTCATCAACCTACTCAGCCAAACCATTATCTAGCTTACCCACACACACAACACCCATCCTACCTGCATCAACAATGTTAGTCTCCAAAAGCCATTTCACCCCAAATACCATACATAACTCAACCATACCAAATCAACCATGTCTCCTATCCACGACCTTACACACCACCTAGACCCTACCAAACACCACCCCAAGCCCACCAGATGAGTAATCTCTTTATAACTCCTCTCCGTTCAACACAACAACACCTACAGGCCTCCAATGGAGAATTGAGCTTTACTTGATTTTCACATGAGCTATGCCTTAGCTTGTTTAAGCACTTGTGTAGAGACAACTTGCTAGGCCCACCTCCTGGGAAGACCTTTATGCCGCCATGTCCTGGGTGGTATAACCTAAACCAAACTTGTGATTATCATCTAACTCCCACACTCTAGCGAAGACTTTTATAGGTTTAGAAGCGCGGTATGGCGTTTAATCGAGCGGTGCCATCAAGCTGGAGGAAGAATCAAGGCCACATATAAGGAATAACCCATTCCCCAATCATGGTGAAGGATAGGTGAATTCTATCTACTATAAGAAGCATACAAGTTAAGGAGTAGAGAATATCAAGCTCCCATGAAGAAGATCTGGGAATACTGAAAAGGCAGGTTATGAGATAAAAGTTGAAGGAGGGAAGTGTAAAAGGACAATGAAAGGAGACAAAGATGATTGGTTTTGAGTGTTTCTGAATGAAACACCAAATGGAGAAGTGTCCAAAGATGAAGCTTACATTGAGAAGATAATCAAGATAGGGGTACTCGAGGTATCAAAGGGGCCGAAGAGAGCATCAATATGACCCACCACGCACCCCCTATTTTTAAAGTTTACAACCATGAGCCATCACTCATTTTTAAGGTACCTAAGCCATTTCCCTATGAAAGTGATCATGACTCATGGAGGTATGAAACTGTTGTAGAGCCTTGCTCTAAGACATCTGGAGTAGCACCCCCTAGTCAAAGACAAGCACCTATCTTCAAGGTATCTAGTTTGCCTTCTCATCTTGCCACGACTTAAAGTCTGAATATGGAAACAAAGATTGTTCAGAACTCTCTGCATCGGAGTCTATTACAAATGTTACCAGAATAGGGGAAATTACTAGGAGTGGCAGAATGTTATACTCAGGAAAGCTTTTGAAAAGCTCCCAGGTGATACCTATGAAAGACCCCCAAATGACACCTGGAAAAGAGAATAGGGAAAGAAGCCAAGAAGAGGAAGAAGAAGAATTCCTGAAAATAATGAAATAGAGTGAGTATGACATAGTGGAACAACTGAAGAAAACATTGGCAAAGATCTCACACTATTCCTTGATCTTGTCTTCAGAGGCCCATCACAATGCAATTAAGAAGGTATTGGATCAAGCATATGTATCCAAGGACATAACCCCTGATCGGTTGAAGGAATTGTGAATGCGATTAAAACGACTAATGCTATCACCTTCACAGAAAATGAAGTCTTCTCTCATGTATGGGCGCCTTGAAGGCGTTTCACATCACCCTCAAGTGTCATGGTTTCAATATCGCAAATGTATTGATTGATCAGGATCAACCTTCAATGTGCTTCCTTATTCTACATCTTACCGATTGATCCCTCCATGATTGATCCAAGTGGGACGATCGTAAAAGTATTTGATGGGTCATTGAGAGAGATCATGGGTGCCATTGATATTCAGTTACAAATTGGGCCAATTACCTTTGTGACCAGATTCCAGTAATGGATATTGAGGCAGGTACAGGCTACTGAGGAAGACCTTGGATTCATGAGGCATGTGTTGTCCCTTCAACACTTCATCAGAGGGTAAGGTTTATAGATGGTGGGAAACTTGTTACTGTCAAAGGGAAGAAGAATTGCTGGTAACTAAGCTAGTGACAGTCCTGCACATTGATTGTGCTAAAGATAACCTTAAGGTTTCCTTCCAAAATCTCGAGATAGCTAAATTGGTTGAACTAAAGGTGATAGGCATCAAGTGGTCGTTCGTATAATTCGAAGAGTAGATTTGAAGAAGGAAAGGGGTTAGGGAGCGAGCTGCAAGGAATCAAGGATCCTGATCTCGCTTCCTGACAACCCTGGAAAGCCAGGCCTTGGATATGAAGCTACAAGTGAGAGTTTTTTGAATCATCCAAGAAGAAGATCCCACATTACAGGACACGTTTCCTGCACCCGCCACAATAATGATGATAGAAGTAGCTAGAGCGTTGACATTCTTGAAGGAGATGGGGAAACACCTCAACTAATCTACCATAGCCTTGAGCCATTGAACAATTGGATTCCGAGCCCTTAGATGATTTGTTGTACTTTGAGTAATGGACGTTTTGGTCATCTTTGTTGTATTTCAGTTTTGATTGAATAATGAAATGATTATGCATGGTTTCTCTTTTCCATTCTTTTTGTGATTGTCTTCTTTCATTTGTCTCTTTTTTCTTTTATTTATTTCTAGTCTTGTCTCAATTCCAGGGACTCATCTTCTTCCGATCCTGCCTTGTGCAAATGATTATAAAAACCCATTAGCTGATTATTGCGTTACAGGACTTGAATGAAAATGAACTTGATGAAGATCCTAAGTTGTGCCAATAATTCGCCAAAATCATAAACTCAATGGAAAAAGGGATAAATCCACACGAAGAGGTTGTCGAAACGGTTAATTTGGGAACTGATGAGGATAAAAGAAGTGAAAATAGTCAACAACCTAAAAAGGAAGAGATGGTTGTTCCATGAATTTCGGACATCTTCGCTTGGTCTTACAAAGATATGCCTGTTGGACCAGAAATAGTGGCTCATAGAATCCTATTGATTGAGGGAATGGAACTTAAGCGAGAAGTTACGAAGGATGAGTCCAGAAATGTCGCTAAAAATCAAGGATGAAGTCAAAAAGCAACTTGATGCAGGGTTTTGGAGGTCCCACTCTACCCAAGATGGATAGCCAACATAGTACCGTACGAAGAAAGATGGGAAGGTTAGAATGTATGTGGATTATCAGGATTTAAATAAAGCAAGCCCAAAGGATAATTTTCCTCTCCTTCATATAGATGTTCTAGTTGATAACACATTATAGGTCATCGATTATCTTTCATGGATAGTTATTCAGGCTACAATTAGATCTTAATGGTAGAAGAAGACAAGGAGAAAACATTGTTTGTTACTTAGTGGGGAATATTTTGCTATAGAGTAATGTCGTTTAGGCTGAAGAACGCTGGGCAATGTACTAGCGAGCGATAGTGACCTTTTTCCATGACATGATCCACAAGGAGCTAGAGGTGTATGTGGATGGTAGCAAAGTCACAAGAAGGAGAAATTCATGTTGCCTGCTTAGAAGGTTGTTTGAAAGGTTGAGGATTTAAAAGCTTCGGTTAAATCCAACAAAGTGCACCTTTGGAGAATCTCTGGAAAACTATTAGGGTTCATCGTTAGCAAGAAGGGCATCGAGGTTGACCCAGATAAGATCAAATCCATTCAAGGCATGCCAGCGCAAAGACGAGAAGGAGGTTCGAGGCTTCTTGGGTCGTTCTGAATTACATAGTGAGATTCATCTCCAATTTGACCCACATCTGCGAGCCGATATTCAAACTATTGGGGAAAAACAATCGGGTAAATGGGATGACAAATGTCAAGAAGCCTTTGACAAGATCAAGAACTACCTGCAAATCCACCTCTCTTGGTTCCGCCAATACAGGACGACCACTCATACTATATTTCACCATGTTACATGGGTCCATGGGGGCGGATTAGGTCAACATGATGAATCTGGTCGAAAGGAGCAGTGTACTACTTGAAACAAGAAGTTCAATGACTGTGAGTCTAGGTATTTGTCCATTGAGAAGACTTGTTATGCACTGGTGGACACAAGGAGGTTATGGCAATACATGCCCGCTATACAACTTTGCTTGTATCTCGCATGGATCCCATGAAGTACATTTTGAGAGCCCGCACATCTCCATGAGAATGTCTAAATGGCAAGTGGCTCTATCAGAATTCAACATCAAGTATGTGACAAGAAAATCAATAAAAAGGAGCGTGATAGCCGATCACCTGCCAGAATCCGCTCGAAGAATATCAACCAATGGATCTTGAATTTCCTGATGAGGATATCCTAGCAGCTTGGATGAGGATAGTGAAAGAGAGGAAGAAGGAGACTTGATGTGGAAAATATATTTGATGGTGCAGTCAATATTGAGGAAAGTTGAAGTTCAGCTTAATATCCCTTATGGAAAGCAATTTCCAATCAGTGAAGTTGGCATTTGATTGTACAAACAACATGGCTGAATACGAAGCATGCATAGCAGGCCTGAAGGGCAAATATCCTTGGGGGTGCAATACTTGGAAGTTTACGAGACTTAGCTTTAATCATTTTTCAAGTCAATGGAGAATGGCGAGTCAAGAACACAGGTTATTGTCATACTATGAACACCTTATGAGCTTGAAAGATGAGTTCAAGAATGTCAGTTCCACCACTTGCCTCAAGACCAAAATCGTTTGCAAACACTTTACGACCTCTCCGTGATGACCAACCTCAATTTGGAAGTGGATGTAAGGCCTTTGCAAGTGATCATTAGAAGAGAGCCATCATACGTTCTAACATTAAAGAAGAGCCACCCGACCGTGATTCCATGATATCAAAAGGTTCATTAAGGAGAGAGAATATCCTGCAACGGCAAATGAGAATGATACAAAAACACTCAGATGGCTATCCATGTCATTCTTCCTCCTGGGGGAAATTTTGTATAAAAGGAATCATGACGGAGTATTATTAAGATGCGTCAATCCTTAAGCTAACTCTATCATATCAGAAGTCCATGAGGGTATTTGTGGCACCCATGCCAATGGGCACATATTATCCCGATTCTCAAGCAGGATACTATTGGCTCATGATGGAAAGGACTCATGGAGTTTGTCAGAAAAATATCACAAGTGCCAAATCTATGCTGATCCAATCCATTCTCCTCTGGTGCCATTGCACACTCTTACGTCACCTTGGCCGTTTGCAATTTAGGGCATGGATGTCTTAAGACCAATTAGCCCCAAAGCCTCTAATGGGCATCGATTCATTTTGGTAGCCATTGATTACTTTACCAAATGGGTGGAAGTTGCATCGTATGCCAATGTAATACAAAAAGTGGTTGTAAGATTTCTGAAGAACAACATCATTTGTAGGTACAATCTGCCAGAAAGACTCATCACAGATAGTGCCACTAATTTCAATAAGCAGGTGTGGAAACTATGTAAGCAATTCAAGATCAAGCATTACAACTCAACTCCTTACCGACCAAAGATGAATGGAGTTGTGGAGGCAGCAAATAAAAACATCAAGAAGATTTTGGGGAAAATGGTGGTCACCTACAAAGATTGAAGCGATATGTTGCCTTATGCATTACACGCCTCACACTTCTGTCAGATCCTCAAATGCAACCTTATTCGCGGTGTATAGGATGGAGGTAGTGACGCCCATAGAAGTGGAAATACCATCGTTAAGGATATTGGCGGAAGCTGAATTGAAGGAAGCGAGTGGGTTAAACGAGATATGAGCAATTGAACATGCTTGAAGAAAAATGGCTAAACGCGTTGTCATGGCCAGTTATACCAAAAAGGATGGCTAAAGCATTTAATAAGAAAGTTCACCCTCAAGCATTCCAACTAGGCGATCTTGTTCTGAAGAAAATTTTGCCAAATCAAGAGGATAATAGAGGCAAATGGGCACCCACACATGAAGGCCCCTGCATCATCAAAGATGCATTTTCTAGAGGAGCATTGATCTTGACTGACATGCAAGGCAAAGTACTTGCTAAACCAATCAATTCAAATGCCGTGAAGAAGTATTTTTCCTAAACCAAAACAAAAGAGAGAGAAAATGAATAAATAAAAAATGTTTGCTAGGTTGAAAACCAGGAAGGGTATGCGAATGTCGTGCGCAACAAATTAAAATAATTTTTCATTATTGAAATACACCCAAAATGTAGTTATAGTGTAATCCGAGTCGTCTCACATGGAAGCATTGTAATTGATCCTAACAAAATTGGGGTTTCTTTATTTTAGAAATTGTCAACAACAAATTAAATCAAGAAGAAATTTGGTTAAGGAAATTACCTTACAAGGGTTTCTTTGGATTAAAATTGTTAAGTATTGATTTGAGAAATAAAATCATGATAGTGGTTGCTTTCATTAAAAATGTAAACACATAACAATGGAATAATTTCTTAACGGTTACACAATCGCATTTCCGTCAAGGATTTAACTCAATAAAGAACTAGTAATTCACTATCGTGATCCTATGAACTAATTCAGTTAAATAACAATTATAGCAACCTAGTTTCTAATGAAATCGATTCCAATCCCTTGCCTAATGGACAAACATCACATCAGGTTAACAACTCAATCAATTATATTATCAATGATTTACACAGTCAATAATGTAAGAATTGAGAAGAAGGAAAAGGAAAACCAATTACGATCCGATAAAAAAAAGGCAAAAATCTCGTGAACAATTCCAATCCCCACCTTACACGGTAAGGAATTACTCTTCCATGGAAAGAGTCACAATCAATGATGTAGAAAAACTTAAATTACAAAAACTGAGAGAACTCCCATAAACGTTAATACCAAAACCTAGTTCTGAGGGAGAGTCCTCCCAAGAGAGAGAAAGAGAGAGAGAGAGAATTCTTCAAACTTAAACGTCTGAACCCCTCGCCTCCCCTTTTAAAAATAAAACCAAAAATCCTAAAAAGGTCCTTAGAAACGCTGACTCGGGCTCAAATTCACGCGGCCCAAAACTACCCGACCTGCCGGTCAGACCACCTGGCCTGCCCACGAATGTCCCCAAGAATTGAGTGTTCCTGAGAACCGCCTGGGCGGTCTTCTGAAGACTTCCCAACTTGCGTCTTCTGGTCAATGCCCTGGCGGTGCTTCCATCGCCTGGGTGGTGAAGATGTTGCAAAGTCCTTATTTCTTGCTCCAATGCATCAAACTTAAAATCCTTGTTGTCCAGGAAAAAACTCTAAAAATAGATCAAAAGCATAAAGAACTTCCAAGGTGTAAGAATGTACTAAAAGCTATGCTAACTGCTACAAAATTAATTAAAAATGCATATTGAGAACAAGGTGCAAATTCACTACTTAAATGTCGATTAAGAGCAATTTAAATGCAAAGTATTTAGAGTTAAGATATAAAATGGATGCATAAATGCAATCCATCAAAGGGCGACCTAGGCAAAAATTAGAGCACAAAAGAGCAATGACAACTCTTAATTGCTAGGTTGAAAACCTGAAAAGGCGGCCTATGCAATGGTGAAGGGTTAAGTCAATGATCAAGAAGCTATGCGTGACATCGAAACTTGGGCAATTTGAATTTGATATCAGTGGTTATGCCATATTGTTGAGCACACAACGAAGGATTACAATTGCGATCATGGATTTTGAGTCTGGTGTAGCCAATGAATCAGTGAAATGGGTGATCACATGAAAGTAGCACTACCAACCTTTTTCTTTCTTCATTTCTTTTCTTACAGTTGTTGAAATCTTGTAAATACTTCCCAGTTGAAATCCAATAAAATGGTCTTTCTTTTTCTGTGTTTTTTGTTTATCCTTCATTTTCTAAAATCTTTGTTTCCTGATTCTTTAAAACCATGCATAATCGTGATATTATAATGAAGTATAACTAAAGGACTAATTTGCTAACAAAGCTCATGACTGATAAGTCAAATAAGGGTTCGAGAATCAAGATTAGATGGCAAAATAAAGAAATGAGACAGGTGATCAAGGCAAAAGTGAGAACTGAGGCAAAAGAGGATACTGACGTATTACTAGAAAAAGATATGTTTGAAAATGCAATAGAAAGGTTCACAAAGCTTCATATGAAGAGACAGCGTTTTGGGATAGATAAAAGCTTTCCTGAAGAGCAATGTGAAGTACCTCAGACTTAGGACAATTTTAATTTTTTGAAAGCTATTGTCATCATTTTATCACAAAGCACATCATCTCTATACAGTTTTACATCAATTCATTCACCATGTCATCGCTCCACTAGTTTTGCATCATTCATATCATCATGATGTCAATTCCGCATTATCATTTCATCAAAATTGCAACCACTCATTTGCACTTGTTTTCACATACATTTAAATTTTCACACACATTCACAAAATTTTGGTTTTACATTTTACATGCTTTCACAATTGTCACATTTCACAAGTCTTTAAATTTCACATTTTACAAGCTTTCACATTTTAAATGCTTTCACATTTACTTTCACAAGCCTTTCCGCTTTCACATTTACTTTCACAAGTGTTTATTGCTTTCACGTTTATTTTCACAAGCCTTTACGCTTTCACGTTTATTTTCACATGTCTTTACTGCTTTCACATTTATTTTTACAAGTCTTTAAATGCTTTCACAAGGCTTTATTGCTTTCACATTTATTTTCACATGTCTTTACTACTTTCACGTTTAATTTCACAAGCATTTACTGCTTTCACGTTTATTTTCACATGTCTTTAATCTGCTTTCACGTTTATTTTCGCATGTCTTTAATCTGCTTTCACATTTACTTTCACAGATTTTAAATTTCACATAGCTTTAATCTTTTCAGTTATTTTCATAGATTTTAAATTTCACATATTTTTAAATTCACATTCTGCGCTTTGAATTCACATGCATTTACTTTTTACATGCATTTTCTTTCACATGCTTTTAAATTTTACATGCATTTAGTTTTCACATACATTTCATTCTCAACCCAACTTTAGCGTGCATTCATCATGAGGTCATCTGGCATCATCCACTAGAACATTGTCATCATGCATTCATTATCATCGTACATTAGCTTTCTAGGCGTTGTCATAAGAACTTTTTGCATTGTCACTATGCATTCATCATTTATACCATACAATTGTCATAATCAACATCACCATCATGCATCATGTATCATCTGGACAAATGTGTTCATATCTTTACTTGTCTCTTAAATATCAAAGCCACAATCTTTATACTTAGCAAGAAACAAGTAAAGAGGGACCTGAACACCACATTTTGTCCAACACTTTTATCTTTGTTTTTATTTAAAAAAAGTCTCATTTTTTTTAAAAAAAGGACCATTCTTGTTTTTTTAAGCCCAATCATTTAGCCCATAATTGTAAAAAACAAAAATTTTGTTGTTTATCCCATTCAAAAAAAAAATTTGTTGTTCAGCCTATTTTGAAAATAATAATAATAATAAAAAAGTAAAAAAAAGAGGAGGAACGGCAAGAGTGGTAGACACCAGTGCTCCCTTCATTTCTTGTGCACTCCTTCCTTTTCCTTGACAATGATAATGTTTATTTATAGATCATTTACAACCTGTCTCAATAATGGTGAGAGTGCTCAATAGTAGTGATGGCTTGCATAGAGATGATCATGTATATATAGCCAGGGTAGAGCCAGGAGGGACGATAAAAAAAAATAATGAGTGATACGGAAAAGAGTGAGTTTCCATTTTAATTGCTAGGATTTCTGCAAAGAAAAGTTCTAGAAACGTATGCATAGCATAATCCTTGTATACATCCTTCTTTGTCTTCACTAATAGCATCATCATCATTACAGCCTTTCCCTCATCACCATGTCCACCTCTAGGATCAAACCATCATTATCATCAACCATAACCTTGCTCATAGCCACCACCATTTCCACCCCTTTCACCATTATCATCAACCAAACCTCCCTCACATCACATAATCATAACCCAATAAAAACCATAGTCAAGACAAATGAAATAAAATCACTAATATCTATCAAAAGCAAAAACATCTCAAATACCAAAGAAGCATCAGGCGAACCCACATTGTGCCACCACGAGTTGCCCACCTGCCCGTCGCACGCCCAGACGCGAAGCCAGACTCAGCTCGCCTCTGCGCAACGCATCTCCGCCTCTTCCTTCCACGCGAACCGCACCCAGCGCACCACCACCCTGCAACGCACGACCCTAGCCACACACCTCAATGCCGTGTAAAATAATGTGTTTCCGTCATTAAATTTCACAACTAGATTACAAGTATATATATATATATATATATATATAGACACACACACACACACCAACGCATGGATATCTCATAATAACCTATAGCTAGCATAACAAACTATAGCTAACACTTTTGAATTCAAAAGTTAAATATATGTTATCAGTGATAACAAATTACAAACAACTTCTATCTTACTCCTAGATTCCTTCACTCCCCTCAAGTTGGCGCATGGAGGTCAATAATGCCCAACTTGCCTAACAAAAATTCAAATCTTTCTTCCCAATCTTCTTAAATATGTCTCACTTGTTCCTTTGTCCAAATTTTCAAAGGCTCTATCTCTTCAAGGTCTAACTCTCTCTAACAAAGTAGCAATCCATTTCAATATGTTTGGTTCGTTCATGAAAGAGTAGGTTCATGGCTATGTGAAGAGCTACTTGATTGTCACAAAACATGGGTGTTGCTTCACTTTGCACTACCTGGAGCTCTCCCAATAACCATCTCAACTAGATCACTTCATTGACTATTGCTGCCATAGCTCTATATTCAGCCAGCTGAGGATTTTGCCACCGAGTTTGTCTCTTGGTCCTCCATGATATGAGAGAGCCACCCAAGGTTATCAAGTACCCCGTGCATGATCTCGGGTGAGTGGACAGCCACCCTAGTCAGCATCACAATATGCTTGCAGTTTCAGCTCCCCACTACTGGGAAAAGAATTCCTTGGCCTGGCATTTTTTTAAGTACCTCAACACTCGCTCAACTGGATCCATGTGGACTTGCTTGGGCCCATTCATGTATTGGCACAAGGTATTCACTACATACATGATGTCGGTCTAGTTATTGTTAGGTACAACAACTTTCCCAACGCCTTCATCTCCCCCACCGCATCAGGATCTTCATTATTCACCCTCAAGCAACAATTTTGCTCCATTGGGAACTTACTTGGTCGACATGCCTGCATTCCAAGTTTCTTGAGGATGTCCAGAACATACTTTCTGATTGACGACAATCCCCGATGATCGTGCTACCTCAATGCCCAGGAAGTATTCTAATGGTCCAAGATCCTTGATGTTGAACTCTTTATCTAGGTGCTTCTTTACACGCTGCATAGTTCCTTGGTCATTCCCAGCTAAAATCACATCATCTACATAAATTAGTGCTGCAAGAAAGATGTTTTGCGTTGTAAATAAATAATGAGTGATTGCTGAGGACCGTGAAATCCAACCTTGCCCAAAGTACTAGTAAATTTTTGGTACCAATTTCTTGAGGCTTACAAGTCCGTAAAGTGATTTTCTTAACTTGCAAAGTCTGGTTTCTTCCTCCTTCGTGAAGCCTTGAGGAATCTTCATGTATATTTCTTCATTTAGTTCTCTCTATGTAAGAATGCATTGTTCACATCAAGTTGGTGAACAACCCATTCTTTAACATTGCCATGGCCAACAAGCAACGTACCGTTACTAACTTCGCACCGGAGCAAAAGTCTCATGAAAGTCTTCTCCCTTAACCTGAGTAAATCCTCTCACCATGAGCCTTGCCTTGTAGCATTCGATCTCCCCATTCGGCTTATGTTTGATCTTGTAGACTTACTTTGAGTCTATCAAGTTCTTCCCTGGTGGAAGTTCCTCCAACGTCCACCTCCCATTACTCTCCAATGCCTCTCTCTTTTCATGGCCTCTTTCCAGTGTTCATGCCTCACGCCGCGAGAAAAATCCCTTAGCTCATCTTGTGAAGATATGACCGATAAGAAAGCTAAATGGGAGTGAGAAAACTTATTGTAGCTAATATGGTTAGATAAGGGATATATTACCGAATTACCTGGGTGGGTTGGATGAAGAATGGGCAATGGAAGGTGGCAATTTCACTTCATAATCTCTCAAATGACAATTTAGTTGTCTGATCCCACTACGCCTTTCTCCTTCATCTCCTTGGTTCTCCATGACATTTTGTTTGTGCCTTTCTCCTTGAGTTTCCACTAGTTCACCATTTCTTTCTCCATATTGGAGTATTGTTGCTGCTCATGCCTTACTCCACTTATTGGTTCATCTTCCCAATTCATGTCATGGACTCCTTTCTCACCTTCATGGCACCCTCTTGTTCCTTTTGTTCTAAAAGGAAATTCATCCTCAAAGAAGATTACGTCCCTGGAAACATTTATTTCCCCGGTTGCTTCATCATAGACCTTGTATCTTTCTTCCTCCAGAATAGCCAATGAACACATAAGGTCTTCCCTTTTCATCAAACTTTCCTTCTTTCTTGTGTTTCAGCACATACACTAAACACCCAAACATTCTCATGTGTGCATAATCTGGTTTCTTCTCAAATAAAATTTCATATGGTGTTTTGTTGTCAATTATTTTGGATGGTAATCGATTAATGATATGTACTGCAGTCATCACACACTCTCCCCAAAATTGGATTGGCAATCCTAGTGTAACCTTAGTGCTCTTGTTGTTTCAAGGATGTGCCTATACTTTCTCTCCACTACCACGTTTTGTTGGGGTGTGTATGCACATGTGAGCTCCATCATTATTCCCTTCTCCTCATAAAATTTCTTCATGTTTCCAGATGTAAACTCCAACCATTATCTATTCTTACTCGCTTGACCTTATTCCCAAATTGGGTTTCCGCCATGCAAATGAAAGTCTGGAAGTGGCGCTCTACTTCTAACTTGTGTTTCATAAGGTAGACCCACCCTCTCTACTAAAGTCATCTACAATGGACAAAAAATAATGTGCCCCATAGGTTGATTCACTAGAGTATATCCCCATATATCACAATGTATTAACTTAAAGCAATAACGGTTTTTATTGAACTAAGAGAAAAGGGAGCCTTGTTTGTTTGGCTCGCATACAAGAATCACAAGGACCTTTATTGAATTCTACTTCTAACTATACTAAGACATGGTTCCACATGTGTCATTTTGCTCTCTGATGCGTGCCCCAATCGCGCATGCCACAGGTCTCCATCAGTGATTTGTTTACCTTTATTGCCACTTTTATTGTCCTTTCTTCATTCCTTATTGGTTCAAGAAGGTAGAGTCCATCTTGATGCCTACCCACTCCAATCAGGGTCTTCGAAGATAAGACCTGTATCATACACAAATTAGCAACAAAAGTTAGTAAGCAATTATAGTCCCTTGTCAGCTTAACCAGTAACAGGTTGCATTGGAACTCGGGAACATGCAAAACATTGTTCAGCTCCATTCATTAAGAAGATTCACCTTTCCAATGCCCTTCACCATTACACATGTTCCATCTGGGATTCGCATTGGCTTTTGATCGCAAGCACGATTTTCTTTAGCAGGGCTCATTCATTGTAATGTGCTCTATTGCCCCTAAGTCAATTAACCAAGGTTTGTCCAATAAAAAATCACTTGCCATGTTTACACTAGGGCCTGCTGATGTGGTCCCATTGTCGGCTCTACATCCACCTTTAACTACTACATGAGGCGCTCATATTGCTGTATGGATAGTCCAGGAATCAGACTTTCCTCGTGCCTACTTGAGCTGCCTTGGGTCCATTTTTTATCACTCCATGACCCTTTTTTCTCCCTCTTGTCGCATCAATGTTTCTTCCAGCAGATGGGTGTCTGATGATTTAATAGCAATCATCTTGTGTGTGTCTATTTTGCTGCAATGCTCACACCTGGGCTTTTCTTTCTTTGTTCCCTTTTGCTCTATTTCCTAACTTCGCATGTTTTGGGCCTAGAATGCTGTTTGACTACTGGTTTGTGCATCGCTGAGATTATTCGTTGTTGTTCATCTTCGACAATGAGATGGTAGGTATGCCCAAGACTCAACTGGCACCATACTTAGAATTGCGTTTTCACTGTTGCGAAAACGTCATCTAATCCCATCAGAAAATCATATACCTATTCTCTCTCATGCATCTCCATGAGTCATTTTTGGACATCGCACTTGCATTCACCGCAGTTGCATTTAGGCCAAGGTGCTATGGAGTAGATCTCATCCCACAACCCTTTCAGTTTCGTGTAGTACGAGGGAACTGAGAGTTTTCTTGCCTTAGCAAGGTTATGGCTCATCGAAGCTCGTACACCCTTAGCGCACTTGTCTTTGCAAAGCGCTCTTCAAGCTTGATCCATATTTCTCAAGCCGTGTTCGCGTATCCACTCCTGGCATAGGGATTGTCCCATCGACAAAACCTATCTTGTTCTTGGCATACAAGGCATTGCTCATGTCACCACCCATTACCCATAATTTCCATCATGGAGTGGCTTACTCACGAAGATCCGCCGATGATCCAGGCATGGATATAGTAAGGAGACATGATGTCGACGTGGCCCTCATCATGTGTGGGCTTCACCTTTCCGTCATTCACGCCCTTTCGTCCTCCTTAGTGATCATAATTCCTTCAGTTTTGCTTGTTTCAACCATGACGATCTTAGCAATAAATGTGGATCAATTAACCAAAAGCTCTAGATACCATGTAAAATAGTGTGTTTCTGTTAATTGAATTTCATAACCAGTAATTACAAGATATATATACACCAACGCATAGATATCTCAGCGTAACAACCTACAACTAGCATAACAAACTATAGCTAACACTTTTGAATTCAAAAGTTAAATATCTGTTACGTGATAACAGAATTACAAACAACCTCTATCTTACTCCTAGATTCTTTCATGCGTGAGACCATCGCGGTCCCTCTTTCTTGAGCTCAGAGATCATATCTATGTACTTCCATTCGGCCCCTCGCACCGCGGTTCGCTCATGTCATCCACGCAACTTAGCCACTCCCATAGCTTGTGCCGCTACCGTGATCTCTTTCTTCCTCTTAGTGAGCCGCCATGAAACCCCTTCATGCAAGCCTCTCTACACTGCCACTATACTCCTTTTGATTCTCTGTGTTTTGAGTCTAAACATACATAAGGGTAACTAAAGTTTTCTTTTGGGTCACAAGTTTGGTGTTAAGTCTTTATTGTTGGGTTTCAAATTTTTTTTCATTTTTGAGTCTAAGAATTTTGGGTCTTCCATTGTATTGGGCTATGTCTTTTTTGTTTTATGGGGTGGTTAGGTCTTTAGTCTTTGGTTTGGGCTGTTTTTTTTATGTCTTAGAAAGACTTCCAAAAAAGGGAAAAGTTTTCAAAAAAAAAAAAAAAGTAAAAATAAAAAATATTTATCTGCACAACAATTAAATAGTTGTGATTGAGGTGGATGCCTCCTTCATGTACTATTGAATTGTAAGAATTTATTGAATAGCTCAATGCTAACTTGAATCCCGTGCAAAAATTGGATTTCTTGTTAATAAATCATCAATCAAAATTTATTTTCAAAATTAAAATCGATCAACACACTTTTTTCTTCTTTTAATTAAAACCCACCAACACATAATCATTTTCTACAGAACGACGTAGCTTTGAGTTCCTCATTGCACCAAAGGGTACGTCGAGCATAGCAAACAACTATCAAGCCAAATTTTTTTTTATATATAAAAGTTATTCTTTAATTTTTTTCTAATTCTTGCCTTATTTCTGTAAATATAATTATTATATTTGTTGGGAAAAATAAATATTTTAAAGTTATAAATAAATTTGTATAATGAGCTCTAGGTAATCGTATTTATATGGATGTATTAGGAGTGTAGTGGATTAGTTTCCACCATTCCCTAATCATAATTAGACTCCTAACCTCAAATCTCTTTTAAAAGACCAGTTTTGCAAAAAGGTTTTCCAATTTAACCAGCATTAAAATTGGTGGCGACTCATATTTTATTTAAAAAAGTTGTCAATCCTATGGCGTGTCTTGGGTACATTGTGACAATGATAAAGCCTCCTTAATAAATTGCTTAGGTTGTGCCTTTTACTACATTTTTAGTGCAGCTCAACATTGAAATAATTTCTAATTTTAGGAGGTAAGCAATAGCCTCCGTTCAATACCCTGGAAGCTTTAGAGACTAAAGAGTATCATAAGAAAATTCCATCATTAGATTTAGGATCAAACTTTGTGAGCTTGTACTTGGTGTTAAGAATGGAATGAGGTGAACCAAAGACATGGAAGTATGAAATATTGGGTTTTCCTCTTTTCCATATCTCATAAGATGTTTGCTTGAGGATTGGCCTGAGAAAGATTCGTTGGATATAGCAAGGTCCTAAGAGCCTCAACCCATAAACCGTTTAATAAACCTACTTTATTAAAGCATTGTTCTGGCCATCTCCTATAAGCTTCTATTTTTCCTTTTAGCTACCCCATCTTGGGGAGTTCTAGGAGTAGAGAACTCATAGGAAATGCCATGTTTTTTTCAAAAGCTCTTCAAAAACATGATTTCTAAATTCTCCTCCATGATCTAATCTAATAGAGGTAATTTGATAATCTTTTTCATTACAAACTCGTTTTGCAAAAACTTTGAATTTCTCAATCACCTCATCCTTAGAAGGTAAGAAAATAATATCTTGAAAAATCATCCACTATGACAAGGTAATATCTTTTTCTAGCAAGACTAGTAGACTTGGTTGTTCCAAAGATATCCAAATGTATAAGCTCAAGTGGCTTAGTGGTTGAAACCACATTTTTATTATGGAAAGAAGCTTTGGTTTGCTTGCTCTTCTCACAGAAATCACAAGTGGAATCCTTGTTACATCTGATCTTTGGCAAGCCTTTAACAAGTTTTTCTAAGATAACTAAAAATCAGCTTCATATGAGCATCTCCAAGCTTCTTATGCCACAACCACTTATCATCCATAAAGGATGTAAGACATTTTACATCTTGATCTAGAAGGTCATCCAAGAGTAACACATAAGTATTATCAAGTCTTTTCCACATAAAATGATTGTCCATGTGGGATTTAATATATTACATACATTTGCATTGAATAGAACATTGAACCCTTAGTCACAAAATTGGTTGACGCTAACAGACGTGAGCTAAACCATCAACTAGTAAAATATAAACAATTTGGTGTGAATCATCCTTACCAATATTTCCTATACTTGTGACCTTGGATTTTCCTCTATCAACAAATTTTGCTAATCTAGAGTTCTTTGGTTTTAGGTTTTTGAACCACTTTCTAGATCTGGACATGTGTCTAGAGCAACCATTATCCATGTACCACTTGTTGTCCTTTTTAACATGCGTTCTAGACACACCTACAATAAACAGTTTTAATTTGGGTCTCTAGACTTTCTTGGGTCCTTTTGGGTTAGTTTTTATTGGGGGAGGTTTCCCAAATTGTTTTACTATTTTTCTTCTCTAAAATATTTATCAGGTGGGTGTCCCTTCTTGTGGAAAAAATTACAATATATCTTATTCTTTATTTTCTTTAATGAGATTGTTTTACCTTTCTTATCAATCTCACACTCATATCCTAATCCCCATTTTCTGAAAGTATGGTCTTTGACTACCAAGCATCAGCTCAAGATTCTTGGAGCCATTAACCATATTTTTTAAGTTAGGTCTGAGAAGCTTTGAAATTTTCTCAAGTTCAGAAATTACTTTTAAGCTTTTTGATCTTTTGTCAGGAAGATCAACTTCTAAGATTTTGAGTTTGATATTTAAAAACTTGTTTTCTCCTTTTATTTCTTTCTTCTCAAGCCTTAGATTCTCAATATCTATTTTAACCTTTTCAAGTTCTAAAATAGTTTTCTAATTATTCTTTTTTAGTTTGAGATGGTGGAAAGACAGGATCTAAGAATTTTCAACTAATTCATCGTACAACGCTAATAATTCATCATAAGATAAGTCAATTATGAAAATGTTTTACCTCTGTTCTCCTTCTAGGTGTAGCCAACCATGAAGCACAAGTTGGCCACATTTTCAAGCTCATCTTGGCTTTTTGATCCTTCCTTATCTTCTTTTGAGTTACTCTAGGTGGCCAAAATTTCCTTTTCTTTGTAGGAAACTTTTTCTGTGGACCTTGAGCTTGAACAGTTAGTTTTGTAATGTTCCTTCTAACCATAGTTATAGTAGTTCATACTTTCCAGCTTCCCTTTACTTTTCTTATCCTTTCTAAAGATGATGTCATTTTTTCTTGTTTCTGCACTTCTACACTCTGGACATCTTCTTCACTAAGATGGAGATTTCATCTCCATCTTCTTCTTCAGATTCATCCTTTGAATCTTCTTCTTCCTCCAGGTCTGAGCAACTTTCATTGCTTTGCCCTTGATTTGCTCCTTGTAAGAAGACTTCAAGGCTATGGACTTGCTCTTTTTCTTGGTTTCACCATGAACCTCAAAGAGTACAACTTCATGGGTTTTAAGAGACCTAATGAGAGCGTCAATCTAAGAGTTTAAAAGTCCTTAGCCTCAGGAATGGCTGTGACCTAGGAAGCCATTTTGTAGGGATGTTTCTCAAGATTTTCCTCACCATCTCAAAGTTTGAGTTTCTTTTATCTAAACCTTTGAAGTTGGTTTACAATGTGCATGGACCTGGTGGTCATGTCATCAATACTTTCTTATTCAGTCATCTTGAACATCTCATATTGATGAACCAACATGCTGATTTTGGTCTCTTAACTTGATCTGTCCATCATGCAACATGTGCTGTTTGTCCCAAATCTCTTTTACCTGTGTCCTAAGTAATGATTTTATCATATTCAACCATGCTTAGTGCAGGTGAATAGGTATTTAATCTCGGAGTTCAGTCTGAACTCTTGCTTTATGGTGCTTTCCACCTACTCCTAGGAACTTCTCTTGGGTAGAGGGTACATCTTTAGTTCCTAGAACTTCTTCCATAGGAACATAATCTCCTTCTTGGATAATCTTCCACAAGTCAAGGCTTGTTCATTTAATGAATAGCTCAATTCCGTCTCTTCCAATACACATAGTTTCTACCATCAAAGAATGAAGGTCCTTTATGGAGTATGTAACACCCTAATATTTAACCCAATACGCCTAGGACGTATCAAGACTAATTATTAGTTATTACTTCTCTTTAAATTCATTTATAAAATACTTAGCGAAAATACGGTAATTTTTTTTTGAAATGATTATATAAAACAAAGTGCGAGCCTTTGCGCGTAACATATACAACGTGAAGCGGAAGAATAAATAAAACATACAGAACATAAGCATTAAAGAACACATCCATCATAAACATCATTCCTCATCACATTAGATAATATAGTTTAGTACATCACACAATATAAATATAAAGTCTTACCCATACTAGTGGGCAGAGCTTTAGTACAATAACATAAAATAGAAACATGAAAACAAATACATGAAACAACCCAAAAGATACTCCATGAAGCTATCCCCCTCACCTACCTACGACGCAAATCTCCTACCGGGACATGTAGCCTCGAATCGAAGCTCCTCGGATGTGGCCCATCGAAGAGGAGACGTGGGCATGCGGATCGGCGGAAGCACGTGACCACCTCCGGCGAGGGCGTCTCTCGGGCTGACGTACACGCCTCACATGCCTCCTGGACCAGTCCTCGCCACCCTCCAGGAGCCAAAGGCACCAAGAGGCGAATCTCCGAATACGGATCGGAGTGAGTCCTCGGATAGGTCTCTCCGGCGGCGTATGAGGGATACAAACTCCATGACCATGCACAAGAGGACGAGGGTTGGCAACTTGGCTCTCGTCACGGGGTCACGTCCTCTCAAAGATCAGGTCGTCGCCAAAGGGTGAAGTCGGATCGAAGCGATAGCTGGAGACTGGAAGGCAAAGGGCGTCCCACGTATGCAAAAACGTGCACCTCGCAATGACCCTTGAAGTGGTAGGACGATGCTCGGGTCATAGTGCACCTCCCATGTAGGCGGGTCAATGAAAATCACGAACGACGCCATCGATGTCTGAAGACGTAACGGAAAGGAAAGAGAGAGGGGTGAGAATTCTTGCTAAAGAATCTCAGGAGGAAAACCTCTATCCTAGTGTCATCGTTTACGTCCCAGGAACCTTGGGTTTATTATGAAAAGGTTAAGCATGCATAAGTTCATTATGAGGTTTTCACAAAGGTATTTATCCAAGGTCCATGTCTTTTATAATGATTCTTAATGCATGTATGCAACATAATATTTCATGGATGCATGGCAGGACTTTAGGTAAATCAAACAAAATCAAACAACATATAAGTGGCATGTAACTTTTCTCTTGAACATCTTTCCTTTTCTCATACTTGTGACACCAATATAATAGTAACCGCACCCTTAAACTAGGCTATGAGCTCATACCTTAACTAGTCGTCACTAGTTCTTACTTATCCTCTTGATAAGCGAATCATAAACATAATCATAATCATCATAATCCCGACTCCGAGTACGGGTAGGGGCCTAAGGATCACCCATCATGGGACTTTTTCCTTCTTCGAAACGCATCGACTGGTTAACCAGCGACTTTGTCCGTTTTGCAGGCTAATGTCTATGCCCTCACGGTTTTACCTTCTTCTGAGATAGAAGTACGTCTCTGTGTGTCACCTTAAACATCATATACTTTCATTCTTCGAAACGTATCGACTGGTTAAGCGACTTTGTCCGCTTCGGTATGGCAAATCCATCCCCACGGGTTTACTTTCTCACAGCAGGAGAAATGCGTCTCGGCATATAACTTTAAACTTCATATTTCTCAAAAACTTTCTTTTGTCCCTCAAATTTGACGGAAATTCGGCGGCATAACACTACTCTCGAATTTCCTCAAATTTGAGTCATGCCACATAATTTCAATCACATGCATCATTTTCATGGAACTTTCTCATTGCAATAACTTTCTAGTTCACATGAGCATATTTCTCAATTTCATTCATATCTTTGAAACATTATGCATCTCAAACACAACATTTCATCATATCACCATATCAAATTATGCACATAAAGTTTCATGCTCAAGGAACTAACATAATCACATCATCATAAGTGTGCACGAGGTTCATCATCATAATCATACTCTCTCGTCCACCTATCTCATAGTATCTTATGCTTTGACCCTTACGGGCTTTAAACTTGTATTTGCATCTTTATTACCCTCAAGGGGTTGGCACTTAAACTTTTCTCTAAGATTTGAACTCATCAAAATTTCATCAGCACTTATCATAAAAGGGAAGAAATATCGTATGCTTAGGGGCTCTAAAATCTCCATTCGTGACCCTTTTTAAGATCCATCTTCGCCTAAGGCTCCATAATTAATTCTTAGATCAATTATGAGGGATTCCTAGGCATGTTCTCTAAGTTATAAACCACTTTAAATCTCTTATCATCATCTTAAACTTAGAAATTAGCACCTAATCATTTATGAAGGGATCTTGTACATGTCTTACTAATTATGAATCATTTATCCTTGAATTAATCATGCTAGAACAGATTTGCACTTCTTTGCATTAAGGTGTTCTAGAATTCTCATCTCAAATCCCTTTTTAAGTTACTTATTCTTTTCTAACTTTTCTAAATCGATCCTTGCTTCACTCAACATAATTTTACACATTTAACACCTTAGAACAGCATTTATAGGAGCCAAACATAGAACCAAATCATGAACCCATAAATCACATAATCTCTTGGGTTGAAATGCATATAAGTTACTAGTTTTCTCTTGGGATGTTTCTAGAAACAAAAGGTGTTCTGGTAATCGATTACATGTTCCTAGTAATCGATTACCAGGAGCTCAATTCATTCTGGGTTTCAAAACAATGGGTAATCGATTACATATAATGGTAATCGATTACTTAGGTTAAATCTGTTTCTGGAAAAATAAAGAACATAGGGTAATCGATTACACTATAAGGTAATCGATTACAGGGTTTCCAGACAGGTTCTGGGCATGAAAAAGCCGTGGTAATCGATTACACTGCCTCTGGTAACGATTACCAAACCAAAAGTCCTTCGAAAAACCTTTGGTAATCGATTACATGGGTGGTAATCGATTACCAAAACCTCGGAATTTGAGAAAACATGATTTTGACACATTCCAAACTATTTTAAACATCTTGAGACCTCATAAAACAGTTTTCCAACATTTTCTTGAAATTATTCATGTATTTTACAAAATCAAACCATTATTGAATCATACCAAAACTCATCCATTTCTTTTTGAATGGAGTTTCCTTTTTAGGATACTTAGGGCAAGTCTTTGAGCTCTAGAGTATTTAGGTGATGACAAAATCTTAAACATGCATGCACTTTATTTTACTCTTCATTAGAAAGTAAAGTGAGAGCATAAAATAAATATGAGATGCAACTTCATTATTATCTTTAAGGATTAAGTGATGACTTGAAATATAAACATGAAATGCAAGCTTGGAATTTAAATATGGTAATGCAAGTTCATTCATTTACTCTTGTGAAATTAGTGATAGCATCAAAATAAACATGAGATGCAAGACATAAATTTAAACATGAATGCAACTTGTTTTTATCTTAACTAGAGCTCTTGCAAGACTTTTAGAGGAACATAAACCTCAACCCATTATGTATCATAAGGCAAGCTTTAGAGTTCTTAGCACCTAGACTTCAAAGAAATCTTAAGGTTTGAACTTCATCATCAAGCTTAAGGAAATGGACCCAAAGTTCAACACTTTGTCTAAACAAAACTACAAGAACTAAGTCATATTCTTTATTTTATTGCTCATGGGCTTCAATCTAGAGTAAAACTCTTAGAACGGCCGACCAACTTTAAGGTTGGCAAGGGTAAGCTTAGAGCTCTTTGAAATCATAAGATTAACTTTCTTAACAAAACTTTTGTGATCTACTAGACATATTTTACAAACTTTGTTCAAATCCAAGGAAGAAAAACTGAAATCCTTAAGGGAAAGAGGAAAGGAAAATCGAAACTTAAGCCAAGAAAAGAAAGGAAATCCAAGCATGTATGGTCCAAGACCAAGTTGTTTCAAGCTTTAGAGGTTTCTCACATGACAACAACAAGTCATTATCTTGAAACCTCATCATCAAGCTCATATTCTTTTTATAAAAAGGCCTCTTGGCCGAAAAAGAAAGGGAAGGGAAAGGAGTTTGAAACCAAGAGAAAAACTAGAACTTTCTTGAAGAACACAAACAAAAATCATCAAAACTTAACCCCTACCTTAAGAAGTCTTGAAGAGAGGAAGGAAAGCTTGAGTTTTTGATGAAATGAGAAGGAAATCCTCTTGAAACTTGAAGGAAGAAATCAGCCAAAGTGAGGAAGTTTGAGAGGAAATGAGAGAATTTGCAAGAAGTGTGAACTTACCAAGTGAACCAAAGTGTGACAAGGTTCATCAAGGCTTGGTATTTATAGAAAAATGAGACATGTTGGCTGATTTGGGGAGGGAATGGTTGATGGCTTTTCAAGGTCAAGGGAGGAGGAAAATATCTCTTACAAAAGCATGGGTTTAGGCATGGCAAGCATGGTTGGAAGCATGGGCAAGGTATGGGCAAAGCATGGCCTAAGGCATGGGCTTGGAGTGCATCAAAAATCAACATGTGGCACCATTTTTAGGGGGAATTTTGGCCAACACATCAGCCAAGGGGAAGGGATTTTTGTTCATGTAATTGTGGTTTAAGGATGTGTTTAAGTGTTTCTTTGATTAGGTTTTGATTAGGAGTTTGTAAGCAAGTGTTTAGGTGAGAAAATGGTTAATTGAGGTGGTTCAAGACTTGATTAGGAGGGTAATCTTATTAGATTAGTAATTTAAAATAATTCTTTTGGTCAAATGAGGTATGGCTCAATTCCTTAATTTAAGGAATTGAAGAGAGAAAACACTATTCAAGATTCCATGACTAGGAATCTTGAATTTAAAGAATACAATTAGAGTTTATCTAAGCAATCTTAGGTTCTAATTAACCTTAATAAATTATTTTGACTCTAGATTAATTATCGAAATAAATTAATCTTCGATTAGAGCCTAATATTGCTTAGGTTTGCTTAATTGCGTCATTAGGCTTACTGTACACTGTTCTAGGGGCAAAATGGTAATTTTGCTAAAACTACCTGGACTTTCTGCCAACTAAACATCAAACATTGCTCATAAACATCATTCTAAACTTCCTGGAAGTTCAGGCTCAAACGGCACCTTTTACCCGTGTAGACACAGGAGGGTATTTTGGTCATTTTGAGCCGAAGTTTAGAAACGATTCTCTCCTCGGATATCATCCATAACAGCATAATCCCCTTCAAACATCGAGTTGACCCATTCGAGGGTTGCCGGCAACTGCCCTTTAATTTAAAAATGACCTCAGGGGCATTTTGGTCATTTGTACTCTAACAGGAGAAATTCGGGCTTACAGAGTGTCCTTTTACAATGTGAATATCTGTGCTATTTATCCTCAAGATCTTTTAACCTCTACACTCGTTAGAATGCTCAACCTCTACAAGCCTAGCTCTTATGCCAATTATAGGTTGAAAAGTGCATGAGAAGGGGGTTGAATTATGCTTTCATTTTCTTTACCCCGTTTCTAAAATCTTTAAACAAAAACTATCAAGTGTATACTTGAGGTGCAGCAAAAAACTTTGTTAGCAATGATCAAAAAGTAACTTTCTAAATTGAGTTGAAAAAAGAAAACTAGTTAAGAAAATTTTCAAAAATGCATTATAATGAATCACAAAGTAGGTAAAAGAGGTAAGTGTGTAGAGAAATACTTCAGAGAGTTTTTATACTAGTTTGTCCAACATGTCACATCCAGTTCTCAACAATGTGTTTAGTTCCACTAAATCAACCCTTTATCAACCGAGAAAGTTAGATAGTCTCTTAATAGTCTTCTCAAGCTATCTCACATGACCAGGAGCTCGCTCTCCGTCATTCCCAAGTAGTATTTGACTAGCTTCTTCAAGCTAACCTCAAGTGATAACTACTAGATCAAGGTACAAGGATTTTGAAGGTTGGTTCACTCTAACAAACAAACACTCAAGTTTTCTGAAGAAAAAACTTATAACTAGAAAACTTAAATGACTTCTTTCTAACAATTCTTCCTAGGAAGAAAATGTTATCTAATAAGAACTAAGAAAGAAGATTTTTTACATAAGTAGAAAACTGATTACAAGTAGTAATGACTTTACAGAAGAAGAAGGAGAATTCTTACGTTCTTGATAGATTTTCAAACATTGTGACACATCTTGATCTTCTTTTTGTGTCTCAAATACCGTTTTGAGGACTAGTTCAACTTGTCAATATACTTTTGCCGTTGAGAGACTATTGTCAAATGAGGTTTCTAGTCCATATTCAAAACTACTTTTTAATTTCTAGATGAGATTTCTGAACATTTTCTAAAGTTGGATAGTTGACCAAGTGCAAAAGTGAGATATCACTATCATCCCTTTTTAGATTTGACTTCAAATTTGAATTTTGAATTTTCTCTTCCATTCTATGAAGTGTGCACCATTTACGAGTAAACAACTTTCTAAAGTGCCAATTCAGTTTATAGTTTTCTCATTGATCTTCATTTCTTCAATCAAAACTTGTTGGTGATTATATTACTGATTGAAGACGGTAACCATGACTTGTTTCAGAGGAGAATAGATTTTTTCATTGTGTATGCATTTTGAAGATGAAAGCTATTTTCTAAATATCTAAAACTTGGTTTTTTGTTCTAGAAATCCTTTCTGGATGTGTAAAACATACTAATGTCCGTTTCAAGTATTATTTTCACTTCATTTAAATGAGATTAAACATGTTCACACATGATAATGTGAAAATAAAACTTGTTGAAGGAACTTGGATGTCAACAAGAATGGTCATGTTAAGTACTCAAGACACTCAAGTAAAAGAGTAGTCCCTACAAAATATTTTAACAAAATGGTTTTGTTGTCACTGAAAACTTTAGGGTTTAGGGTTTAGGGTTTAAGCGATAACACTTTTAAAGGGTTCTTGAGCTAACATATAGTACCAAAGACAAATATAATCAAGCTTCAAGAAACTTATAAATTTCAACGAAATAGTTAAGTAAAAATAAAGAACATAAATAGAACAACAAAAATAGCATTATGCAACAATCCTAAATGATATGCATTGAGAGCTCCCCTAGAAGCTTTCCTATTCAGAAACTTGAATCATATGACTTTTTCAGCACATACTATTACTCCTCTTTTTTGTCATTAGCAACATAGGGCAAGTTCTGAAGAGAGACCATTATGGAAGCCTCCTATAAATATGCCTTAGAATCTTAATCATTTGCAGCATAAGCTCGTCGTGTCTCCTTACTCCTGCAACATAAGCAATATTGGCAACCTCTAAGTAACCCATCCTCTGAGAAGTCTCTAATAAGCCAACAATAGTTTCAACTCAATAGTGGTGAATGAGTGCACTCTTGTAGAGGATTAAGTCTGAGCAAATTAAGCTTAGTCTTTCCTGGAGTAGCATGATGAAGATTAGATTAGAGAATTCCAAAGCTAGTAAGGGTTGGTTGTGCATAGGTTAGATTAAATGGTAGGGGTAGTAAAGGAATCTTTAGATATGGCACGTAAGAAAGAAAGGTAGAGCATATGTGATACATTTCATAGATTGTGATGCTTTATATCTTTAGCAAATTCTCCTTGCTTTTCATAAGAAGAATGGCTAAGTTGCTCATGAAATTCAACCATCTTCTTAGCAAATCCACTATGAAATGTTATTGTTGTTGTTGTTCTTCTTCAATCCCCATGTCTTGAGAAAGATGCTACATTAGCTTCAGCATCTTGTTGCAATTTAGGTTGTTAGGTCAAAAGAGAATCCTCCATTCTAGCAACTATGGTTTCTTGTAGGTGCAACTATAAAGATAGGTTGCCAAAACTAGTAGTAGTAGTATTCAAAAGCATGTAGGAGGTGGTAGTAGTGGAATATATAACATCAAAGAGTAGCATCAAATTCACAATTGAGGATGTAGAATCTATCTGACTTACATCAAAGGAGAGGTGCCAAACAATAGGGTTCAAGGACTTGTGATATGAATAAAAGCTAATGGAACTTCTTCAAAAGCTATGGTGATCTATTATTCTTGAGAAGGTGGTTGCACTTGTTCAAAAATATTTGCAATAAAAGGAAGAGGACTAGAAGAATCTTTAGAAAGTGTACAAACAGGAATGGATGAGCCAATTTCTTAAGCTTTGTCAACTTGCATTTCATGCTTAATTTCTTTCAACATCTTCTCCTTTCTTCTTCTTCATTATTAGATGAGAATGATTAATGGATCTTACAAAAATGATTAATCTGCACTCCTTACAAACTCCATTGACATCTTAACAATTTTAAAGGAAGTAGTGACTGCCCCTTCTAAGTAATCTCAATAGCAATATCTTTCTTATTCTTCTTCTGAACATGTACAATTTTCTTTTCTTTTTCTTATTTTCATCTTCCTTTTTACTCTTCTCCTCATTTTCTTTTTTCTTTTGCTCTTCCTTTCTCTTTTATTCTTTTTTTTTCTTTCTTCTTCTCTTCATCTATCTTTCTCCCTTTCTCCATTTGTTCCTCTTCTTTTTCTTCTTGTCATCTTCCTTTTCTTTCCTTTAGCCTTTTTCTTCTTCTCCTTCTTAATGTTTGTCAACTCAATAATCTTATCAAGAGTTAACAGTCATTATTAGAGTTGTCATCACCAACATTAGTCCTAGTCTTCTCATTAGAAGACTCCTTTTTAGAAGATTCCTTAGAAACTTCAATGATTACTTTCTTTATTTTCTTCTAAAATGGCTTGTCAGGCTTCCTCTTGGTTTTGACTTCCTTCTCAACTTATTAAACTTTGACTTTTTTCACAATAGTTGAGAAAGTTTTTACAATGATTTTAGGACCTACCCAAGGACTAGGATGTCCACCAAAACTATATCCAATAGTTTTAGGTATCATTTTACTCAACATTCCATAAAGCATACCTGCATGTTGTAATTTGCCATACACAAGAGAAAGCAAGTAATCCATTATCAAGTAAAGGAAGTTTACCTTTCTCTTTATCACAGGGCAAACAAGTAGCACCAATGAGTTGATCTAAGGATCCAAGTGTTAGCTCCATAACCCTTTAGAAAGCTTCAAGTCAATATGTTTTGAATGACAACAAAGCATATTTAAAGAAAATATTTTGAGGAATGACTAATGTCTATCTTGAGTTTCTTAAAATAGTAAGTAGGATCATTTGTTAGCATATCATGACTCAAATAGCAAGAATAATTTCACTTTACATATGCAAGCATGTTTTATCTCATGTAAAGAGATGGGAACTAAATGGAAATGATAATTATATCGTGAAATAAGCATATAAATGCCTAATACGTTGAGCGAAATTCAACAAGTACAAGAAACCAAGGCACAGAATTTCAGAAAGAAGCACTAGACTTCAAAAAGTAGTCTCAAATTGAAGATATCTATCCATCCCTAAAGCCAACATGTTCTACCATCTTCAATCATCATAATGTAATCTTTTTATCATCAACAAACTTGGATTGAAGACTTGAAAATAAAGACATATCAAGGAACTATTGTACCTTAGAAAGTGCACTTCATAGTAAGACGTTGTACTCATTTGAAAAAGGTGGGAAAATTTGAAATTCAAATTTGAAATCAAATCCAACTACAAGTTGGCATGTCATCTCTTTTACTAACTTGGTCAACCACTCCAGCTTCTAGAAGGAAGTATTCAGAAACCAAGTTTAAAAGAACCTCTATCTCACAACAACTTCTACAATAGATCTGACAAAAGACAAGCTACACTTCTAGACTACTTTTAAATACACAAAATAGATGATCAACACGTGTTACTTGGAGAGCTGATCAAGGCAACAATCACAAAGGCAGATCATCTATAAATAGATGTTGAGCCTCCAAATTGGGAGAGCTGAACATTATACAACTAAAATGCTACAAGTTTTCCTCCTCATCTTTTTGTGAAGTTCATTACTTCTTGTAATTAGTTTCCTTGTTTATAAAATCTTCGTTCTATATTCTTAATAGATCTTACATTCTTCCTAGGAAGAATTATTAGAAAGAAGTCATTTGAGTTTTTCCCAGATCTTTTATTGTATATTTTTAGGAAACTTGAGTGTTGGTTAGTTTGAGTGGCAAACCTAAACACAAACCTTTGTATCCTCAATCCCGTAGTGATCGGTGAGATAGCTTGGAGAGACTATGGTAAAACTACTTGCAACGTGACAGGAAGGTATTCTTGCTTATCACGGTTTAGATTGGAGAGACTAGTCAAAGACTACTCAAAGTTAGCTTCGAAAGGCTAGTACAAGACTACTCAGATTCAGCTTAAAAGGCCGGTGAATAACTACTTGGTTTGTGACAGGCAAAGTGTACTTGTTATTCACTGGTTTAGCTTAAAGAAGCTGGTGAATAACTACTTGGTTTGTGACAGTATAGTGTACTTGTTATTCATTGGTTTAGCTTGGAGGGCTGGTGAATAGCTAATTGGTGTGTGACAGTAAAGGTTGTCTATTGGTCATAGGTAAAAGCTTGGAAAGGCTACTCAAAGACTATCCTGTTTCTTTCTCAAGTTGAGAAAGGTTTAGAGGAACTTAACTATTGTTGGGAATTGGATGAAAGGAGAATTGACCAAACCAATATAAAAACCTTTGTATAGTATTTTCTCTTCCCCTAACTCTTTTATATTCTATGTTTTGTGTATATTAATTTGTGTTTACCTTTCTACTATCTTTTACTATGATTTATCATATTATTGGCAGTTCAAAAAGTAGGTTTCTAAAGCAACTAATGCTATTTCGCTATACTCCAAACTTAATGCTTGATAGTAATCCGTTTAAGCTTCAGAAATCCAAAAAGGAAGAAAGAGCAAAGCACAATTCAACTCCCATTCTCGTGCACTTTTTAACCTACACCAAGTTGTGGGAGGATAATGTGCTAAACCACCATGTAAATTCCCTTGACTTTAGGTTTCATAGCAGGGTCTTGATATCCCTCAAGGGTAATGAATGATTCCTTGTATAAACTTCAACATTCTTTAGCCATCCCTATTTGTTGCCACTATCCAAGTTGTGAGAAACGTCTAGTTGATTTTTTATCCATAATATTTGTGCAAGGAACTTGTAGCAAAAACCTATTCAAGTTCAACAGGTAAATAAAGCGATTGTGTTTTATTTTTTGCATGACCATGTGATTAGACAATCACCAAAGAAATAATAGCATCCACTAGTGCTTTTTCTTTCCACTCTGTCCAACAAAGTCAACACCATAATAACCTATAACATTAGTGAAAGTATATTTCTAGTTCCATAGACCAAGATTATTAGTACCAACAATGTATATAAGGATTCTCCTTACAATAGTTAAGTGTGATTGCTTGGGATTAAATTGATAATATTTAGCACAAATTTTCACACTTAATTGAATGCTAGGTCTATTATCTGTTAGGTAAAGAAATAATCCAATCATACCTTTATATAGTTTCTCAAAAACTTTCTCACCATTTTCATTAACATCAATGACTTGAAAAATATGCATGGGATTGCTCATGGGTGTGGATTGATCCATGTTTAACCTTTTGAGAAGGTCCTTGGTATATTTCTATTGATGTATATTAGGATTCCAATCTTCTTTTGTTTAATTTGAAGTCTTAGAAATAACTTTAATTCACTCATCATGCTCATCTCAAATTCATCTTTCATTAGCTTAGAAAATTCTTACAAAGAGAATGATCAATAGCACAAAGATAATATCATCAACATAAATTTGAAAAACCAAAAGGTTGTCTTTTTATGAAGAATAAAAAGAGTTGTATCAACATTACCTCTTTTGAATCCATTTTCAAGAAAGATCTCAACTTATCTTATTAAGCTCTTGGAGTTTGTCTTAGACCATAAAGAGCCTTTATAAGCTTGAACAAATGGTTAGGAAAGGATTCATTCTCAAAACCTGAAGGCCGCTTTACATAGACTTTTTATTCAAAAAGAAATCCATTCAAGAAAATAGATTTCACATCCATTTGATAGAGAATAAAGCCTTTGAAAGCAACAAAAGCCAATAGCCTTTTGATTGTCTCCAATCCAGCTACTAGGACAAAGGTTTCATTATAGTCAATCCCTTCTTGTTACTAGCCTAGTTTTTGATGAATTTTCCTCCTTTATTTAGCTTATTTCTAAACACCTATTTGGTTCCACTAATGGATATCTCTTTTGGTTTCTCAATTAGTGTTCAAACTTTTCTTTTCTCAAGTTGATCCAACTCTCCTTACATGGCAGAGATCCAGCTTTCATCACCAAGAGCTTTTTCAATGCATTCTGGCTTGATTTATAATAAAAAAAACACTATTTGGCTTATTTATGAAAGAAAATCTAGTTTTAACACGTTGAGAAGCATTCCAAATATTTGATTTTGTGAAATAACTCTCAAATCAAAGACTCCTCTATAGATTGTTCTTCTTGGAATTTCTTTAGAAATTTATGGTGGTTCTTCACAAACATCTTCATCAAGTGATAGATTAGAAACTGGTACTATATCAATGGGTTCTAGAACTTCACTTAGAGTTGAAATTTTAGTTTCTTTAAGATTTAGATTGTCAAAGTCATCTTCAAAGACTTTATTGTTGGTCCAAACCATGCTTCAGTTCTTTAAACCTAATGTGGATTGTCTCCTCAACCACTTTGGTTCTCTTGTTGTAAACACTGGACGCTTTAGAAATTGAAGAATATCTTAGAAAGATTTCATCATTAGATTTGAGATCAAAGTTTTCAAGCTTGCCATGGTGTTAAGGATAAAATGCTGACTTCCAAAGATATGGAAGTACGATATGTTGGATTTTTTGCCTTTTGAAAGCTCATATGGTTTTTCTTAAGGTTAGGCCTTTTGACAACATGATTTTGAATATAGTAAGAGGTAGTTAAAGACTTTACCCAAAAACCTTTAGATAAACCACTTCTAAAGTATTGTTCTGGCCATTTCTTGTAGTGATCTATTTTTTAACAAACCCATTTTGTTAAGTATCCTAGGAGATGAGAAACTATGAGAAATGTCATTTTCAATGCAAAATTTTTCAAAAGCATGGTTTTCAAATTCACCACCATGATTTAATCTAATGGTAATAATTGTAACACCTTTTATATTTTGAGTTCTTTTTTAAAAGGTTTTGAAGGCATCACAAGCATCATCCATATGAGCAATGAATAAAACCCATGTCAATCTTGTGTAATCATCCATAATGACTAAGTCATATTTCTTTCCACCTAAACTAGTAGTTCTAATTAGTCCAAAAAGATGAATTTGTAAAAGCTAAAACAATCTAGTAGTTGAAACAACACTTTTATTGTAAATTGAGCTTTTGTTTTGTTTTTCTTTCTTCACAGATATAACACCCTCCCAAGTACAACATTATCCTTAAACTATGACATTACACTTAGAAGTTGTTGCTTATAAATTAGTTGACCTAACTTAAGTGTTTATAGTATATTTGAGCAAGTCGTACAGTAACTATTTCATAGTTCTACTTAAATATAAAAAGGAAACAAAGTAATTAGAGAATACATAATGCATGTAATATTATAATAATACTTTAAAGGACATATCCAGATACATGAAAAAGCTCTTCCATGAGCATTAATAGGACATTTGTCTTCTTAAATATTTATATGTATATAATAGTTGACAATGGTCTTTGATAGTTGGGCTTTTCTGAGTCAAACACTTCCAATACAAGCAATTTCATTATTATCTTGAGCTATCTAGAGATGACATGAGAACACATAAATATAGGAGGTGAAAATTATGAAATTCTCAGTAGGGTATCCCTAAATACACAACAATCAACGTTATTGTCATCGTTTTAGCCACTTTGGTTTATTAAAAAAAAAGTGATCATGCATTAACATTACAAAGGTTCATTTTAAAGTTCAAAGTCATCCTTTCGAAGTGGGTTTCTATTAAAATTTCAAGCACTTAATTCACATATATCATAATATTTGAACTCAAAATAAATCATCATAGGAAAATAATTTTGAATAATATAAGTATGCATATGATAAGTGCAATGACTTTCTTCAATTTCTTAAGTAACTTTATTTACTTTTTGTGACTTTGATATCTTTCTCAACTTCACGTGCCCTTGACATAAGTGGCCTTACCCACTGCTTGGCAATAGACCATATTTAGAACTAGCTCATTCCTATACATGATTATTAGATTCATTTTCTTTGATTCTTACACAGGACTATTCCTAGCCAGGTTTACTTTCCATGACTCATGTCAAAGGGGATTAAGTTAGTGGTCAGGTTCACTCTCCCTAATGATTTAATCTTTGTAAGTGGTTAGGTATACATTCCTTGATGATTTAGTCTCTCATTTATTCTATAATACTTTGACAACTCATGTTTCATGCTCCATGTCATGATCATATATGCATAGCATCAACAACTAAATCACATGGTGTACAAGGCACAAAATCATTGACATATTACTCATAGTCACATTTTAGATTATACATCACCTGTCCTATAATTTCAGCCTCAAAGAAAACTCTAGTTCATTAATTAAACATCATGATACAAAAAGGAATATCAAGCTAAGTTAAAAAAATTATACAAAATCATGACTAGAATCCACCCACCTAAGCAATTAGTCAGATTCCATAAATTTTTAAAACTAGAAAACAAGCCTAAAAGCCTTTGAGAAAAGTAGGGACATACTTTAAGATTTCCATAAAAACATGTAAAAGTTTCAAATAAAAATTCCAAAATTTGATATAGTAACAAAAATAGATAAATTTGGAGGTTTAAATATGGGCCCTAGACAACACCTACAATAATCTCAATATCTTTTTTTTTTTTAATAGTAGATGTTCATATATGCTTACAAAATTCCAGAGATTAACTCCACATGTTAGCTTTAACATAAAACAAAATCCATGATAAAAATACTTCTCCAAGTAGTTTAAAAAAATTGAATGACTTTACTAGTAGGGTCCAAAAATTAGAATTTCAGGAAGCCGATTCAAGAAATAATTTGATCATAAAAGCTTTCTAACAACACAAACCACCCCAATCATGCATATTCATCAATATTTAAGCTCTAATTTGAAATAACAAAGCCAAAATATAAATCCTTTGGAAAATTTTAGAAATAAAACTAGATTGAAAGAGGTTTTCAAGTAACCCTATACTTAGCTAGCAAGCCTTTCTTTCTTTGATGGATTTTCCAATTGTAACTTCATCCAAAATCAACCAAGACCACCAAAACCCTTATTTCAACATTTACGACTGTGGTCCTTAATGGATGCTGATGTGAGGTGATGTTTTTTCTAAGTGAGATATGATGTTTTAAGGAGTGTGATTGATTTTGTTTAGAGTTTTGGTATTTGGAGATGTAGAATGGAATGTTTGAGCTAGTTTCCTTAGGTTTAGTGAAAATGAAACATGGAGGGGCTGTAAAGAGGAGAGATGATAGAAAGTTAGACAGAAAATGATAAAGATAAGTGGTGGTGTCAAATAAAAAAGGTGAAATTTTTGTGTGGTCAAGATTTGGCTATGCAAAAGTTGTGGGGTGTGACTTCTCTCTTTGCCATACACTTATCAAGTGTATAGTGGAGTGGAGAAACTTGCTTTCTAAGCTCCATGTGGTACAAGAAACCATGCTTGAAACTTTACCAAATGAGTGAGACATTGGTGCCTGAGTGAAATTAAAATTCATGAAAGACTAAGATTGAAACTTATTAGCTAAGTTTTAATCTATGCCATCCACTTGGCATAGTTGTAATGGCCAAGGTTACTTGGTCAAAAAATCATTTTTACTATATTAAAAACTACACATTAAAATTTTACCGAACGAGTCAAATATCTCTATTAGAAACTTAAAATAACTTTATCCTAGCCTTGAGCCTAACACTCTAACTTGGCCTCGAGGTCCAAGTTTCCTCAACCTCCAAGTCCAAGTTCTTCTAGCCCTGGATCATCCTTGGTCCAAGTTTTAAAGTTACTATTCATCTATGGAGTCAAAAGTTACTACTCATCCTTGGTTCCTAGGTAATCTTTTTTTTTTTTTTACAAAAGATTCCTTGGCTCATTTCTATTATTGCCTAGTTTTAAAAATGTTAACATTTTATCTATTTAATTTTTAATTTAGTTTATTGTAAAAATCAACTTGCTACAATACTACCCACCTTTTTAAAATTTTTTCCTTCAAAAAGTCATTTGCCATTAACTTGAAAGGGTAATATACACAAATCAGGAACAATCCAAACATAGCCAATCCAAAGTATCACTCAAATCCTACATAATAGTAAAATCGTTCTTACCTTAGATCAAGTACTCAGGTAGTGATGTCCCCTTAGGACTTAGGGTGAAAACCCTACTTTAGTGTTGTGGCTTGAGGAGGTTTCAAGTACGTATTTAAACACTCCTAGATCGTATGCCCTAATTTGCCACAATAGTAGCATACATATTGCCCAGCCAAGCAAGGCCTACTCCCATGATTCTTCCTACATCTTCGAAAATCTTGCCTCTTAACTAACTTTTGTTGCGTTTATCCTCATATGGACTCAATTGAAACTACTTTTTAGGGGTGGGGCATCCTTATAGCCCTAGTCTTTAGTCTTTTCTTAAAATTGTCCTTAGTGGACTTGGCAATTGTTAGCTTCTTGTTGTATTCTTTTACCAATCTACTTTTATTCATGAGGGTAGCATAATCCCTAATCTCAAAGAGTCCTATTGAGGCTTGAATGTCCTTCCGTAGACTTCCTTCATACTTGATACACTTCCAAACTTCATCAGGATTACGTTAGGCAATGGTGGAGAACTTGTAGAGCCTTTCAAATTTGGTAGTATATTATGCAACACTCATAGTTCTGTTTGAGTCCTATGAACTCTAATTCTTTTGCGTTCCTTACAGAAACAGGAAATATTTTCAATAGAAGGTCTCTTTGAAGATCTCCTATGTGACTACTGTTTGAGAGGCCTAAAATAATCACTTACTGCCGAGTCACCAAAATTCTATGTCTATCTTTAGCATATAGATAGCAAAAGCCACCTTTTGATCCTCAGGATAGGCAAAGACAGAAAATCTTCTCCATTACTTTGATTTACTCTTCATCTTTGTTTGGATTGAAGGTTCCTCAAAAGGGTTTACTTTTTTAAATTTAGCAAAATTATGATATTCTATGTGTTCCTTTGTTCCTCCTACTTTTCTAGCTTGATTCCCTTCAAAGTCTTGATCCAACCTTTCCATCATTTGATTGGCCATTAGGCTTGCTCCCTCATGGCAGCAACCATCTCACAAAAAGTACCCATCATGTCTTCCAGCTTAACATTCTCATTCCTAGTGTGTCTACACCTGCCATTGGTTCTTGGACACACCAAACAAAAGATATTAAGTTGATTTAACTCAATACTATGCTAAGTGTGATAGCAACCAACTACAATGCCACTAGACCATCATGCATGTCTAAACCCTTTATTTTATCATAAGACAAGATCCAAGACATGACTTATCTACACTAACAAAATATGCTTGGAAGCATAGCCAGTCCACTTAAGGTCCTATTAGGATGAACTACTCTGACACCATAATGTAACACCATCACAAGTGCAACATCATCCTTAAGCCATAACATTTCACTTAGGAGTTGCTACTTATAAATTAGTGGGCCTTGCTTAAGTATTTATAGTATATTTGAGCGAGTCGTACAATAACTATTTTATAGTATAAAAAGGAAACAAAGTAGTTATAGAATACATAATGTGTACAATATTATAGTAATACTATAGAGTACATATCCAATATATGAAAAAGCTCTTATATGATCCTTAATAAAATATCTCCTCTTAAATATTTCTATGAATATAATAGCTAACAATGGTCTTTTGTAGTTGGGCTTTTCTTGTTAGCTCTAAAACCCTTCAAAAAGCTCTATAGCTTGTGTTTTAAGTGACAACAAAACAAATTTTGTTAAAATATTTTGAAGAAAACACTAATATTTCAATTGAGTTTCTAGCGTTTAATAGAACTATTCTCATTACATATAAGTTCAATTAATGGCATATTTTTTCACAATATCATGTTTTAACATGATTATAATCTCATTCAAAGAGATTCAAAGCTTTAATGATGTGAAAAATAGTTTAGAAAGCATTCTAAGATATGTTAGAGACTCTAAAAAGCAATGTACTAGTTGAATTGATTGAAGAGGTACTCAAACTCTAAATAGTAAGGAAGATTCTAAGAAGTCTTCCTTCCAAATAGCTTCCCAAGGTTACAACTATTATAAAAGCTAAGGATCTTCAAATCTTTAGCTTAGATACCTTCATTGGGTTTCTCAAAACCCATAAGGTTGTGATTTCTAAGGCTTATGGTAAAGCCATGAAGAAAACTGAATCTGGAGCTCTGAAGTCTTCACATAAGAAACAAAACAAGGGAAATGTAATGAAAGTTACTGAAGTTTTTGATGATGAAGAAGACTCAGAAAAGAAAAAGATAGGGATGAAATGTCCATGAAAGATGTCAAGAGCTTGGAATAGGAGAATTAGAAAGAGGAAGGACATTAACCTTAGAAAGGAAAAGAAAGGTAAAGAAAAATGGGGAATGTGAGCTATTATAACCTGGAGAGAAAGGATACTTGAAAACAAATTGTCCAAAACTCAAAGGGCCACAAAAGAAGTTCACTCCAAAGAAGAAAGGAATGCTTGCCACATGGAGTGATTCTAAAATAGAAAAGGAAGGTTCAAAAAGCCAAGATGAACTAGAGGATGTTGCCAATCTTTGCTTTATGGCTGACTACGTCTCTAAAGGTGAAATTGAGGTAAATGAATCTTTAGAATTTCCTATGATAATCTCTTAAAATTATAAGATGAATTGCTTGAAAATTCTCAAACACTAACTTTTCATTACTAAGAGTCATTAGAAAGTAATGTCAAGCTTGAGAAAGTAAAATCTAATTTTGAGAATCTAAGACTTGAGAAGAAAGAAATTCAAGAAGAAAATAAGTTTTTAATTGTAAAACTAAAGTCCTTAGAAGCTAAAGTTTATGTCAAGAGTCAGAAAGCTTGGAAGAGATCTCTGAACTTGAGAAAACTTCTAAACTTCTCAAAATAGATATGGAAAAATGGTTAATGGCTCAAAGTTTCTGAATATGATGTTTGGAGGTCAAAGACCTTATTTTTAAAAGACAAGAATAGGCTATGAGAAGGAAATGGATGAGAAAGTAAAAGTAACTTCATTTAAGAAAGCAAAGATCAAAACTTCTTCTAATTTTTGTCATAAAAAGGAGTATCTGCTTGATAAATGCTTTTTGATAAATAAAGCAAATAAATAGGTCAGAAACCATCCCTCAAAAGTGACTAACCCAAAAAACCCTAAGAAAATGTGGGTACCTAAAGCAAAAACCATTTTTGATATAGGTGTGTCTTAGGACACATGTTTAGAAGGATGACAAGTGGTACATGGACAGTGGTGCTTCAAACACTGGAAATGTTGGTAAGGATGATCTTACTAAATTTATGATGTATTGCTAGTTGATGGTTTGACTCATAACTTGTTAAGCATTAGCCAATTCTGATCAAGGCTTTAATGTTTGGTTCAATACCAAAGCATGCCATGTGATGAATCCAATCTCTAAACAAGTCATTTTATCTAGTAAGAGATATGATGATAACACTTATGTGTTATTCTTGGATGACCTTCTAGATCAAGATGTAAAATGTCTTGCATCCTTCATGGATGATAAGTGGCTGTGACATAAGAAACTTGGCCATGCTCATATAAACCTAATTTCTGAGTTATTTTAGAAAGAGCTCATTAAAGGCCTTTCAAAGATAAGTTATGACAAGGATTCAACTTGTGATTTATGTGAGAAAGGAAAACAAACCAAGGGTTCTTTCTATAACAAAAATGTGGTTTCAAACACAAGGCCACTAGAGCTTTTACATATGGATCTTTTTGGACCAACCAAGACTACAAGTCTTGCTAGAAAAGGTACGTCTTGCCATAGTGGATGATTTCTCTAGATTTACATGGATTATTTTCTTAGCTTCTAAGGATGAGGTGGTTGAAAGATTTAAAATTTTTGCAAAAAGGGTTTCTAATGAAAAGAGTTCTCAAATCACTTCCGTTAAATTGGATCATGGAGGAGAATTTGAAAATCATGTTTTTGAAAACTTTTGTGAAAACCATGACATTTCTCATAAGTTCTCTTCTCCTAGAACTCCCCAACAAAATAGTTGAAAGGAAGAACATAAGCTTGCAAGAAATGGCAAGAATAACATTTGTAGAAAGTGGTTTATCTAAATGTTTTTGGTAGAGGCAGTTAACACCTCTTGCTACATTCAAAATAGAGTGTTTTCCATATCAATTCTCAAAAAAACTCCTTATAAGCTTTGGAAAGGAAGAAAGCCCAACATATCATATTTCCATGTCTTTGGGTCTAATTGTTTCATTCTTAACACTAAGGACAAGCTCACAAAGTTTGATCCTAAATTGATGATGACATTTTCTTAGGATACTCTTCAGTCTCTAAAGCATATAGGGTATACAACAAAAGAACACTATGTGTTGAAGAGACTATCCACATCAAGTTCAAAGAGCACAAGAAGGATTTTGCTCAAGATCTAGTTGATCTAGAAGAAGACCTTGAGAAACTAAGTATTAAGGAACCTTCAAAAAGCAAGCAAGAGAAAGCATAATCTTCAGAAAGTAAGCTCTAGAAATTAGAGAATTTAGAAAGTTACCTTAGAGTTTCAAAGCCTTTAGAAAGTGAAATTTCATATAGAGACACACTTCTTGAACACGAGGAAGAATAAAGGAGTTTCTGATTTTAAGAGCAATCTCTCATAACCAAGTTCTTGGGGACATTTCTAAGCGTGTCAGAACAAGATCATCCCTTAGAAATGAAACCAATTGCACTTTCATATCCATTATAGAACCATAAAGTATTGAAGAGACATTGAATGACCAAAGTTAGGTGGATGCTATGCAAGAAGAGCTAGATTAATTTGAAAAGAGCAAGGTCTGGACACTTGTGGAGAAACCAAAAGGAAAATCCATCATTGGAAACAAGTGGGTGTTTAGAAATAAGCTAGATAAAACTGGAAATATGGTAAAAACAAAGCAAATTTGATTGCACAAGGTTATAATCAACAAGAAAAAATTGATTAGATGAAACCTTTGCATTAGCACAAGGCTAGAAGCCATTAGAATGCTGCTTACTTTTGTAGCCTTCAAGGGATTCACTCTATATCAAATGGATGTGAAGTATGCCTTCTTAAATGGATTTATTTTTGAAGAAGTTTATGTAAGGCAACCTCTAGGATTTGTGAATGAAACTCTTCCCAACTATGTCTTTAAGTTAACAAAGGCACTCTATGGTTTGAATCAGGCTCCTAGAGCTTGGTATGAAAGACTAAGTATCTTCTTGCTTAAGAATGGTTTTAAAAGAGGTAATATTGACACTATTTTATTTATATTACAACAAGATAGTCACTTCTGATAGTCCAAATATATGTTGATGACATTATTTTTTATGCTACTAACCATTCTCTGTGTGAAAAGTTCTCTAAGCTTATGCAGAATGAGTTTGAGATGAGCATGATGGGAGAGCTGAAATTCTTTTTGGGCCTTCAAATCAAACAATAGAAAGAGGGAACCTTGATCTATCAAGAAAAATACACCACGGAAGTGATTCTGGGTTTTTAGGGGTAGAGATCAAAACTAATGTCATTTGAGGATGTGACATCCCACGAATATGGCCAAATCGTGCCTTAGCAATTGCTATTGCGTGTTAGCACGAAAACATTGTGCGTTAGCATGAAGAAAAAAAAATCAAGAGCCTTCTAGTAGTCATAGGGAAAAAGTCTTGTGCTATCGCGCAGGATAATTGCATGTCAGCACAATTACAAATCGCGCTTCAGCAAATAAAATCAAGGAGGCCGCACCGTTTGAATTATACTAAGAAGTGAAGGCACTTAAGGTTCTTCAACCAAAGGTTGGGATTTTGTGTTTGGAGGGAAAATGAGCAGAAGATTGTAGCTCCTCTTCAAGTATTTTGGACGTTAGGGAGGACTGAGTTGGGGAAGGAGAAGAAGAAAAGAATGAAAAAGAAGGAGGAGGTGGAGAGGTGAGGCAAATGGTTTGAATGAATATAAAATGAAATAAGGGGGAGTGTGTAATTTGTTTTGTTTATTTAATAAAAGGTCGTGATTTTGGGTTTTTAAGAGGTAGAAATCAAAACTAATGTTGTTTTGGGTGATTTGAGGATATGATATCCGCGTCAATGCGGCCAAATCATGCCTCAGCACAATCGCTATTGCGTGTTAGCACGAAAACATTATGCGCTGCGTGAAGAGAAAAAAAATCAAGAACCCTCTAGTAGTCATAGGGAAAAAGTCTCATGCTCTAGTATGGGATAATCACACATCAGCACAAACACAAATTGCGCTTTAGTGGGTAAAATCAAGCAACCCGCCTGTTTGACCATTTTGTGCATTAGTGCCATTATGACAGCAAAACTTAGCAGGGAATGGTTCTAGACTTTAGTTTTTCACACACAACACCAATCATACCCATTAGGAAGCCAAAATTGATTTTGAAAGGTGAATTATATAATAATTAGCTAATTAAGGTGATTAGCTCTTTATTAAACCTAACTATCCTTAATTAACCTTGATTAACACATAGTTGAAGCAAAACAAAAATTGGGGCATTACAGTAGATGTATCTATTTGCAGGGACTACGATATACTCACTTATGGACTACTTGAGATATAGAGTGTGTGGATGGTATACTTTAGCTACTAGTTCAGAAGAAATTATATAGGCCTGACAACTCTAAGAATTCAAACTGCGGGTAGTTTGATCCCTTCATTCATGGGATTAAGCCAAATTAAATTCCCTTTTAAGTTTCTAGTTGTTTTGGATTAGCTCATAAGGTTAAATTTCTTGAATTTTTTCCTTGCGGTTTAGAGGAAGATGATGGATGTTACGCTCTTGATTGGGTCTTAGTAGCCCTCATTTGAACCCTCATTATTCTATATGCTAGCTTGTAACACTGGTGAACAGTAGTTAAAATAATTATGTTGCTATGTAAAATGTTAGGAAAAAAAGAGGAACGATTTTTCAACCCGTTGACATGGATGGGAGTGAAAAAGGTATTAAAAGATCCGAACCCGAAAGTGACGGAATTGACGACACAGGAAAACGGGCTTCTTCCCGGGCACGGATATATAGCGAACGCCACGATGTTTTTATTATTATTTATTATTTTGATTTGATTTATTTATGATATATTTAATTAGATGCACTATTTTATTTTTTTTTCCGTAATTAAAAAAAAATAAAGAAGTAATAAAGCTGGCGAAGTTAAAATCTCAAAGAAAGATACCAAGTCAGAGTCGTAGGTTCATAGGGAAATAATAGAGCTCGATCCAATTGAAAACGCCCCGTTACAAATCCGAGATCGGAAAAGCTTCAATTTAACGGGGTGTTTTAACAAGGAATAAACACCTTGATCTCTGCCATCGTTTTTTTTTTTTTTTTCCTTATATTTTGCTTTTTATTTTCACGACAATAGAAACTATCACCATCGTCGTCATCATCATCATATAATAAGGGTTAGGTTTAAAATCTCTGATCCTTCGATCTCGGACTTTGGTGGCTAAAATAAACACAGAAATTGGGATCAGGCCATGGATAGCGTAATGAGCAAGCTCCGTAGCCTGGACGCGTACCCTAAAATCAACGAGGATTTCTACAGCCGCACGCTCTCTGGCGGCGTCATCACCCTCGCTTCCTCCGTTCTCATGCTCTTACTCTTCATCTCCGAGCTCCGTACGCCGTTAATTTCTGTGTTTTTGCTTTTCTTTCGTTCCGTCGTTTTGCTTTGTTCCCTTTGCGTTTTGACATGGCATAGATTCATTCATAACCTCAATTGAAGTGTTCTGAGCTTTTAGGTTTCTAATTCTCATTGAATCTTTCTTTCCTTTTGTTTGTTTCGTCTTTGTGTGTGTGGTGCCACTTTGTTCAGGAATGTATCTGCATGCTGCAACTGAGACCAAGCTTGTTGTGGATACTTCTAGGGGTGAAACGCTGCGTATCAATGTAATGTCCTTTCTCTTTCTCGTTACATTTTAGTTGCTTTCCCTTGTAGGAAAGGTCGTGGTCAGAGGACTGTTATGGTTGATTGAGTTTAATATTTATCAACTCCTTGCATGACATTGCAAGCAGGGGATTGTGAAAGTTAGTTACGCTTATTGATGTGATAATGCACGATAAGATAAGAATGTAGAGTTTTTTTGTATCAAAAGTAAATCCTTGTTATTTTTTTATTTTTATTTGGATATAGTTTTGATGCGCTAATGGTGTAAAATAGTTATGTATTGTAAGGTTGACTTTTATGTCCACTACTTAAATGGTCAAGCAAGTGAAAAAATTTGACCGAATGAATTGTCAATGCGTCAAAATTAAACTCTTCTTCTTCTTCTTTTTTCGTGTGTGTTTTATCCTTTTCTCCCTTGGGTTCATTAGTAAATTTGTCATTTGGGTATTGTATGTTAACAAGCTTGGGTTTGTTTGCAGCATCGAATTATTGATGCTTGTCCTTTTGATGTTGAAAGTGCAGTTTGATGTAACGTTTCCTGCCCTACCATGCTCGATAATCAGTCTTGACGCCATGGACATTAGTGGAGAGCAACATCTAGATGTAGTATGTATCATGAAACAAACGCTTCTGTAATTTTCAATTTGGTGCTTGAATGCTTAGTATTATTTTTGAGGTTGAGCCTTGGCGCAACAGTAAGGTTGCGCTGCTTGTGACCTAAAGGTCATGAGTTCAAATCCTGAAAACGCTTCTCCGCAAAGCGGGATTAAGACTGCATACATCTACCCTTCCCAGACCCCACCAGATGGGAGGCTCGTGCACTAGGCTGCCCTTTTATACTTAGTATTATTTTCACTAGAGTAATGTACAATCAAGAAATGCTCAATTTTTGTTTCATGTGTATTTACCCAAACACCAAAGAATGAGAAATATTTCGTTGTTTCGATCTCATGCCTGGCCTATTGCCTGTTTTCTAACAATGTTTTGTCTTTTGGTGTAACTCTTAGAAACATGATATTATCAAGAAAAGATTAGATTCTCATGGCAATGTAATAGAAACAAGGCAGGACGGAATTGGTGCTCCCAAGGTAAGCAATATATTTACATTTGCTTCAACAACCATGGTTTGTAGTTTATTTTGATATTGGATGGTTGATTAATTTAACTTATTTCAATTTCTATTTCGTTGTTTCTGATTGTAAACAACCTATTAAGCTTGGGAAGTCTTGGGACTTCTTTTTTTAGCAATCTGAATGATAGAGAGTCCTCTGCATTGGTTGTTCTTTTGAGGCTCCCTGATTCTCGTCTTTTGCCCTCTTGCCAAAATTAAAATTTTTGGTCTCTTAATCCCTCTGGAGTGTTTACCTACAAATTTTATTTTCGACTCCTAGCTTATTCCTTAACTACAACCTCTTTTTCACCTTGATAAACCTATTTGAAAGTCTAAAGCTCCCTCTAAGGTCAAATCCTTTACTTGGACAACTTTGCTTAATATGATTAATACCAATGACATGTTGTTGAAGGCCACATAAGGCTATTCCCCCCAGTGTGTTATGTGTGGGGCAAATTCAAAAACCATATCTCATTTGTTTTCATTGCCTTGTGGCTAACTTTTTATAGAATACTTGGGAAGCTTTGGTGAATATTGGATGTGGCCTTACAACCTTAGATCAGTTCCTGTTGACAAATTTTGTTGGTTTTGGAAAAGGAATTAGGCAAAATCTTTGTGGCAATGCACTGATTGGAGTGTAATTCTCACACCTTAAATGATTGACAAACAAGTTTTTGTGTGATTGGATTAGGTGTTTGGCCCTTATTTGGTGTGAAGCATGTGGTCTTTTTAGAGGAATTTTTATCTATGACATGTTAGAGATTGGAAAGCTATGCTATTTGAAAGTATTTTCTCTAGTTTGTTTTATTCTTGTAAAGACTATCTCCTTCCCTTCTATCTTGTAAATATCCATCTTCTACTCAATAAAAGTTTTCTTTTCTCCATAAAAATCTGACTGGCTAAACACATCCACTTGAAATTTTGATTTTCTTTTTCAAAAGTGATGTTGTACCATCTGATCACTTCCTCTTGCTAGTTGTTAGCTTTAAGATGATTTTAGTTTTTTTTAGATTTTCCCTTCATTATATTACACTAGTGGTGGTTTATTTATTTAGAATTTCTTCTATAATAATAGTTTATAGAGACCATATATTCCTTTCTTGCCTCATTTGTTGGACATTTTTTTTTCATTACTGTTTATTTGCACAGATTGAAAAGCCATTGCAAAGGCATGGAGGCAGGCTTGAGCACAATGAGACTTATTGTGGTTCTTGTTATGGTGCAGAAGCGGTATGGCTGGTTTAGAATTATGTGTCAGATGTTATGCTTTACGAGAATTTCGAGTTAATGTATGCATTGATTAGAGTATAGAGTGGATGTTTTTCTTCAATACATTCTAGAATACATACTAAGAAATCTGGTATTTTTCTCAGTCCTGTTTGTACCCAAAAAATTTAAGGGATCATATATTAGTTCTGGAGAAACTGTTTTTAATTAGACAGCAGCATTAATAGTCAAGTCCCTGCAATTTTCTTCCTTCCGTCTTATCCTAGGTTTTCCTATTTAGGTTTCATAATGATTGATTTCTTGTGGCCTTGAACTGTTCCTTGCATCACTACTTTCAGTAGTTTGATAAATGTGTACCTGAACCCTGGGGCATATTTTTATTTGCAGTCAGACGAGGACTGTTGTAATTCCTGTGAGGATGTTCGCGAAGCTTATAGAAAAAAGGGTGGGCGCTTTCAAATCCAGATTTAATTGATCAGGTCTGTCCTTGAGTAACATCTTGACTTTAAATTCAATATTATTCCTGAATACGTCAAAGACGTTTCTGACAAATATACATGTGAACAGCAAGTGGACTTCTCCATACTTCTCTATTTATGTGTATAGAATTCCCAAACTTGACATTTTTTGAGGCTGGTTATATGTTGTAGACTAGGTTATTTAAATATAAAATAGTGAAGCTGTATATTTGTGATCTGCTTGACCATGTTGTTCATGTATGTACTATTCTTAAATTTCAATTAAAATAATGTCCACTGCTTGTAATGCAGGAAGTATGGTTAACATCATTGGTTTGATTTACTACTCAGTTTCATTATAGAATAAACCATTTTGCCTTACAGATCTCTTCTTTCCAATATACTAACATTCTTACTGTGAAAGGTGAAATGAACTGTTAACCATAAGCTTATTAATGGTGAGCTGGTTCTTTAACCTTTTCTGTAGTGGTAGTTATGTCGTATGATGAAACCTGTTAATCTATAGAAATGACTGTATCAATAATCCAAAATGACTAGTAATTGTTCTTCAGCTATAAGATGTCAAATAAAGATGACCATCCAACTAGGTTTAATTAATCTGAGGTTCCTACAGTTTCATTAAATTTTTTATTAGGTTTCTATAGTTTAAAAATTTGTAATCAAGTCTCGTTACATCACTATATTGTACAAAAACTTTCAATCAAATCATTATAGTTTAAAAATTTTCAATCAAGTCCTTATATTGTGGAAAAGTTTTAAACCAAGTCCCTATATTGTGGAAAAATTTTCAATCAAGTCCATAAACGTACATAACTTCTTGGGATTTGATTGAAAATTTTTGCACAATTTAGGGATTTAATTAAATTTTTTTATGAAGTATAGGGACTTGACCACACATTATTAAACTATAGGGATTGATTGAAAATTTTTGTAGCAGATAGGGACTTGATTACAAATTTTTAAATTATAGGGATCTAATTGAAAATTAAGTGGAACTATAGGGACCTCTAGAGTTATTAAGCCTTAGTGGCATACTTAACATCTTGTGACATTTTTGTTGAAGTGTGGATAATTGCTTGATGCAAAGTACTATTACATGCTTGATTATGCCACTAGTAAACTTAAGGATGGAGATTGTTTTCCTTAGTGACTTTCATCTTGAATTCATGTGTACATGGATATGTCTTCAAGTTCATTCAAATATAATTGGTTATATTGGTTATATATGATACAATCTACATACTTTCCTTTTTGGGCTGGTATTTACCATGAATATTGTATTGTGTTTCACTTAGCTGTATCTACATCAACGATTTGCCTCATCTTCTTTCACTTCTACTCAAATGACAATTCTTCCAAAATCAAATTGTTAATTTAACCTTTACCTATTTGTTGTATGTTGTGCATCACTTAGTGCAAAAGGGAAGGATTCTTGCAAAGAATCAAGGATGAAGACGGCGAAGGATGCAATGTCTATGGTTTCTTGGAAGTAAATAAGGTGGCAGGGAATTTTCATTTTGCTCCTGGGAAAAGCTTTCAGCAGTCTGGTGTACATGTTCATGACCTGCTGGCTTTTCAAAAGGACTCCTTTAATGTAAGATTTGATGTGTTGGTTTGGATTCTTTTTGGTGAATTTAGTGCAATTTCTGCCATGTGTATTTGTAGCTTTAGGAAATATTAAAATAAATCAGGAACTCATCACACTCCATATTTCAAGTGACTAACATGTCCATAACATGTAATACAGTTAAGTCACCACATCAACCGATTAGCTTTTGGAGAGTATTTTCCTGGTGTAGTGAATCCTCTTGATGGGTGAGCTCCTTATGTTCAGAAAGCCTCAAATCCAATCTACAATTTATCAAACTTGACTTCTGTATTTATTTACATTCTGGCACTATTAATTATCAGCGTGCATTGGACTCAACAAGCACCAAGTGGGATGTATCAGTATTTCATTAAGGTTAGTAACCTACTCTCTGCATACTGCATAGTGCTAATACTGAGGATCATTAAGCATAGGGACAGAAGTAGTTTCCAACTGTAATATTTGTGGACTAAAGAACACTCTAATTTACTAGATCAATATATTTGCTTGTGTTCTTCTTTTTGGATAAATCAGTTAGTGATTTTTACTAGCATTTGTGTATAATTTTTTAACTCTGGATAATTTTAAAGAAAGTAGTGTCTATTTAGAGCATACATCACGACAATGCAAATCTTTCCTACTTTCAGGGCCGTGTCAAATGTGTCGACGATGAAAATAATTAGCCTGTTCTCTGGTTTTGAAAGTTATACTACCCTTTCTTTGTGTGTTCATAACTGCGCAGAAATTTATGTATGTTATGTCTGATGTGATAAAAATGCAACGGTCATAAAAGATAAAAATTCAGTGTTAGGAAGGCTGTTATCTGTTTGGTACCCATGGTTTAATAGAGTAATAGTAGCAGGTGATTGGGCCTCCGATTAAACAGAGCTAGTTTGTAGTTAGGAGTAGTTGGTATACAAGTAGCTAGGGGACTGGAAAGGAAAAGGAAGAGAAGAGAGAAAAGGAAAGAGGAAGAGAGGGGGGGAGGGGAGTTCTTGGAACTTTGGGGAGGATACCTCTTGACTAACCATGGAATTGTAACTTCTTTGTCACTTTGATCCCGGGGCAAAACAGATATGCTGCATTCATTCCTAGTTTCTTTCTTGCTCTATTCTCTGTTTCTTGCTCTCGTAGTTGGCTAATCAATGTTGGACAACACTTCAATGCAAAGGAAACACTGGGGATGCATGGAGACCTCCGAAGTTGCAACTATTCTGGGAGGTTGTGCTCTCATCTGCTACTAGTGTTGGAAGTGGCACAATCCAAATGTGATGTGGTGGGCCTTCATGAAGGTTGTGATCAAATGTTTCGAAACAGTATGTTCTGAGGCATCAATGAAGCTAGGAGAGCCCAAGACCACTCAGAGAGGTGACGATAGTTGTCAAAAACCTAGAGCAATCTATTCTTCACACCTCATTTCAAGGCCAAGAAATGCCTGAGCTTTGCAACAGAGAGGTTGGAACTATATATGATCTATAAATGGTGCTCCAAAGGGAAACAGAGGGGCAGATGTCCAATGATGATTGATAATAAGGAAATAGTGAATGAAGATGAACCACATGAGGAAAGGAGATTGTATTTGGGGAGGAAGACCGTCCTTGCAGCAGATGAGACTTGTGCTACCATTTACTGCATCCATGGCTGCATCTGGATGGAAGAGAAGTCGTAGTTTGGAGTAGTCCAGCCACTCAATCATAGTTTGGAATAGTCCAGCCACTCAACCACTGCCACTAGAACCACCAAACTCAGATGCTTACATGGAGATATATGGTTCATCGGCAATGATGGAGCTTTGGATCCTTCCATCACCAGAACCACCAGAACTGGACCCTTGTGTAGTTGTTGGCTTGATATCTTAGGCTGACATAGGAAAAGACAGCAGCAACATCACAACCTCACGACAAAAGCACCGTGAATAGGAAGGAGAAGGAAGAAAGTCCAGGGATGTAATTACCGAAATTGTGTAATTCGTTTGACCTATTGGATCAAGTCAACATCAGCAGGAGAAGTGGGATTTTGGTAAAGGAAGTTATTTTCTAGACTTTTGGGCCTGAAGAATGGGCCTCATTCAGGAACAAAAGAGAGTTCCCATTCATAGCTAGACATTCAGATAATGCATGGTGTATTCGATCTGAGTGAAGCTAGAGGCAACGTACACCCTTTTCTGCCCACTGAATTAAGTATTGTCAGCATGTTAAGCTAGCAACTCATGTTAATTTAAACACATTTGTACAATCAGCAGGTGTAGATATATCCTTGGGTGGTGATCCTCCTGTATTGGCAGGATAAAAGGTGTGGAATAAAAGTTTAATCCCATCTGGTCTGGCTGAAATGTCTATCCAAAGAAAGCAGCTGAATGCCACCATTGATTTCTTTCTTCCAGTGTTCGCATCACCTTATTTGGAAACTGGTGTTGCTTTCAGAGCTTAGGCTATTGCTGCCAATACTCTGGCGTATGGACATACAGATGTTGCTGAAGTCTTTGGGGCACCCTTTCACATTTTCTTCATGATGCTGGAACCCCAACATATAAGCTTCTGATTATTTGGCACTATTTCAAGCCACGGGACCCCAAGGAAGTTCTGCAGTTATGTAATGCTTATCGAAATCATCACCTTGAAAAATCTTTTTGGGAGGGGCTGTGTTTTAGGTACACAGTTTAATAGAGCATTTGTAGGGGATCGGGAATCTGATTGATTGGCCTGTGATTAAAGAAAATTAGTGAGAATTTAGTTAGGAGTAATTGGTATATAAATAGTTAGAATGGAAAAGGAAATGGTGGAATTTAGTTGTTGGAAATAGGCAGATTAAGGGTCTCTCAAATACCCTTAGAATCATAACTTCATCTTATACCTTTGGGCCACCCTGATCCAGGACAAAAGGCATGCTACATGTGTTCCTACTTACTTTCTTGCTGTATTATCTGTTCACTGTCTGGTCCAGTTCTATCATTGTGATCAACAAAACTAGCAGGTAAGTTGGTGTAATTTACTCAAAACTCTAGGAAGGTTGGCGGAATTTGTCTCTTTCATTTTTAATTGCACCAGCTAGGTGTTACACTAGCTGTTTAATGCACAGTTATGGTAATGGAATTGGTACTCTCCTGTGCAATGTATGTGAAGTATTGCACCAACACTACTTTTCTGTTTTAAAACTTGTTAGCCAATTTTGCCACTTGCTTCATGTTGTTCATCAGGTTGTGCCTACTGTTTACACGGACGTGAGCGGGCATACTATTCAGTCAAACCAGGTTACTGGACTTATAAATGCCATTTGTTGATGAATCTTTTGCATTCTGACAACCAAAACATCATACAAACTAGAAATATTTTTGCAGTTCTCTGTGACTGAACACTTCAAGACTGGAGATGTGGGCCGTTTTCAGTCCCTGCCTGGAGTTTTCTTCTTCTATGACCTTTCTCCAATTAAGGTGGTTTTTTATGTTATTTTAATATGTATTATAGCTTTTCTCATTGATGTTGAGATGTGGAAATACAGAATCAATAGTTGCAAGTAGGCTTTTCTTTGGTGTTTTCTTTCAATAACCCCCTTCCTCCAGTTGTTCCCATTCTCTTTAGTTCTCTTTGATTTGTATTATACGTGAGTTGCATATTGCAGGTTACCTTTACAGAAGAACATGTCTCATTCTTGCACTTCCTTACAAATGTGTGTGCCATAGTTGGAGGTAGATATGGATCTTCCACTTTTCCCCAGTCTTGCATAAAATCTTTAAGTTCTTGAGACAAGTATCATATATTTGTGTGAATCTTGACACAACCATGCTTCTTGTTTGTTGCATACAGGTGTTTTCACTGTTTCTGGAATACTGGATTCATTTATCTACCATGGTCAAAGGGCTATCAAGAAGAAGATGGAAATTGGAAAATTGAGCTGATAGTTCTGTTGGCACATGCCTTCTACTGTTATGAGTACTTTCCAGTGAATGGTTCTCCAGAGACAATCTATTCAAGAGAAGATCAACTGTTGAGTGACATTCCCCTCGGGTTCCCTGAGTTCTGTCAGTTTCAACAAAAGGATTAGATCTTGTCATCAATGGGGTTGAAATGCTAGATCATATCATGTGCACCAAATGTCGCATTGCATGATTTATATCTTTGCTGAAACAAGCTCTAATGATGTGAATGTTAACATAACTTTCTGGAAAGTACAGGGGTGTTTCATTTATAGCCGTGCAGAGGGGAAGAATCAAATGGAAATTCTTTAGGGAAATTTAAATCAACAATGATAATCTAAAATGAGGTATAACTGTGTAGCTGCGTGGTATTCTGTCTGGATGTTAAGTTTGTTAAAACCTCTATTTTCTGGGCGCTTGTCGTTTGATTGTTAGGGAAAAAAAAAAAGGGCATTTTTGTGAAATCTCGGATACAAGAGTTGCCATTTCAACAGGTGGAAAGACCCAATATTGTTGAACCAAATAGTGCGGTTTGTAGAAGTGGTATAGTGTGCGAGGTGTTCTAGGCAATGTTTCTGGATGAAATTTGAAATACCTGGTATTAGGGAAAAAAGAAGGCTGGATCAAGGCTTTGTCAAATCTTTTGTTTGACAAATCGTTGTGGCCAAAATTAAAAAAAAAAAATTGTCCTCTTGATCGGTTGAACCTGGATTCATATTTAAAAATAAATTCAAGAAAAAGAGAAGGATTAATGTTGATTTGTGATATGATGGTCCTAGGAATTGTGCTTTCTTTAGGCTCATACTTGATATTACTCTCAAGATTCTGAGAATTGGTTCGGCATCAAACCAAATAATGTACTGGATCAGAGGTTCAATCAATTTGATTATGGATTTAATAGAATATAAGGATTTATAATAAAATATTATAAAATATAATACAAAAGTTAATAAAATATATACGTGCATATAATTAATTATAAAAATAATATTAAAATCATTTGTATAATAATAAAATTAGTTTTAATTATAAAAATCTAAACTTAAGAGTGAAGTTTTTAAAAATAGTAAAAATAATGTTCAAAACTTGCATCTAACTCAATATTATTTCATTTAGAATTTAAAATTGTAAAAAAAAACAAGTGCCCAGTTGCATACTTACAAAGCGTCCAAAGTGGCACCTTTGTGGTCCCCAACGATCAAAATGAAAAGAACTATTTAAAACAAATGATCAAATAGTTCTTATTAGTTATAGTTGTTTATGGGTTTTTTTTTTTGTTTGGCAGAGTTCTTATTAGTTTATTCCTATCAACCCAATGACCCACATGTATGGGCTCAAAAGTTGGCTCAAACCAGTAACAAAAGTTAACCCTACACATTATCGAATTTCAAGCTGCCACCCCTCTCATCTCCCTTCTGTAGTTACGCAGCCAGCCCTCTTTCAACCTCTGATGGAACATGGTTCACTGTGACAGGAAGACGCTGCGATGGGTGCATTGCAAAGGACGACATCACAGCTGAGCAAGTGCTGTAGAGGATGGGGTCACAGCAGTGCATGTCGCAATAGAAAATGAAGGATGGCATGCGCATGGATGGTCAGCGCAAGACAACAGACGATGGTGCTGTTGCACGTTCTTCTTTTCTTGTTTGTGAGAAAACCATTCAATCACCAAACTGTTCGGTTCTCCCAATTTTCTGGTTCTTGGGGGATTTTAGCAGTTTCATGTCCAGTTTTTAAGAGATAGGTTTTTTTACCTTAACCCAGACTGGACATTTGACCAGTTCACGTTTCCAACCAAGCAAAGCAGGAGGTTGCCATTTTCAGAACCATGAACACTACAAAGAGCTTCAATTGTGTGTAAATGGCTGCTGCTTATAGCCTAGGAGGGTTGGAAAATAGCGTTTAAATGAATTTGGTTGTCGGATATCAACATGTTCTTTCTCTCATCCTGCAATCTCGCTGCAAGCCCTTATCAGATTTCACTCATTTTAAACAATTTATTCTTCCCTTATGCTATTTAAAGCCGATTTTATGGAGATAGCGTTTATGTCTCGAGGCAGAAATATAGAGACACTGAAGATATAAAGTTGTTTGATTGTGGAGACACAAAATATAGAAAATTTTTGTACCTCCAAAATGGAGCAATGGGGACAACGGAGACAAAGATTTAAATTTTTCAGGAATATCCCTATTTAATATGTCCTTATTTGTTCCCACAACCATGGGCCTGCGGCAACCAATGGTTCAATGGCAGCGGTGGTTCAACGGGGCTATATAAATGCCGTTTATCATGTATTTATTATCTTGTCCCATGTTTCCAAATAAAATATAGAGACAATTGTTATGTCTTATACTACACAACCAAACACAATACGGAGATAATATTTTTTATATCTCTATCTCTATTGTCTTTAGGTCTCTGTCTCCACTGTCCTGGGACAAACTAAATGCTACCTTATGGAGTGATTTTAGGTAACTTTTTTTTTTTTTCTCCTTTTTGTACCTTCTCATCATATAGTTCATCTGATACCTTGTCTATCAAGTTTCTCTTGACAAAATTGATGTCGAACCCTGTTCAGGCAACATTAGAATAATACACTCGTGTCAAGTGATATATCGATAACTTTTTGTTGTTGATGGTTCACTTGGGTTGTGTTTATTTGGTGGTGTTGTACATTTTATACACATCATTTGTCGAGGTGTTGATTAGACAATGTTCTATCATTGGTAGGTTAACTAAACCATAGTTTTTGTGCTATTGTTTCCTATGTTTGGCACTTCGGTTCTATAAATTATGTAGATGCATTGGCTTTAGTGAATAGGTTAAGCTTTGTATTATTAGGCACTATTCGGTCTCTATTTGAAAGAGAACTCCTATTGTGGAGTGCAATTTTTGGGATGTTATTGGGTGTTGAACAAATTCAATGACACGTGTTATGTGATGAGTGGTGATTATTTAAAACAAGGGAGGATGTCCAGAGTGATAGTTGTGTCAAAGGGTTGATTGTGACTAAGAAAGGATGAAGGTCCTTAAAAGGGATAGACCGTGATGCCAACATATGCCTTGGTATTCATGGAAGTTGTGTCTCAAAGTAAGCATAAGCTGAAGAGTTTGTGGGTTCGTGAGAGCAAGTAAGCTAGGAAGCTAGGTTAGCACGTCAAGCTAATTAGAATGAAGAGTTTGTAGTCTATTAGCAAAATTCTAGCATATGATTTGTCTATAAATAAAAGCCTTGGGTTTAGTTGTAAGGTATTCAATTCGACATCTTACACACTAAGTTTGCATGTCTAAGAATCACTTATTACACATGGATCAGCAAACCTTAGTTTATGAGTGAGGATTGTTTCTTTTCTTTAAATTAATTTATTTTGTTCTTCTTTGTACTTTTTCTCGCTTACGTTTGTTTTCGTTTGAAAAATTTAACCTTTCTTTTTCCACTTCTTCTTCGAGAAACTTTAAACACTTCACACAAACCTAGTTCTAGTTATTAGGCTTGTAATGGTTTCTGAATCTGACCTAAGATACCGTCTATAATAGTGCCCCTAACTTGATTCCTGAGATCATGTGCTCGGAGGTTGGGCTCAGACATAATTTATAGGTCAGCCTCCCATAGTAACTATTTTCTTGATGGAAAGTTTATGAGGATCCTTTGATAGAAGGAGTTTGGATATCGGAATAGCTTACTTTGAGATGGCAATCATCTTTTGAATTTTAAACACCGACCTTTTCCTTCTCGAATGGTGTGCTTTAAAGCTCACCATTCTTGAAATGTCACATGCCTTGTTGAAAAGTGAGTTTTAACTCACGTTGCTTCAAGTTTTGTTGATTATCCATTTTGCCCCCGAGTGATGTGAGCAAAAGATGCTTTAGTTTATTTAGACCCTTGCTCTTCGTGCCCAAGGGGTACCTTCATGGGCTATAAATAACCTTCTTCTTCCTCTTCCTTTACTTCAAAATTTTCATAGAGAATAAACTCTGCTAAAATTTCTCCCCATTGCTGCTCACATTATCTTTGTTTGAAGGCTTCGTGCTTCCCACAACTTCTTTACTCCTCTTTTGTAAGTATTGCCCCCAATATCTCTTTTTATTGCACAACTTTAACTTTGCTCTCTAGACAATGGCATTTCTGGTTATTGTTTCTTTGTTGTTGGTGGATTTGGCAATGCCTCTAATACTAAGGCTGCCATGGAGATTGCTTTGCTCCCAGTGATGCCTGCCCATTTTGGCCATGTAATCATCATGTGCCATTGTGTGTAAGGTCGTGGTTAAAGGGCTTTTTCCCTGGGGGAACCAGTACGAGTGAAATATGTGACCACCTAGTTTTCTTTTATAAGATTTAAACTTGTTTTTAGTTGCTAAGAAAGGTGTGAAATTCTCATAGGGTTGGTTTCCCCTTATAAGTTTTCACCATCTTTTGTATTTTGAAATGGGAAAAGGAAAGCTCACCAAGACTACAAGGTTCCTCTCATTTGGATCTCATCCAAAGGGGTCTTTATGGGTGGATTGACAAGGAAGTGCTGCCCATCCCTTCCATTATCAAGGATAAGCATCTTCTAGAGCTGAACGAGTACCTCGTCATAACGGAAGGTGGAGAACGAGAGCTTGATTACGTTCTGAGGCAGGCTAGCCCCAACAAGAGGGTGTGCTTCGTGAACAACTTCTTAAGTCACTTTCTATAGATGTATCAAGAACTCTTTACATATTAGGGATTCGACTTCCATTTTTTACTTCTAGAGAAAGGTGTGAAGAACCTCAAGGCTACATCGACCTAACTTTACCTAAATAGTTGAGCTATGTTGCGATGCTTTGATGTATACCGTCCCTAGGGCTACTTCTCTCCTCTAACCTTTTTCTTTCTAAATTTTTTATTTATTTGCTCCAAGTAGTATGGTTCGAAAAGGGTGCCTTTCTTTCTAGACTTGCCAAAACCATAAAATTTTTAAACTTTTGAATCATCCAATCAAGCATTTAAATGGGTATATTTTAAAAATTTTCCCACTCTTGGAATCCAACCATTTTTTGTAGATCTCGAGGAATGGATCCCCTCGATGGATATATATTGGTGATGGGATGTCAAGTTGTATAGGGTAGAAGAAAAAGACCTAACCCCTATTTAGAAAGAAGTTTTAGATTTTTTGTTGACTACTTGTGGGTTGAAACCCTTTCATCCTAACACCATTGTCAAACTTGACGATGATGGTGCTCGAGCCCTTCTAGGTAGGCGAGCCATAGCCATATTAATTTCTTGGATTTTGTTGTGTATTATTCCTTACTTCGGATTCTAACTCGGTTTTCTTTCTTAGTTCCTTGGAAGAAAATTTTGTGGACAACAACATGGCCTCTAAGAGCAAACTTGCCAAGTTCCAGGGGGTTATCACTAATGACACTACTACTTTGATGTCCTGACACTTGAGATAAGCATCTAAGGATCCTCCACCTCCTCCCCCACTTAATCCATCCTCCACGAAGGCCGAGGCCGCAGAGAAAAGGAAGCACTTGAGAAAGCTCTTTGATGTTGAGAAGTTCACCCAGCCTTCCAGAGGGGGCTTTGAGATAACTACCACCTCATCCCCTTCCAAGCCCTCGCCTACTATAATTTGGTTGAAAGAGTATGACTTCCAGGGCTAGGTGGATTCTCATATGCTAACCTCAAAAGCTCAGTAGAATTTTGTGAACTCTAACCTCTAGGCCTGTATGGGCCAATGCATGAAGTTTTTTATTAGGGCGTCAGAATTCTGAGGTTCACTGAGAAGAACCTGGAAGAGACAGACCTGGTTCTTGAAGGGAAAAGGCTCTTTAAGGAGGCTAAGGAGAAGGCGAAGTCCTAGAAGGAGAAGGCTATGGCTTCTGACCTATGGGTTTAAGCTGAAGAATGCCTATAAGGAGAATATTCTTTGAGGACTTGGTTCTTCTAACTCTAAAGGATCATGGCTTTAATCCTATAACAGATTCTAAATGGGGATTCTAAAGTGGTGAACTCCAGGCAGTTCTGTTGACCAAAGGACACTCCAGAGCTAGTTTGCCCATGCTCCCTTTCGCCTCATCTAATCACTTCTTGAGTCCTCTGAGGATCACCTTGTTTGCTGCTTCTACCTAGCCATTTGCTTACGGATGTTCAAGGAGGTGAAGTGGTGTTTCACTCTTTAATATGCAAGGAAGCCTCGGAACTTCTTATCTATGAATTGGGTTCCATTGTCTAGATGATGGACTCCGATATACTATACCTTGTGAAGATATTTCTCCATACTAACTTCTAACATTGTGTTGCTTTGATTATGGCCAATGGCTCTACTTTAATCCATTTTGTAAAGTAATCAATAGCCATAATAATGTACTTAACCTGACTTGTGGCTAGTACGAAGAGCCCATATAGGACGATTCCATGCTTGGCAAATAGTGACGGAGCTACTATTGCTGTGATTTCTTTAGTAAAGGCTATATGAAGTTTTGTGTCCTCCTGACATTTAGCCCACCTATTTACAAATAGCACTGCATCTCGGATCATGGTTGGCCATAGTATTCAACTCTTCTTATTTTGAAAGCTAGTGACCATCCTCCGATGTGATGGCCACAAGCTTTCTCATGAATTTCTTTAATACTCTCTTTCGGTTATAGCCCTTTACATGCATTTTTTCAAAGGTTATAGCCTCCTCTTAAAAGTTCGCCATTAATCAAGGAGTAGTTGATAGGTCCTCAGATGACTTTAGAAGCATCCTTTTGGTTTGAGGGAGCTTACATCTTTGGGATAATCTACGAGCGGAGCCACCTATCCCAAGCCCTATGAAACTTTTGCAATCTAGAGGACCTCTAAAATGGTGGGGGCTTGGAGCATTTGCTATATCAGACCCCTATTATTTCCTTAGGGCTTGATGCTTGCCATTTTGATAGGACGTTAGCCCTAGTGTTTTGATCTTGGGGAACATGCCTGATCTTGTAGTCCAGAATGCTTTAGATTACATTCTTGACCTCTTGCGAGTATTTTTACATTAAAAGGTCATTGGTGTGGTAGGGAGAATTCTACTCACATAGATGGGTCTAGTTTGTCCCACGACATCACCTAGATCTACCTCTTCTAATAGGTCTTATACTTCCACTCTTTATTTTTTCTCCTAACTCCTCAAATCCCAAGGGTGCATCATCATGTATACAATCAATGGTTGTGCCATTCTCCTCACTTTCTTTTTTGGCCATGTAAGCCAACAATTAAGCCAAGTAGCTGGTCCAATCCATATTTATGTTTCTCCTGAAGCTGGCTTTGCCTCGGCCTTGGGCACTAGTTTGATTTCTTCAGCTTCGACAATGCATCCTTCGATGAAATTAGGATTGAAGGTCCAATCAACTTTATAGTTGTGATAGTTGGATTACATACTTTAAAGTCGGCATGGGCTTGCAATGCATAACACGCACTATCATCAGCAAATACCTCACCAATACGCACTTCCTCAGTTATATTATTAATTTTTGATGGAGTCTCGATGGAATAGCCCCATCTCCTTGAATCTAGTCTCTACCTAAAAGCATGTTGTATCCTACCCTAGAGGGTACCATTATGAACATGGTGGGCCATACCACACTTCCCATTTTCATGTCTAGAATTATCATTCCTTTGGATTTTGAATATCTTCCCAAGAAGTCGATGACCACTACATTGGTTTTTAAAGAATAAATTTGAGATTTGCTAAGCCTGGCAATCATGGCTTTGAGCAATAAGTTGATGGTAGCCATTCCGTCAACAAGAACTTTGTTCATCATTCTCCCTTAACCTCAGCATTGAGATTGAGCGGCTTCAAATGGCTTTTCATCAAAGGATCTGGTCAGGAAATAGTCAACCTTTGTCAGCTTCTTTATCGATGAACTGACATTTACTTCCTATTTCTTTTCTATGTAATCTTCATCCAAGTTCTCCAACTTGACTAGTTCCCGAACTCTATTGGTAAGATTGTTACCATGCTAACAAACGCTCCAAAGATGGATTGAAAATCATCGTCGAACCTAGTTTTGAAATTGTGGGTGATCATATCCTCTTCATTTTCCTCAACAATGATCTAATTAACCTTCTTTGGTTTTTTTGGCCTTTGTTGCTACTTGGTCAAGGATTGGGCCATGCAGTCATTTCGCAGGTGTTTTATGAGCATTGTATTATGGGCCTATGTCTAACGACATTTGCTCGGCATCTTTCCTTCGCTTGACAATGGTTGTTGGAAATTGTGCTCCTATTGTTTTGGCATGTAAGTTGACATTGGAGAGAATTGGGATTGTTCTTTGCTCTGCCAAATATTGGTCTAATCGAATAATCATAAGGCCCTTTGTCCTACCCATACCACTTGTTCCTCTTGTTCTTGTTAAAACCAAAATGTGGGTTCGAGGCGTGCCTATTATTTCATACCCATTGATTGTTGACCATATTGACTGAAGGCACCCTTGTCTTGTTTGTCACCCCTTCGGTTTTTGGTCAACCATGACCATAGTTTTAAGCTTTTGCCTTCCCATATTAATCTCTTGGCATTTTTCTCGACAGCCAATTGCTTGCCCAACACATTTTTCCTAAGCTAAACTAATTTTGCCTCTTTCTCAATCATTTTGTTTTTGACTTCTTTTTGCTCCTTGGAAATTTCAGTCTCCTTTGATTCTTCATAAGACTTTGTCGCGATTCAATAAAACATGGTATTGCACCTAGGGCACAAACATACTAGTGTTAGCCTCCTTTTGTTTCAGGAGGAAATCCAATAGTTCTTTGCCTAGTTGAGCGAATATGGGCTTTTCCAAGTGTTCAAATAAGTTGAGATCCATTTCTTCCCTTATCTTTTCTTTTTCTAAGTCTTTTTCATTTGTACCCTTTATATAGATAGGAAAAGCCTAGCTAAGCATAGTTGAATTCATCTCAAAAAGATTGACATCAATAGTCATTGTTGATGACACTTTTCCTCGAATTTCATTGACCCTCCTGGATAGCCTTTGGATTAAATTCTTGAAATGAATACAATTGTTGGTGTAGCATCCTAAATCTTGGTAAAATTTACAAAACTTTTTATTCTTTAATTCCTCAACAGAAGGCATTTTCTTTCCTTTCAACAAAATAATTTGTTTTTCTTTGTGTAACACATAAAACATTCTTATGATGTCAAAGGAATAGATTTTACTAGTTACATCTAAATTTTCTTTGGCTTTAGCTAGTTTTAGAAAGGCACTCACAAAGGGTGGTCTTTCTTAAAGCTCAGCTATATTAACCTCATTAAGATCGCCTTCATTAGCATCTTCATCGAACTTGACAATAGCATAATTTACCTCTTTCTAGTCCCTTTCTTTAAGTGTCGATTTTCAATTTTTTCCTTTTCAAATCATAATTGCTAGATTTGCCTTACCTTTTTGACCAATTGAACTAAATCAAGGAATTGTATATTAACTAGGTTTTTCCTAATCCCATATTCTAAGCCATTAGTGGCCATTTTCACTACCTCCAATTAAGGGATCAGAGTGAAGGAACGATTCCTCATGGCTCTGAATCTAGCCAAGTAGTCATCAATACTTTCATTGTATGTTTGCTGCATGGTGAAAAGATCAATTAAGCTAACCTTCATCTTTCCCTTAAAGATCTACTCATGCAAGCTTTTTTTTAGTTGAGCCCAAGTATGAATTGAGTTGGCCTTAAATTAGAGAACCAGGTGAAGGCATTTTCTTGTTAAGGAAGAAAGGAAAGTATCATTTTTAGATATTCATTAGTTGCTTCATCCCCTATCTATTGTGTATCTAGCTATGTGTTCAACAATGCTCTCACCATTTCCCTCGAGAATTTTGTCAGTGACTTGGGTGTCTTCCATCCCTCGGCATTTCGGCTTGTTGCACATAGTTGAGGAATCCGACACAAAGAAGGGTTGTTTGCCATAGCCAATGTTAAACCCATACCAATTTAGGACTTGCTTGAGCAAGAGCTATGTTTGATGTCCCCAGTGTTGTGTTGCCTTATGCTATTATGTTGTTCATCAAAATTTTGGGTTGAGGAATTACAATTCTTTGTTTCTTATTGGGAGGATCATTCTCAATGTTTCATTTCCCCATATTCCCCTTCAATCATTTGATTCATTTGTCGAGTTAACTGTTCAAACCTATTATTGTTTGTTTCTACCAAAGGGGTCAAGATAATTGCCATTTGTAGAGTTAGCATGTTCACCAACTCATGGTGACTTTCATCTAATTGTTACCGAAATACCACTAGTCCCTCAGTGGTATAAGGCGGGGTATTTGTCGGCATTGGTTTGGGCATATTTTGAAAAATGGGCCTGACACTTGAAGTTGATTAGTTCATGGAGTACATGGTATGAGGTGGTAGGTTTGACATTATGGCTTGAGTGTAGTGGGTTGTAGTGTTGAAAATTAGGGTCATAACCCCTGCATTTCCCAAATTTTGTGGGCCAGGTAACACCATTGACCTTTGTCATGGGTTGTGTGATGGCCTCAGGGGTAATTAGGGGAGTATACCGGTGGCAAGCCCATATTGGGGCATTGCGGAGGTGGTGACATGAGGGACTTCTAATTTTTTCATGGTGTGTACATGAGACGTGGTCCCATTTTTCACACCCTATGCCTGGATGTGGCACATTTTCACTCTCGCAAATTCTTCAAGGGACAGGCTCCTCTGAAGAAGTCATTGATAGGGATACATGAGACTTTTTTGTGGTTTTTGGTGGAATGTCCACTATCAATCACGCCTATCCTTTTCTATTTTCTTTTCAATGTAGAACCTTCTACTAGATTATTCTCTCCAGAGTGTGCCAATTTGTTTCACTTGGGTTTTGATTAATGAACAAACAAATAAACTCACTAACCAAGTTTTGCTTCTCGATCTCATTAGGGAATGGAAGAGGTTACTCTAATGCGAGTTCCTGAGTATTTATGAGTAAAGTTTTAGAAATGTATAGAATAAAATATAACACAAATTAAAAAGAAAAAAACAACTATATTAAAAGCAAGAAACTATGATGAGATCATTACTTGAGGACTTCAGGACTCTAATGTAAGAAGTAACTTATGATGAGTGTTGAAGACTAAGTATGTGTACAAACCAAATTTCTCCCTAGTTATTGCATGAAATGTTCTTTCTAATTCTACCCTTTTACAATCCTTAACTACTCTTATTTATAGACAATCTATATACATGCATGTTTGACACTTGTCCCCTATTTCTAACCCCACTATGTGCACGATCTCACTTTCTTTGTTTTAAGCTTGCGCGTGAATGTTCCTCATGCTATCATTATCTCCTAGACATTAGGAGTCTTCAAATGACACCCTTCAACATTGCCTTGATGCCTTTAAGTTCTCAACTTAGCATCTTGTGCTTACAGCCTTTATTTTGATGACAATCATCCCATGTTTTCGTCGATTGGTCATAAACCTCTAACGAGTAACCTTTAATTTTCTCGATATCCTTTCAACTTAGTGTCTTTGACTTTTCCATTATCAAAACCTATTTACTTGTTTGGTTGATTTGTCCTTAATTCTTGAGTATCTTCCTCGACCTTTGATATCTTGATCATTGACTTTTACCCTTGCCCTTAATGCTTAGCCTCTTCTTACATTAATCTCTTGGCTCGATAACTTTATCAATCATGACCATTTATCCATTTTTTATGCTTAGTGCTCGTCGAAGTTTATTTCCTTGTGTTCTCAGTCTTATTATGGTCATTATCGAGCCTATTCTTGGGGTAGTACCTTCTTACCATATGTCGAAAAATTCACTCTAACAGGATCCTCAAGCTCAGACCACAAAAGGGTGCACATGGGTGACCAAAAGTGGGTCGTCCTAATCAGGTGGTTGGATGATCAGAGTGGTGGTTTGTGTAACACCTTCCACGTACAACGTCATCCTTAAGCCATATCATTAGACATAGGAGTTGATACTTATAATTTAGTGGACCTTACTTAAGTATCTATAGCAAATTCAATCAAATCGTGCAATAAAAAATTCGTAACATTACTAAGATATATAACAAAGAAACAAAATATATATTGAATACAAGTCCAAATACAAGATGAAGCTCTTCTAGGAGTTGTAATATACATCTGTGTCCTTATATATTTACAAACACACACACACACACACACACACACACACACATAACAAAATAAAATTGATAAGGAACTTCAAATATTGAGCTTCCATAGTAGCCGCCTCATTGTTCTTGAGAAATCTAGAGATGACACGAGAACACAAACAACATAGGAGTGAGAATTGTGAAATTCTCAATAGGGCATCCCCAAAATGTGTAATAATCAATGTCATTGTTATCGTCCCAATCACTTTAGTTTATTAAGAAAATGTGATCATACAACACATGTCAAAGGTTTATTTTAAAGTTCTAAAATAATCTTTCTAAGGTAGATTTCTTTTAGTATTCAATCACTTAATACACACATATCATAATGCTCAAAATCATAGCAATTCATCTTAGACAAATAATTCAATGTAATATGAATATGCATATGATAAATGGAATGATCTTTAGTGAAATTATCTTTACATGCCTTTGATATGTCAAAGGGGATCTAATATACATCTCGGTCATCTTTCCAGTGCCCTTGATATATCGAAAGGAATCTCTGATTTTACTTAGCACATAATATAGAGGATTACTTAGGGCAATTGCTATTTTAACTTGTCTTGGTCTTGATCTATGGTGGCTTATTCCACTAGGTAATAGATTAGTTTTTAGGGTTGAGCTTATTCCTATACATGATCATTGGATTTACTTTCTCTAACTCTCATATAGGTCTATTCCTAACCAAGTTTACTTTTCCTAATGACGGGATTTACTTTCTCTAGCCTAAGAAAATATATTCTCATTCTCTTTCTTTCATATAGAGGCAATCGTCAAAAGTATACACAATTATATGCACATAACATCAGTATGCTTCATGTCACGTATACAAGCACCACAATCATATATGCATAGCATCAGTCCTAAGTTACTTAATGCATCAAACATACATATCACTCATGATCTCAAGCTATAATCTCAATCTTCTTTTCATATAGGAGGATTTATCATGGCCACTCACATTTACATATGTGTAACATCATCATTAAATTCACATAGTATACTAAACATCAAGTCATTAACATTTCATCATGGATTCAACAATTCAAGATGCTATCTAGAATTTCGGTTCTAAAAAAAATTATGGATCAGCTACTAAACATCATCAAATAGAAAAATCATTTTTCAGAGTTAATTCAATATGTCTATGAGACTCTCTAAAAATTTCAAAGCAAAATAAGGTCTCTAGCTATATTAAAAAAATTATATAATTTCAAACATTAGAAATCACCTAATTCCAATCAATAGTCAAAATTTTCAATTTTATTACTATATCAAATGAGCAAATAAAATTATATAAAAATTCAGAGTTAGACTTCAAGATGTCCTCAACGTCCTATAAAAATTTCAAGTTAAAATTCGATCATTTGATATAGTAACAAAATTAGACAAATTCAGTGCTTAGAATTACTCTCCAGAGAGATACCCACTGACTAGCTCGATATCTGAATTTTAAACATAGCAAAAGTGGTCAAATGAACTCAGGAAAATACTAGATGCCTCCATATGTTAGCTTCATCATATAAAAATTTCACCTCAAAATAAGCTCTTTGACTTTGTAAGAAAAATCATATATTTTTATTGCTTGCTTAAAATCGAGTTTCCAGCACATAGCTCAAAACTTGTTTTGACAAAAAACATTTTCTAACAATATCAAGTCATTCCACCCATTTATACACATCAATATCTATATATAATTAGCTGAAAAAAATGAAAATTTTCAAGATCAATCATTCGAATAATTCAGAATAATTTTTGAGAAGAAAAAGGCTAAAAGAAACCCCACTTGGCTCTTGCAAGCTCTAGCTCTTGTTCTTGGCTTTCTTCAAAAGCTTTTACACCCAATTTTTGATCTAAACCAATCAAACCCTCCCCTAAAACAACAAGAACAACAGCTACAATTGATGGTATGGTGAGGTGACGATTATCTTTTGGAGGTTGATTTGAGGGTTTCAAGAGCTAGGTTGGAGTTTATGCTTTGGTTATGGAGTTTTAGTGTTGTAACTCCAAGTATCAAGCTAGGTTATGGTATTTGATGTAGAAGAACATGAAGATGGTTGTAGAGAGGAGGTCTTGGCTAAATTCTAATGGGAAAAAAAAAGAAAAGTTGTGAGGTTTCTTTTATATAACATGTGTAATAATTTTCTATAATTGATATTTACTTAAAATGAAATTAGGATTTTTATGTGGTTGTCATTTGATCTTAGTAAAAGACAATGGTGTGACCTTTTCTAAGCCACATACTTATCAAGTGAGGTGGCAAACTTGCACTATAAGTCTAAATACGATGTGAGAAACTACACATTAAAATTTTACCGAACGGGTAAAACACCGTACCGGAAAGCAATATTGCTCGAAATTAATTCGGGTTTGGAAATTTCATTTCTAACTATTTCTAACCTTGATCCTATCTTTTCTTAGTCCCAAGCATCTCTTGGTCTCGTTTAGGGTTTTGGTTGTCCAACGAGCCCATAGGGCCTGAAGTTGCTATTCATATTTTTTATTTTTTTTGAGATCTTATTATGACTAATTCTATCAGAATAGTGAAATTCTAATTAATAAAGTTCAAATAAAATTTTTAAAATAAATTTCAATGTGTTATAATTAGGGCCCTTTTAAGTGTCTAAGGCTTCCTTACATTTAGCCTCAAACACAAAATCAACATACTTTTGTAGTAAGGAGGTAGAGGCTTGGCAATAATGAAAGGTCATCACTAGTCAATTTTTCCATTAAAAAAAATGAAAAGTCAAATTCAACATCCAAGAAAGAGTAAATGGTTTATAATACCTGATGTGAGCTGTTCGCAACTCACAAACAAATTAAAATTTATAAAGTGCTAAGTGCACCAAAAATGTAGTAAAGGACACAACCTAGGTCGTCTCAAGGAGGCTTCAATACTTAGTTGAGAAGATTTGGAGGTTTTGAGAATTAAAGCAATTAATGTAAATTGAAAGATAATAGCAACAATAGAGAAGACACTAGTGTTAGGTATTCCTAGGTTTGGAAATTAATTATCATTGACCAAATATTAAACCTATTAGTGGCTATTGGTAATAAATTGCCAGCAATTCTACTAGTGATAAATCGACTTCTAGAATTTAATCAATGCAAATAGCTAATAAACGACGATCGCAATTTATTTAGAAATCACATCAATTTAATGAGCCAATTGCTATAGCCTAACCCAATCAGAAAGTTAATTCTAATGTTCTCCCTCAAACATAAACCAATAGATCTATCAATTTATGCCCAAAGGGCTTCCCTAAACGATGATCACCAATTTAGTTATCCCAATAAAAATTATAGCAATCACCATAATAATTAAAGGAATAGAAACTACATAACATTAAGAAAACAAATGCATTCAATATAAACAAATGGTCTCAAATGTCATCCCAATCCATCCAGAAATCCTTACACTAGTAAAGAAATCTACTCCTTCATCTCTAGAGGATTACAACAATGAAGATAAGAGAGAACCTGAAAATAATAGCAATAATCATTGCCACAACCTCTAAGATAAAACATCTTCACCAATGGAACCCTTAGAGAAAAGAAGAAGAGAAGAATGGAGAGATGTAGAGAATAATAGCAACTAGAGTGGCAACCTCAAAGTGAGTGTGTGTCCTCTCTAGAGAGAGTGTGTGAGAGAGTTTTTATATTCCTCCTTCAAAACCTAAAAGAAAAAATACTGAAATTAGGCACCGTTTGCAAAATTTACGTCCGCGACGCTACGCCGCATATGATCGCCTGGGCGGTCTCAGTGTGAATTTCCCTAACTTTGGTCCTCTTTCACCGCCTGGCAGTGAACCAAACATTCCAAGCCTATTTGAGGTCCAAAACGTTTGAATTAGCTCTTCGGCCTAGAAATAGCGATTTAGCCCTTTGAATAAGCTTTCCACCACCAAAATCACAATCGAATATTTGTAGCTCCAAATATTGCTAAAATACTAACTAAAGGTTAAGTTGGACGCATCAAAATAAGCAACCATGTTCTTGACATTTTGCACTTGATCTAAAGCTCCTACGCACAAAACCATACTCAAAGAGACAAGTCAAATGCAACAGGGTATAATTACAATTTATTCCAAAATCAATGGAAAAATCAATACTTCTATTTAAATCACAAAATGAGGAGTCAATCAAAATGCTTATTAATTGTATCAATAACTCAGGAAAACTCATGTAAAAAGCTAAGGGTTGGTAGCAAGATAAGTGGCATAACCTTCTTATCAATATCAAAGTTCAAGTTCAAGGGTTGATTACAAGTAAGGAAGGTATTAGCACCTACCACGTCTCGTTCTAATAACGATTACCCATTAATCTAATGTTATTGGCATAGCTCATTGCATTGGTTCTTTTATTATTTGAAAAAAGTTTTTAATTTATTGTATGTTAAATGTCCCAATTTGTCAACTTATTATCAATAGTGATAAATGGTTAAGACAGGGAATGGGTGGTTAAGTAACCATTATTGTTGAGAAAAATTCTAGCTCGCAACATATTATATAAGAATGGTAAATATGAAATTTAATTTATTAGAAATAATTTTTTAAAAAGAATTTTTTGTGGGGAAATATTTTTTATAAAAGAGATAAAAATAATAAAAGAGTAATTAACATGAAATATTTATTTTATTTTGAATGAGCAATTAAGGATAGAAAGATCTAACTCACCATAATTATTGTATGCCCTGATTTTCCCTAAGTGTAAAAATGACCAAAATGACCCTAACATAATTTTTGCCCGAAAATCAAGGATGGCTTGGCTTTCCTCGAAAGGTTAGTCTAATACCTGAAGGGGATTATATATGTAATGTATATGTTAGAGATAAAAATCTCATTTTCCTAGTTTTTCCTGTACGTGAAATTATTGATTTACCCCTAGGTAATTCAACGCGGGATTAAGTGACGGACAAAGTCAGCCATCACCTGGGAGTTTGAATATGATAACAAAGAGTGTTTTATGATGTCAGGAAAGTCCAGGTGGTCCCAGGAGTCCTTGTGTGAATTTAAGTTTTACCTCTTTGGTGCTAAACAGGCATAATTAAACAATTATGGAAATATGGGCAATATTAGGCTCTAATTAAAGATAAATTAATTTTATCTATTAATTTGGAGTCTAAATAATTAATTGAGGTGATTAGAGGCTTAAGACGGATTAAGAAAACTCAAATTCCCTTCTTAAACCAAAGACATTATGTCAAATCAAATCAAATAGTAAATTCTCTCTCTTATCCCTTAAATTAAGGAATATGTTGGAGTTTGAATTTCAAACTAATTGAGTTTAATTCAAACTAAACATGAAAGACAACTCTTAATCATGTCTTGCAAGCCTTAAACACATGATTACAAATCCAAACACCCAATTACCAATCTCTAACTCACTCCTTAATCAAATCTACCTCTAATACACATCCTAACCTATATGAAATGAAAAATTTCTCCCCAAAATAGCCAAAGGAGTGGCCTCCTTCCCTCAATCACACCCTCATATTTAATGTTTTTCAACCCTAAACACTCTCATTTTACCACCCACTTTTTTGGCCAAGAGTTTGTGTCCAAAAAAGATAATCCTCTCAACACAAGTTCTCTCTTCTTCCTCCTTTATCTCCATCTCCAATCTCTCTCAACTCACAAACACCCAAACATCTCATTCAAGACTCAAGCTTTCTCCTTTCAACCAAAGAAAACAACTTGGTAGGGTTTTGTTTGGAGTTTCTCTTCTATCTCTTTTCTCTTTTCTTTTTTGGATTTGGTTGATGAATAAAGCTTAGGGATGTTGTTGTTGTAGTAGTTGTTATTGTTCTTCTTCTTCTTTCCTTTATTTTCGGATTTCATTTTCCCTTTCTTTACTCTATTTTGGTTTTGTTGTTGTTAAAAGATGGGAAACCATGGCTTGATGATGAGAGATCTTGGTGTTTGTTGTAAAAACCATCATGTGCTTGACCTCTAGAGCCTAAGATTGGTCCATTTTAGTTTATGGAAAATGATGGTCTTAAATGTGTTTTGTTGGTTCCCTTGGAATGTTTTCTTCCCCTTGATGTTTTGAGGCCATAGCTTGATAATGAGGGTTTCTAAATGTTTGGTTGCGAAACCATCATATGTTAGACCTCTAGAGCTCAAGACTTAGTTTTGGTTTCACCAAAGTGTGGAAAGAGACATTTATTATTGGTTGTTTTTTATGGTCTCTATTGAGCTTGATAGTGAGTGTAGACAAATGAGGTTTTTGGAACCATAGTGTCAAAAGACTCTAAAGCTTACTTCCATTTTGTTAAGATTGATTGGGATTGAGATTTTGATTTTTTAAAGGATTGAAAAGAGCTCTAGTAAGATAATAGAAATGGATTTGTATCATGTTTGTATTTCAAGTTCTTGCATCTCATGTTTATGTTTCAATGCCATGCATATCATGTCTATTTTCAAGTCATCACCTTAAAAGGACTAAAAAAATGAACTTGCATTTCCATGTTTAAATTATAGCCTTGCATTTCATGTTTATTTTAAGTCATCACCTAAACTTTGAAGATTTAAAAATGAACTTGCATTCTCATATTTACTTTTTAATCCTTGCATATCATATTTAAGTTTCAAACCATCATCTAATAATGACAAAGATCTAAATTGAGGTTTGCATAGCATGTTTATTATTATGTCATCACTTAAATGCCTAAAGCTCAAAGACTTGCCCTTGTATCTTAAAAATGGAAGTTTTGATCATGGCTATTGGATGTATTTTAGTCATGATACAATGTTGGATTTGATATATGCAAATGTGAAAACGATTTCAAAGGAATGTTAGAAAGGTGTTTTAAAATGATCTTGAGGTGAAAGAGTAACTTGGATATGTCAAAGTTTTGATTTCCTCAAATTCTGGGATTCTGGTAATCGATTACCAACCTATGTAATCAATTACCAGGATGGTCTTTTGGAAGATTTTGGCCTTAGTAATCGATTACCATACTATGTAATCGATTAGGGGATGTTCTTCATACCCAAAACCAGTTTGGCCCTTTTAATTGATTACCAGTTCATGTAATCGATTACTATGATGTTCTTCGAGCCCAAATAAATTTTGGGATTCTGGTAATCGATTACCAAGCCCATGTGATCGATTACTAGGATGCCCTTTTTCCAAACAAGTTTTTGATTTCGATAATCAATTACCACCACCTATAATCGATTACCAACACCCCATATGTGAATATAAATGTGTTCTAAGCAAGGTGAAATGGATTGGTGAACTTATATGCTTATGTATTGATGATGATCCCCTAGTATGCTATTTATAGATGTATATTATTGAGCATTTCATATGCATTAGCTAAATCAGGTCCTTGACTTTTGGCATCCTGGGTAGGAGCATTGTTTACTATTATTTGATGATGAATAATAATATGCCTGTTAAACATGTGCAACGATGTGAATACAAATGTGAATAAATGATATAAGGATATAGTGGCATGATGTGGTTATGATTGATTGGTTGAGATGCATGATATATGAAGGTTGTGAACATGATATGTGTGAAAAGTTATGATTGTATTGCATCCCTAAATTCACATGCCAATATTAAGGTGACATAAGACACGTGGAAATGATCCTCTAGACTCCCTGAATTAAAGGTTATGAGAAGTTATCCAAAAAGGACCCTTTAGACTCCAAGAATTAATGGCTATGAAAGGTGTTCATATGCCCCCTAACCCGCACTCTGGGAGTCGGGAATTTAGCTTATCAAAAGGATAAGTATAGACTAGTGACGACTAGTTTAGGTTTGAGCTTATAACCTAGAACTCTCAAAAGGGAAAGTATTAGGGTGGCCCTTAAGGAAAAGAGAATAAAAGTTTAAGTCATCTAAAAACATGAGTAATGTTGAAATCTACTGCGTACCATTTGATTTTATGATATCTCGCTTATGGCATTGACATGTTGCATTATGCATTAAGATTCATGCTAAAATCTAATAGGCCTCAGCTAACGATATTTGAAACTAATAAATAAACCCTATGCACATGTCCACTAATTTTATAATGAAACCCAAGGTTCCTGAGAACGTAGATGATGTCACGCATTAGGAAGCGAGAACCCCTGAGTTCTTGTATAAGTTTCTCACCCCTTCTTCTTTCTTTCCATCTCGTCTTCAAAGGTCGATGGTCACATTCGTGATCTTCATTGACGCCTACTTGGGAGATGCACTACGACGTTGCTCATCAGACGTACCATTTCATGGGTCGTTGTGCTGTGCCTTTTTGTGTTCATGGGGCGTCCCTTTGTACACCTAGTTTCTAGCTTCAGATTCTCTCCTGCTACTCCGTTCTCCGATGACCTCGTCTTCGAGTGCGCCTCCCACGCAAGGAGCAGATCCGCCGCACTTCCTTTGCTACTTCAGTTGCCCAAGACATCCCAGCCTACATGCTCGCCACCCCATCGTCCGGATTCATGGTCAGACCCCTCCGAGGATTCGCCTCAGGTTTCTGAGGGCTCTACCCACTATTCCTATGAGGATTGAGGTTGGTAGTGACGGGGAGGCCACCGTTACGCAGCCCATGAAAGGAGTTTCACCTGCTTGTAAAGGAGCCACCCGACCCCGTCGAGGCGCTCATGCTCGCCCTACTCTCCGTCTTGCCACCCGACGAGCTAGCCAAGTGGATTGGGTACCTCCCTTCCTCTCAATAGAGACGGCGGTCAGAGCTGGTTCAGATCTCTTGGAATGCCCGTGCACATGCAATAGATAGGATAACCTTCTTTTGCTTTTTGATTATTAGAGGTTATTTACCCTAGGTGCACCCTAGTAGGAGCGGTGGAGAGATCCTTGGTTTAGCTTGTTTTTCATTTATGGATATTATGGATTACTGTATATTTTGAACCCAACCTATGTTGGTTGGCATGATATGACTATTGTATGTATTTTTTGGGTGTGCAAAGTGAAATGATGATCTCCTGATGATATATATATATATATATGTGTGTGTGTGTGTGTGTGTGTGTGTGTGTGTGTGTGTGTGTGGTGAATTCCTTATGCTCATGTTTTATGATGTGGTGTTTTATGTATGTTCGTATCTTGTCTTTACCTCTTTCCTTTTCGCACATTTCCGATGTTGTTCCTTACGCATGCGAGGCTTACATTTTGTTTTAAAATAAAAAAAAATAAAATTTACCCATATTTCCATTAAAGTATTTTCAGAAGTTAAAGTAAGAACTGGAACAAAAGGGTAATAACTAATAATTAACTAGAATATGTCCTAGGCGTATTGGGTTAAATATTAGGGTGTTACAATTATAATGTTGCAGCTATGTGAAGAATTTGTTCACAATTAAAATAAAAAAGAATTTTATTTTATAATCAAATCTCATCAGCACTCTAGATAAAATCTTATACAATGCCTCAAAAGCCTTAGGAATAGTTTTATTAATTAGTAGTCTAATCCTTTCCGTTCCAGCCATTATGTCAAATTTTCATCACATTTGTGAACTTAGAAAAATTATGAAATTGTGAGCATGAAAATGTTAAATGATAAGCCATGAAGATGGTTTGTGATGTTATGCTCATGTTTACATATCTAATTGATATGCTAATGATAAAGGTGACATAAAACACTCAGAAATGATCTTTTCATAATGGGTTAAGCTGCAAGGTGATCCAAGAATATAATCTTTTCATAATGGGTAGGCTTACCAAAAAGTGATCCAAGGCTTCCTATCCCGCATCCCAAGGATTGGGAAATACCTTATCAAAGGGTAAGTGTACGCTAGTGATGACTAGCAAGGTATGAGCTCATAAGCTCAAAACTCTCAAAAGCATGAGAATATTAGGGTGGCCTTTATAAATGATTAATAAAGGTAACTCATCTAAGAAAGTAAAGAGGAAAGTTTTGTGCCAAAAATGCTTGTATTCCTTATAATTTTATAGTATGTTGTTATATGTTTGGTATGTTGCATAAGGTATTGACATGCATTCATAATATGATATGTTGCATTCATAGCATTAAGATTCATGCTAAAAGACATGAGCCTCGACTAATGGTTTTTGAAACTTAATAAATGAACCTTGATTATGTCCAATTTTTTTATAATGAAACCCAGGTTCTTGGGGATGTTGATGATGGCACGTGTAGAGGCAAAGCCCTACTAAGATTCTTGCATAAGTTTCTCATTCCCTCTCTCTCTTTTCTATCTTCGTCTTAGAGGTAAATAGCAACTTTCTTCCTGTACATTGACTCACTAATGTAGGAGCTCTACTATGATCTAGGCAACTAGTCATATCACTTTGTTTGTCATTGTGCAATAGGCTCTTCATGTTCCTTGATCATCCATTCTCGCACCCTGTGACAATTTTCTGATTGTTTATGGTTGCTGCGCCTCTTAACAATGACTTCGCCTTCAAGCATGCGGAATCGCATACCGAGGACTTCTCCCATGTTCACACTACTACATGTCGTATGAGGATAACTTCTACATCCCTTGCTCACCATCTCACCCTCTATCTCCTTGGTTGGACATGTCAAAGGAGTCACCATTACAACACTCATCCAATGGCTTTGCACCCACAATCCCTAGGGAGATGGGAGGCAGTAGTGATAGTGAGGCAACATATCACAGCATTGAAGGGAGCTTCACGTCCGTAAAGAGGAGCTACAATCCATGTAGAGATGTTCACGTTCTTCAAGCTGGTCATCTCACCACACCTACCAATCTTGCCCGCATTCTTAGTTGCCTTCCTTCTTCCTACCAATGATGTCCTTAGGAGCCAGGAGTTACACTATTATGATAGCCCCTATTTTGTATAGTAAATCATGAGGTTATCTTTTGTTTAGGTGCCTATAATGAGAAACTATCTTGAAGTTTTTCCAAATGAGATATCCTGAGTTTCCTCTTAAGAGAGAAATTGAATTCACAATAGAGTTAGTCCTAGGGATAGGACCTATCTCTATAGCACCCTATAGGATGTCACCCCTAGAGCTAGTAGAGTTGAAGACCTAATTGGAAGATCTTTTTGAGAAGAAGTTTGTGAGACTTAGTGCAACACCATGGGAAGCCCTGGTGTTAGTTGTGAAAAAGAAGGATGGGAGTTTGGGACTTTGAATAGATTATAGGTAACTGAATCAAGTCAAGTGAAGAATAAGTACCATTTGCCTAGGATCGAAGATTTGATGGATCAATTTAGGTGAGCTATAATGTTCTCAAAGAATTACTTGAGGTCAGGTTATCATCAGATTAGAATAAGGGATAAAGACATCCCCAAGACTGCTTTTAGGACCTAATATGGGAACTTGGAGTTCAAGTGATATCGTTTGGTTTCACTAATGCTCTTACTATATTCATGGCTTATATGAATAGGATCTTTAGGCCCTATTTAGACCATTTTATGGTTGTTTTCATAGATGATACATTCATTTATTTGAATATTCATGAGAAGCATGAATGTCATTTGAGGATTGTTTTGGAAACTTTAAAAGAAAAGAAATTGTATGCAAAGTTGTCTAGGTTTGAATTTTGGCTTAAGGAAATGAAACTTTTTGGACACGTGGTGTTGGAGAAGGTGTTGCAGTGGATCCTAGTAAGATAAAGGCTATGATGAGTTAGGAAAAACCTACCTCGGTAACAGGCATATGAAGCATTTTAGGATTAGTTAGTTATTACCATAGGTTTATCAAGGGCTTTTCTTAAATTTCCTTATCCTTGATAAAGCCTACTAGGAAGAATAGAGTGCGAGAAAAGCTTTCAAGAGGTGAAGATGATATTAACCACAACCCCTGTATTTGTATTACTCAACCCTAATGAGTTATTCAAGGTGTATTATGACATATTTTGGAAAGGTTTTGGTTGTGCGTTAATGAAAATAGGCAGGTTGTAGCCTATGTGTCCGAGTTAAAACCCATGAAGCGAACTACCCTACCCATGACCTAAAGTTGGCAGTCGTAGTGTTTGCTTTGAATATGTGAAAACACCATCTGTATGAGGTAAGGTTTGAGGGTTCTTTAAGCATAAGAGTCTCAAGTACATCTTTGATTAGAACAAGATGAATATGAGGCAAAGGAGGTGGATGTAATTCTTAAAAGACTATGATTTTGGATTGGACTCCTGTAACACCCTAACTTTTAACTTAATATGCTTGAGTTACATTATAGTTAATTATTAGTTGTTACACCTTTGTCTCAGAACTTAACTTACTTTTCTTTAAAATACATGTAATAAAAATACGGCTAAATTTTTTTGAACTTTAAATACACACATAATAATAGGAATCATATAAACCATATAATGATATATGTATAAACCATAGCATCAAGTAACACAAACTGAGACAACATATCATAACCATAACATACTAGCGACGTCCTATAAGCTTAATAGACATCCTAGGGTACTAAACCCACCAACAAGAGGTTGAGCATATAGTAATCCAAAAGCTAAACATAAGTAACACTTAACTAAACCAACAAGGTGTGCATCCACCAAAAGACTGAGCTACAAAAGTTCATAAAAGATATTATAACCCTAAAACTACTGCTCAAAGGAAGGCTATCTCCATGCTTCCACTGAGGCACCCTAATCCGGTTCATAGCACAACTCCTACGTGCACGAACGATGTCATCATCCTCGTCTAGAGACGACACAGAAGAAAGGAAAGGGATGAGAAACTTATTCAAGATTCTCAATAGGGCTTCCCAACTCTAACACAAGTGTCATCATTGTCAAAGACATCCACTTCAATTTTCATTATGAAAGACATGTACATGTATAAGGTTCAATTTTAAACTTCTCAACACTGTTTGTTGAAATGGGTGTCTTTAAGGTAGCATTTGTTTCCTGTCCCGACAAAATATGGAGATACTAAAGACACAAACATGTTAGGTAGTGGAGACAAGAATAGGAGACAGGAAAAATTTTCTACCCCTAGGATAGAAAAACAAAAAATTTATGTACCTCCAAAATGTGGGGATAGTGGACAGGATAAGAGATAAAAATTTAATATTTTTTCTTCTAATAATATCCTATACATATTTATTATTTATGTCTCCATCATTAGTGTCTCCATTGTCCCTATATTTTTGTCTCTCCCCTTACCAAACATTACCTAAGTGTGGGTCTTAATGTCATGAATGTAACAGATATCTCATGCATGCATGACAATGCCTGAAGTGCATAAGTAAGGAATGTAAATATCATGAGCATATTCACAACATGAATTTGTAAACACCATATAAGGCTAAGTATATAAGCACAAGATAAGTAAAAGAACTAAAATCACCTAGCACATAAAATATATGATTAAGCATAACAATGAAGCAATCACATAATACTTAACATTACTTTACTTGCTTAGATGACTTAACATTCAAAATCATGAGATTGAGCGACAAGTAAAGGAAAATGTGGCAAGACAAACATGATAAGTCACATAGCATTTAACATGCATGGGATGGTAAGAGAATCCATGATACTTTACTTTCTTGTACTTGATTGAACACTCAAGTTCTTTTTTTAATAACGACCCTCTTACATAACCATCTAAGCCAACCATCTCACCTCCCAGGCAATTTTACAAATAACCACCAAAACTTCACTTCACTGATCACCTAGGATGAACTTAACCTAACTAGCTAACCCTAGATTTAATGTGGGGTAACAATAGGGGAAAACATTACTTTCTTGCCTTAACTTTCTTATCATGAGCATGCAACATAAATTGAGACCCCATGAAGATCCTGTGAGGCATGGACTATACTTGTAAGAGATCTCATAAATTATGATGAGAAATTAAGCATGCACATGATGATCTCACATAATAGTATGAGGCAAATGAGCATTTACCACAATTTATGATCAAATCTCATTAAAACTAGACATGCTCATATACTTCACATAAATTTTCTCTAAGTCCTCAAATTTGGCAAAAATTTAGTGGCATAATGACTGGGAATGGAGTTTTCCCATACTTGCTTTCTGTTAATTCACATATTAATCATGCATCTCAATTATCCATACATAATCACAACATGCAACAAGCATAATTTCATTAGTCATGTAAGCATGCATCTCATACTTGCATATATTCATAAGCATGTTATCAACAAAATCTTATTGCAACTATAAACATGTTCTTACCTAATTAACCAAAATCAAGGGACTAGACTTAGCTAATGTATATGCTATGCTCAATAGGATATATATACAATAATCATCAATACATAATTCAAGATTCAAGCATGCATACTCATCAATTCATATTTTCACATATTGTCTCAAGTCATTCAATTTCCGAACAAATCACAATAGCATAATCCACAAAGTGTACCAATCACATCAATATCATCAAGCTACTGATATTTATAATATAGCCCCAAAAAGGGTCAAAACTAAAATTGCTACAAATATATAGGTCAAAGTATAAATTTCTCATTTTAACACTTTTTTCAAAACTAATGATCCTCAAAATTATTTTATACTTTTAAGAGACCAAATACCACTTGGATATCATTTTTAAACATCATAAAAATCTTTTAGGGCCCTTTGCTGAATTTGTTAAACTTTAGGAGTTAAAGTACAAAATTTCACTTTTTGACACTTAATGAGTTCCAGCACTTCTAAAAATCCCTTTTAACTTTATAAAGGACACTTTGCATACATGAACACATGTAAAATCATTTTAGACTCTAATTATACTAATCTGGCCAAAATTATATATTTGAAAAGTTCAAAGTGCAATTTTTCACATTTTGCAAAACTACCCAAACCTAATACCTTTAAAAATCCTTTTAGACATCTAGGATGTTAAAAATAATTTTTACAACAATTTTTAACATTCCAAACATCCAAAACAGTAGCGAAAAGTGTCCAAATAGTAATGAACAGTGGCAAAAACTAAAATTATTATAAGAGTTGAAAATTATGTTTGTACCCTTTTTAGTTACTAGTTTCTTCAAAAATTATCCTAAGACACTTTAAATACAAGGAGTCATTTGTACATGTAGAAAAACTAATTTTGGACCTTAAAACAGTAGCTGAACTAAAAATGCATTCCTAGGGAGCTTTTATTTTCAAAAATTAAAATTTTTATCCCATATTAGTTTCTAACTCTTACAAAAATTCTCTTTAACACTTTAAACACAAAATACAAGCTTTAAATAAAATAAACCAACCCCAAAGCTCTCTAGCATGCATGGTCAAAAAACACTCCAAGTATTTAGGAAACCTCAAAATTTGATGTCTCATGCTTAAAATATACAAACCACTAGCTTGGACTTACTAACACATCAAAGCAATAAAACAAACATTTTTCTAAACTCATGAACCATCTTAGCGGCCACCCTCATCATCATTTTCATCCCTTAAAAAATTAATTTTTCTTAACAAAACTGCAAACTTGAGGCAAGAATTAAAAAAATTATCACAAAAACAACACTTTCATGCAAAAAGAATCAAACAAAAACAAAAATCCTAATAAACACTTAGAACCATATATAAACCTCTAATAAACATTTTAACCAATTAAATTTAATTTTGAAGCTTTAGAAAGCAAAAACATTAGAAGGTTTGGAACTTTGACCCTTCAAGCTAACAAAAATAAAGTCTTCACTCATAAAAAAAATGCAAAATGGATGAACTTTAGCCCTCAAGAGGGCATGATTAAGCTTTAAAGTCTCTCTTCTTAGTGGTTCCAAGAACCTTGTTCACATAGACTCATCATCAAGATCATATATGTAACAAAATTAAAGTAAATAAATGAAGAAAAAGTGCATTCTTTCTTTCTGTTATTTCTTTGAAAAAAAGGATCAAGCTTCAAACTTTAGGGACCTTGAGCATGATGGTCTTACAACCATCATCAAAGAGCCATCATCATTAAGCATAACTTTGATCCGCAACTGACAACCAAAAAGAAAAGAAGAGAAAACAAAAGAAAAGCATAGAAAAATCCCTACAAAGTGATGTTTTCTTGCTCAAGAGGTGAAAAGGCTTGTGCTTGCAAAGACAAAAAAAGAAAAATCTTCTCTTGGGCAAGGGTATAGGTTTGGCTAAGTGATGGAGGAGAGGAAGGAGCAAGTTTTATGGTGGCTTTGTTGGTGGAAGGTGAAAACTATGTGTTTGAAGTGAAGCACTTGGTGAAAGTATGGTTGTTTGAAGCTCAAAACTTTGAGTCGTGAACAAAAATGGTGCTTTGGTAAAGGAGAAGAGAAGTGTTTATCATAGAGACAATAGAGAAAGCTTTTGAACAAACCTGATGCTCAAGTTGTGTTAATAAAACGAGCGAAGAGAATGAGTGCGTGTATGAGTGTTTGTGAGGGTGCATGCTTGCTAAAAAAACCAAAGTGAGAGTGTGTTTGGGGGAGGGTTGGCCATGGCTATGCATAGGGGTTTGGTAGAATATTTTGTGTTTTTATGTATGTGAAAACTAGGGTTGAGATGTAATTTTGAAAGATTAAAATAATTGTAAAAGGAATGGAATAATTTTGTGTTATATAAAAATAATTATGAAGAAAATTTAAATGACTTGTAAGACATGAAAAATTATTATAATTTCATTAAATAATTCATTTTCTCTCAAAATAATATTTTATATGAGTTTTGAAAGTCAAATGTGACACATTTCCTAAACTTTAGGAAAATCGTTCTTATAAAAGCATATTTGTCTACTTCTTTTTTATATTATATAATTATTTTGAATTTCAAAGAATAAAATTTTTCTACAAGCTTGGAATAAAATATCTTTTTTCATATATTAAAATATTATTTTTAGGATCATATAATTAAAATTAATTGTAAGAGAATTTTAATAATTTTGTAGATAAAAATAATTATCACATAATTGTTAAATGAAATGTCTTCCCTCCACATATTATAATATTATTACTTTAAATTTTAAAAGAAACACCATTCCTAAAAATTAGAGGGAAAGAATGTCAAAAAGTAACGTTGTCTCCTACTTTTACTTTATTGTCTAATAAAGCACATTTTGTATTTTTCTCATTAATCTTGATTAAGGATGAGATTAAGCATAATTAATCATTCTAAGGCCTCAATCAACTCAAAATAATTATCTTCATCCAAAATTCTGATAAAAAAAATCTTGACCCAAAATTGATTAATAAAAATAATTAATCTTTAATTTGAGTTTAATATTACATATGTGCTCTTAATTACCTTACTTAAGATTAATTAGCACTAACTATAGGTAAAATGATAATTTAACATAAATTTTACTAGAACTTATCCAATCATCATATATCCCCTTAAATTAACATATCTAACTCAAGGATAATGATAGTTCGATCGCCACTTGATCTTGTATTAAATTACCTTAATGACATTTTGGTAATTCAACGCATGGAAAAATCAGAAATTGTGATTTTCACATAATAACTATCCAATCCCCTTCAGATATTAAACTAACCATTTGAGGATAGCTAGGGCAACCATTCCTTGATTCTCATGCAAAAAAGCCTTAAGGGGCATTTTAGTTATTTTGCACAAAAGAAAAAATCGGGGCATACAACTACCACCCTTGAAAAGCTAATGCAGTGGTTGACACCTTGAGTTAGAAGTCACTACACTTATCTCAAATGATGGTTAAGGAAGTGGAATTGCTTAAGAGGTTTATAGACCTAAATTAAGGTATGTCGTTGACCACTAAGAGCATAAGGATGTATCAACTCAGTATGATGAGTGATTTCAAGGAACGAATCACTCAAGTGATTTCAAAGAGACTTTAGAGGTTATAGAAGCAGGAAAGTTGGGGTTTCACCCTTGGATTTGAAAAGTTGGGAAAGTTGACGGATTTCACCCTTGGATCTAACAAGTTGGGAAAGTTTGAGGGTAGGATTTGTATGCCTGTGAGTAGTGACCTAGAGGGAGATCCTGGAAGGGGATCATAAGAGCCATTTCACCATTCACCTTAATACTAACAAGATGTATAGGACTTGAAGAAGACATTTTGATGGCTTGATTTGAAGAGAGACATGGTCATACGGGTGATTTTGTTCCAAAAATCTGCTAGGATGTTGCAAGCTTTGGTGATTCCTGAGTGGAAATGGGATAGCATCTCGATGAATTTTGTGACGAGTTTAACCAAGACCCAAGCTGGCTATGATGCCATATGGGTGATTATTAATTGACTGAAGAAGTTGGTTCACTTTTTACCCATTAAGGTGACTTATCCCTTGGATAAGTTAGCTCAATTGTACATCTAGAAGATTATAAAGCCAAGGTGTGCCATCGACGATAGTCTTAGATCGTGGTCCACAATTTACGTCATGATTTTAGGGAGCCTTTCAAAAGGTGTTTGGTTCAAAGCTGTGTTTGAGCATGGCATATCACCCCCAAATGGATAGCGAATAGAATGAACTATTCAAGGGGACTATATGTGATTTGGAAAGTGACTGGTGTGAAAATCACAATTCCTAATTTTTCTATGCCTGAAATTAGCAAAATGCCCCTAAGGTAATTCAACACGGGATTAAGTGATGGTTGGACTCAGTCTAAGGGAGTTAGATATGATAGTTTAAGGGGATATATGATGATTGGATGAGTCATGGTGAGATTTGAGGTAAAATTATCATTTTCCCCTAGTTAATACTAATAAACCTTAATTAAGGACTCAAATTAAAGATTAATTACTTTTATTAATTAATTTTGGGTCAAAATAATTATTTTAAATTGATTAAGATCCAAGAATGATTAAACAAGCTTAATTTCATTCTTAATCCCCATTAACAAGGGTATGACATGATGATGTCACTACACTAAAAGACAAAGGGACAAAGTCACTTTTTCAGTAATTCCCGAGGTACACGTGTCAGTAGATAAGTTTCGTATGGCCCCTACAATCCCTCGAGATCGACCCGTTTAGCTAGAAGGGTCCAAGCTGCATGGAGAGTCTTCTTATGAAGAAAAAGACTGAATTGTCACCGCTATTGTGGTATAAGACCGCTATGACGTCACGTGTGGGGTTGGGCGAGATTTTTGTGTTTTGCCAACCGCTACAACGGTCATGTGTGGTTTAGTAGGGGAGGTGGGAAGCAACCTGACATAGACCGCTATAGCGGTCCTGGTGGAGTAGGAACAATGTCGAAAAACACTGTTCCACTTAAATACACCCAATCCCATTTTAAAAACCCCCTAATCGGCCTCCTTTCGTCCTAGAAGCGAAGCACGCCTTAAAATCCCCCATTTTCTCTCTTCTCTCCCTCCCACTCCAATCTAGCTCCCCTAAAGCTTCAAGGTATGTATATGTTGTTAAATTATGTCTTCTTTTTCTCCATTCTTTCATGTTCTTGGGTTGGGTCTCGTTATATTCTCCTATTGTTGTTAAGCAAGGGTGCTCCCCCAATATAGTTAGAATAGATCTAAAGCAATCCAGGAGTACCCATAGATTTTTTATGAGTTTTATGGTTGCAATGGCAGACATTGGTGCCATCCCTCCTCCGGAGTTCTCCTAGAGTCGATTATTCACTTTCTATCCCTCTAGGTGAGCGGGTTTGATCTTATGGTCTTATTTTGGCCATTATATCATTATTTTCTACCTTTATGGAGTATTTAGAGAATTGAAAATTTGTTTTCATATGATATGGAATTATATGAAAAATGAGCTTTAGTTAGAAATGCTTCATTTTGACTTATACATGAAAATTTATGATTTTAGAAAACATATGGGACCATATTTGCTCTATAAAAGTTTTATTGTTTTAACTCACGATTTTAATTATGGAAAAAATTGAATTTGCTATGATTGATGAAATGGACCTTAAGGCTTTGTGTTTATTATGAATCCTGAGACATCCTGAACTTAGAAATATACTACTCCCCTTTGATGACTTTAGCTGACTTTAGATTAGGGAATTCCTAGAGGAACGAGTTGGAGTTAACGCAGTTATTCGTTAACCTTGGTATATCAAGGTGCACAAAGGGCATTTATCCACATGTTATATCAATCCACGAGGGACACGGTTGCGAAGATCATTAAGATCTCAGTTAGGGGTTCTTGTTCGTGAGGGACTGAGTACCCCCCCTTGAGTTTATGGATAGTCTGTTCTTTTAGTAATTCTTGAGAAAATAAAGATAATTTTCATGTCACTACAAATTTATGATTTCATAAGCTATTGTACAATTTAAATAGAAATGATTTATGAGTATTACATTATTATTTATGTATATTTCTTTCTTGTCCCATGTATGGTTATGGGTGAGGATCCACTCACTAAGTTTTATGATAAAACTCACCTTTTTCATTCCCTTTCCTCAGATATAGGTGTAGCCTTGGATTATCCCCCTCCCCCTACCTCTCCTCAATAGCAGTAGCTTTTATCTTTGGGTGAGCTTTATGTTACCGTAAACTGATATATTTTGATAGAGTGCTCTAGTGTTGTATGAGTAGGATCCAGGACTACATACATGCATGATTTTGCTTTTTGATAAACCATGATATTGATTTGTATTTAAAAGTTATAGTTTCATGATTCTTTAAAAGAGCAACTCAGCATACTTTGGACTTCAGTTACAATTTCATTGATGATATATTGAAAAAGTTATTCAAAAATTATTTGCATTGCCATGTGTTGGGAGTTGCAAGATAGCATGGATTAATTGAAATGGATTTTTGAATACAAATATGCATATAGTACGGTGCAAATCACGAGGCTTGTGTGGAGATAAGATTCTTCACGTGCAGTCACGATCCAAATTGGGTCGTGACAAAGTGGTATAAGGGCCAGGTTTCCTGCATGTCACTAGAGCAAGTGTCCAGGGTAGCGCGAGGTTTATGTAAATGGAAGCACACGCATTTGCATTAACAAAGTGTTACCTAAGACCTTTAGGAAAGTCAATCATGTCTAGGTTCAGAGGGAGAGTCTTGTTCTTTCTTCCATGATCAGTAGCTTAACCCATATGTCTATGTTTCCATAATTCAACATGCGTTCCCTACGTCATCCTTATTCCCATCGCCATCGTAGTAGCGGCTCTTCTAGTTCAGATGCCCGCTTTAGAGTTTTGGAGTAGGCTTTGGCCATCCTCTCTGGAGTGCTGGCCATACAAGCTAAGGCAAGGACCGGCCAACCCAGCTTGTAGTTCAAATTCAGCCGAGATCCGATGATTAAGCATTAGAGCGATTTCAGATGATGGACCTGCCCACCTTTCACGGGCATCTCACAATGGAGGATCTCCAGGAGTTCCTCCACGAGATGAGAAGATAACCGAGTCATCCATTGTTCATTAGAGAGGGTGGTGGAGTTGGATGGCTTGTAGTTGGGAGGCCAGGCGGGCATATGGTATAAGGAGTTCCTCCAGGGATGTGGTGACTCAGAGCCATCTACCTGGGAAAAGTTTTGGACAATCTTCTTGAGGAGATTTCTTTGAAAGCTGGTGAGCTCAAATCCTGGAGGAGTTTTTAGGCTTCGGATGACTCCTTGTATGACTGTGGCCAAGTAGGATGAGAGATTTACCCTCGTAGGTCAAGCGCTACAAGCTTACTTCTATTAAAGACGGGAGGGGATGGTTCATTCAGAGACTACCAAAGGACATGTTCCTTAGCTTGCAGCCTTATGTATGGACCATGAACTATGCTCGGTAGTTGATACAACTATTGGCTTAGAAGGTGGTTTAGCTAAGAGGAGAGCATATGTTGAGGCCAATAAGGCCAAGATTCATGGCTCGTATTCTGGAGGAGTCTAGTATAGTAAAGGAGGCCGGAGAGTCCAGTCGGGCGGAGGCTTTTGGAGTCTACACGGACTCAGCCTACTACCTCTCGGTTGAGACGGGAGGCGTCAGCCTAGTTGGCAAGTTCTGGGCACACTTACTCGAGGAATGTTAGATGTCAGGAAAAGGAATCTAGGTAATGTATGCGAAGATCGACAACATGTTATGTCTATGGCCGACGGGGCCATTTAGGAGATATTGTCCTTTGTTAAGGAGAGCTTCCAGGTAAGGGTTGGCAAACCCCTTCACTCCAACACCGCCATATCAGCTAGTTACCCCTAAGGGTTCTATTGTTTCAGGGTAGGGGAACTGAGGTAGAGGCCCTAGGGATAGAGGCCAAGGAGGTAGAAGATCAGATGGTAGAGGCCAAAACGGCAAGGGGCAGCCCGTCTTTCGCCATGACTCATCAGATGTGGCAGCATCCAATGCAGTTATAGCAAGTACTATGGCAGTTTCTTCCTTCAAGGCTATGTGTTTGATCGACCCAGGGTCCACATATTCTTATGTGTCCTTACTCTTTGCCGCATAGTTTGAGAGGTCCCCTACCAATTTAGAGAAGCCTTTCTTTGTTGGGGTACCTTATGGAAGCCCCTATATATTTAGTTCAGTTATAAGGAGGGTGAGGTCAAAGTTGGGGACATGGAAACACTAGCAAACCTTCATGTATTGGACATGTCCGACTTTGGTGTCATTTTGGGCATGGACTGGCTAGCTTCATGCCATGCCATGGTTGATTGTTATAGCAAGATGGTGAAGTTTGACGTTCCTGGAGGTGAGCTCCAAGTGTTCATGGGTACTAGTTGTTCGATTCCTGCTAGCTTGATCTTGATAATGAGTGCCATGCGGCTTATAGATAAGGGTAGTTGTGTAGTTCTTAGCTTCGATAAGAGATATACACGTGTTAGCATTGAGCTTATAGTCGGTTCTAGTTGAATGCGAGTTCCTAGATGTGTTCAGGAGGAGTTACCGAGTATGCCACTAGATAAACAAGTGGAGTTTGGGATGGAACTTGAGCCTAGGATGAGGCCTATCTCTATTCTCTCATATGGATAGCTTCTGTGAAGTTGAAGGAGCTCAACTCAGTTGCAAGAGTTGCTTGACAAGGGGTTCATCAGACCAAGTACCTCGCCTTGGGGTGCTTCGGTCTTGTTTGTGAAGAAGAATGATGGGTCTATGAGAATGTGCATAGACTACCGGTAGCTGAACAAGGTGATAGTCAAGAACTAGTGCCCCTTGCCATACATTCATGACCTGTTTATTAGACTCCAAGGGGCTAGGTGTTTTTCTAAGATCGATCTTCGGTTAGGCTATCAGGTTGAAGATTAAGGGTGAAGATGTGCCTAAGACGACCTTTAGGACACACTATGAACATTATGAGTTCCTAGTGATGTCCTTTGGGTTGACCAATGCTGAAGCTTTCATAGACCTGATGACTGGGTTTCAGGCTATTCCTAGATCACTTTGTGATTTTCTTTATAGATGGCATCCTGGTGTACATTATGAGTGAGGAAGAGCATGAGCAGCATTTAAGGGTTATCCTACATATCTTGAGAAAGAATCAGTTGTATGTCAAGTTCTCCAAGTGCAAGTTTTGGCTTGATCAGATGGCATTTCTTGGACATATAATGTCCAAGGAGGGTATCTTGGTGGATAGAAGAAAGTTGAAATAGTTCAGCCGTGGCCAAAGCCTTCCAGTCTTAGAGATCCGTAATTTCCTAGGATTAGTGGGTTACTACCAGTAGTTCGTTAAGGACTTCTCAAGAATAACAACGTTGACCAAGTTGACTTAGAAAGGTGTTAAGTTTCAATGGTCGGATACCTGTGAGAGTGTTCAGAGGCTGAAGCATAGTTATCAGACTGAACCTGGTACTCGACTCGATCACAGGGTAGTGGTTGACCCATGGGTCATGGTTGAAATTCAACTGGATTTATTAAAAAATATATAAAATTATAAGAAAATATTAAAATATATGTATATAAATATAGCAAAAAATAGATAAATAGTATAAATTTTTAAATATTGTCCACAATGCAAACAAAGTTTCACACCATAAAGTCATAAACTCATACATAAACATAACAATACAAGTCACAAACAAAGTTTCACGCCATAAAGGCATAAAATCCTAAACTCATAAGTCACAACAAAGTCACAACACATAATATGATAACAATATGATCATTGCCAAGGCAAGGGGGTGTCATATTCAAAGTCTCTTTCTTCATTAGCTACTAAATCTGAAGTTTGGCCAACAATGCCTTCATTTTGGTCCACATTTTCATTGGATATGTTACGTTCACCCTCATCATCATCATCATCATCTTCCAAGTTCAATAGACCTACAATCATTTCATTTTAATCAACATCAAACTATAAAATAATAATCTATCATGATTATATAATGACAACCAAAAAGTTTAATGCAATTAAAAAAATACCAATATCATCAGGAGTTGATTGGATGGAAATCTCTGCAAGATCATTGCTTAAAGACCCTAACTCATCAACATTTAAGAGTGGTGGTGACTCTTCCGATATCCAATCAGAATGGTCCTCAAATGCCTCAAAACAAATTGGATCATAACCACCATGAATCTTCATTCCATTCCTATGTTTACCAATTTATTTACATCAAGATAAAAGAAATACTTTGGAGAACTAAGACATTTATATAAACTAATAGTTACATGAAAAAATACCTTCGTTGTAGCCTCAAGTTGTAACGAACATAAACAAGATCATTAAGCTTCCAATGCTCTAACCTATTTCTCTTCTTTGAATGAATGTGTTCAAACACACTCCAATTTCGCTCACAACCCGAAGCACTACAACTTTGGCTTAAAACACGGATGGCCATTTTTTGCAAATTTGGTGCACCACATCCATAAGATTCCCACCATTGATCTAGATTAATACATGTAATGAAAGATTGAAAGAATGAAAGATAATAAGGATTGCAAAGTAAAGAATGAAATGAAAGACAAATAACAATTGTTAAATTTACCTAGCATCATTGTGCTTCATTCACATATAGCAGATTGCCTTCCAAAGTCTTGTTCAGCATTTTTATAGATCCTCATCTCACTTGTTAACTTAGATTGCAAGTCAGGATCTCCATGAGAATACTTCTCAATGACATCAAGAAGGCCAGATGTTGTGGTTTTATGTTTTTCAAATTCTTCAAAATTAAACCGACAAGCTAGATTTAACCAATAACCAGCAACATGAAGATTTTTCCGAAGTTTTGAATCCCATCGCTTGTCTAAGATTGTCAAGTAAGGCTCCACTATCTTCTTTCTTCTCTGAAATCTCCTAACAATCTCTTCTCTTGCTTTATATATAGCTTGATAAAGAAACCCCATGACAGGTTTATCTTCACTTCAACAATCTGCAACACATGAACAAGTGGCTTAGTGAGTTTAACAATATCAGCACACTTCTTCCAAAAGCTAGAGTCTAAGACTTGATCCACAAATCTTTTTGCCTTGCCATCTTTGGAATAAGCTGAGCTTGTCCAATCTCTTGAAGTTACCATGGCTCTAAGGGCATCCTTTTGAGCCAAAATACTTTGCAATGCAATGAAATTTGTGGCAAAGCGAGTAAAGCTGGACAAAGTATTTCTCTTCCACCTATATACTTTCTCATCAAATACAATGGATGACAATGATTATATATGTATTTGGTAATTTTTTAAGCATGTGACACAGCCTTACTAACTTCATCCAACTTCCCAATATCTTGCAACATCAAATTAATACAATGAGCAGCACAAGGAGACCAATATAGGTTGGGAAACTCAACCTCCAATAACTTTCCAGCAGCAACATAATTTGTAGCATTATCTGTCACCATATGAACAACATTTTTTGGACCACCTTCTAACACTACATCTCTAAAAAGCTTATACAATAAATCAGCAGTTTGTGAGGCATAAGAAGCATCAACTAACTTTAGGAAAACAATTCCTTTAGGACAATACACCAAAAAATTAATCAAAGTTTGCCTACAACGATCAGTCCATCCATCAGCCATGATAGTGCATCCAGTTTGCTTCCAAATTTCATGGTAACCCTCAAGCATATTTTTCACTTGTTCAACCAATTTACTCAACAAATTACCACGAACTCTATGAAAGTTTGGACCCTTGTAACCTGCACCCATGCTAGCAATAGCATCAATCATTGGTTGATAATAAGGTGAATTGAGTGCATTAAAAGGCACAGAAGCATCAATCATCCATTTTGCAATGGCAATGTCACACTTCTCTATTACTTCCTTACTTTGCAACACACTTTTTAAGGTTGGTTGAGCTCCAGGTGTTGTTCTAGGCACAAAGTAAGAATCTACTTTAGTGGTTTTTTTCCCTTCTAGATGCAAAAGATACAACCTTATTCATACCCTGCACTTCATTCTCACCTATTTCCATATGCTCATAATCATCTTCATTAATATCTTCAAGAGTTTGTTGAACTTTTCTCTTTTTGGACCAACATTCATTAATATTTTGTAACATTTGAGCTTTAATTTTTCCTGAAACTTTCTTGCATATTTCAACTTGTCCTTTCTCTCCAGCCAAGTGATTTTTCAATCTATTGATGCCACCTCCTCTAATTATCTTGTTACAATGAATACATTGTAAAACAAATTTTCCATCATCCTCAACTACTTGCTTACAATTCCCCAAGCTGGATCAGTTTTTCCCCTATGGTTATATGATCTTTTAATAGAATCTTGAGCGGACACTTCTTAGGATGATGGTGTTTGTGATGAAGGTGTTTCAGCAAAAGACATCTCTATCCTAACAAAAAAGATTTAGAACTCAAATCCTTCCGTATGATTGAGGTTATTTAAACACTTGAAATCAAATTATTGACACTAACTCATGGAAATTTGCCCAAGTCACCCAAGCATGCCTAACTATCACAATTTCATACATCAGATCTGTCAAAGAAAAGAATCATGGTGAAGGCATGTGGTTCAATATATTGGGGACTCACCACAAGCCAAAATCAAAAAATGGAACCAATCGGCTAAATTTGAAAAGTATCAAAACTCAGAACAATATGTGCAAGAAATTACTTCAAGATGATAATTCAATATGTGCAAAAAATTACTACAAGGACAATATGTGCAAGAAATTACTATAAGAAATTACTAAATTTCACTAAACGGAACAATATGTCAAGAAGGCTTACCTGGTCCGAAGTTCGAAGGTAGAGGCGGCAAGGGAAAGTGACATGGCGGCGGGACGAGGGCGGGAGGTCCTGTGCGTCCTGTGGCGGTAGGCGAGGCGAGGCGTGAGGCGGCAGGATGCGAACCAGGGCGGGCGCGCGGTCCTTCTTGGTGTCTCGGGACGTGTCGGACGGGCGCACGGTCAAGACTCGAGAGACTGGGGAGCGGGCGGCGCGGTCGCGGGGGGAACGGGCGGCGGTGTGTCACGAGATTAGGGATTTAGGGAGAAGGAGGTCGCGGGAGTCCAGGATAGGGGAGGCTGGGATTTTGGCTTTAGTTTTAGGAATTTAGGTTATCTTTTTAGTATTTTTAGTTTCTCTTTTAGGCTTTTAGTATTTGGGCTTTGGGGGAAAAAAAAAGGAAAATGGGCCAAAAAAAATTTGAGCATGACCGGGCCGGTTCATAAAAACCGGCCTGGTCACGGTTTTAATCAAAACCCGCGAGTCTCTGGTTTTCACCTTCGATACATGCCAAGTCCAATAAGCAACTCAACCGGTTTGGTGAGGGTTCGTTGGGTTTAGATTCGGCGGCTGGGTCAAGCTGGGTTTGATTACACTGGCTGAAGACTTGTTTGACCACAACCCCAAGTCTTGGTATTGCCTTCAGGCATGGGTGGGTTCTCAAGTGTATTGCGATGCCTTGAGAATAGGACTCAACTGTGTCCTTATACAATATGGCTAGGTTATGGCATATGCTTCTAGGCAACTCAAGAGGCACGAGGAGAACTACCCTACGCATGATCTTGAGATGGGAGCTATGGCCTTCACCTTGAAGATTTGGAGGCATTACCTGTATGGAAAGACTTGTAAGATCTTCACGGATCACAAAAGCTTGAAGTACATCTTCTAGTAGAAGGATCTGAATCTCAGCAGCACAAATGGCTAGAGTTGCTTAAAGATTATGATTGCATGATCTTTTATCATCCAAGCAAGGCCAATGTTGTAGCTGATGCTTTGAGTAGAAAGTTTATGGGCAGTTTGGCCCACATAGCACCTTTGAGACGATCATTGATAAAGGATATCCATGGGTTAGAGGCTGAGGGAGTTCAATTTGGCATGGGTGATTTAGGAGCCTTTCTTGCTCACATTTAGGCCCAATCAACCTTAGTAGAGCAAATCAAGGCACAGCAAAGGGAAGATCCCAAGTTAGTGAAACTTATGGAGGATGTGCGACAATGAGAGAACCACGAGTTTTTAGTTGATGTGGAGGGTGTATTGCGCTTTGGGAATCGCTTATGTATACCCGATATGGGTGAGTTGAAGAAAAGAGTTATGGAGGAGTATCATAGTGCAACATACTCCGTTCACCCCAATTCAGCCAAGATGTATCAAGATCTCGGGCAGCTATCTGGTGGGAAGGCATGAAAAAGATATAGATGACTTCGTGGCATGGTGTTTAGAATGTCAACAAGTCAAGGTTGAACATCAAAGGTTGGTGGGCTTGCTTCGGGATAGAGATCCTAGAGTGGAAGTGGGAGAGGATAACCATGGACTATGATTCCATTTAGGTGATCATGGATAGAATGACCAAGTCAGCCCACTTCCTACCAGTGAAGATGACCTTTAGTGCAACTCAGTATGCCATGCTCTACATTGATAAGATTGTTAGACTCCATGGTGTACCAATATCCATCATATTAGATAGAGGGTCCAATTCACCTCACGTTCTGGAAAGCATTTCAAGAAGCTCGAGACTCATGTGAACTTGACCATTGCATTTCATTCAGATAGATGGCCGTGAGAGGATGATCCAAACTTTAGAGGACATGCTCTAAGCTTGGGAAGGAAGAAGCCATCAGGACCAAGTATCTGCACCTTTCCTTTCTCAAGGTATGTTTTAAGATTTGGGGACCAAATCTCTTTTAAAGGGGTATGTAATATCCGAGGTACACATGTTAGTAGATAAGTTTTGTCCAGACCCAAGGTCCTCAGGACCTACTCGTGTAGCTAGAAAGGCCACGGCTAAATGGAGAGTCTTCTTATGCAAAAAAAGGGTAAACTCCACTATGGCAGTGACAGTATGGGGTTGGATGAGTTTTTGTGTTCTGCCAACCACTATAACGGACGTATGTGGTTTAGAAGGGAAATCAGAAGCGACTTTGACTACTATGGCGGTCCTGGTGGAGCAAGAACAATGTCAAAACGGCATCATTCTACTTAAACGCACCCACCCCATTTAAAAATCCCAATCGGCCTCCCTTTGTCCTAGAAGTAGAAGCACACCCCTAAACCTCCATTTTCTCTTTTCTCTCTATCCCACTCTAATCTAGCTCTCCTAAAGCTTCAAGGTATGTATATGTTGTTAGATTATGTCTTCTTTTCTCCATTCTTCCACACTCTTGGGTTGGGTCTTGTTATCTTCTCTCATTGTTGTTAAGTGTGGATAATCCCTCAATGTTATTAAAATAGATCTAGAGCAATCTAGAAGTACCCATACATTTCTTATGAGTTTTATGGTTACAATGGTAGATATTGGTGTCATCCCTCCCCAAAGCTCTCAAGTCATTCAATTTCCACTCCAGGTGAGTGGGTTTGATCCCATGGCCTTATTTTGGTTATTATATCATTAGTTCCTAGCTTTAAGGAGTATTTAGATAATTGAAAATTTATTTTCATACGATATGAAATTATACGAAAAATGTGCTTTAGTTAAAATGCTCCATTTCGACTTATACATGAAAATTTATGATTTTAGAAAATGCATGGGACCATATTTGCTCTATAAAAGTTTTATCTGATTTAATTCATGGTTTTAATTATGGAAAAAAAAATTTGAATTTGCTATGATTGATGAAATGGATCTTTAGGCTTTATGTTTATTATGAAACTGAGACATATTGAACTTAGAAATATAGTACTCCTTTGATGACTTCAGTTGACTTTAGATTAGGGAATTACTAAGAGCAATAGAGCTATGAGTTAACAGTAGTTATTCGTTAACCTTGGTATACCAATTACCAAGGCCCATGAGGGGCATTTATCCACATGTTAAATTAGTTCACGAGGATGCGGTTCGCGAGGGACCATTAAGATCTCAGTTAAGGGTTCTTGTTCACAAGGGACTAAGCACCCCACCCTTGAGTTTATGGATAGTCTGTTCTTTTAGTAATTCTTGAGAAAATAAAAATAATTTTCATATTCCTGCAAATTTATGATTTCTTAAGCTATTGTACAATTTAAATAGAAATGATTTATGAGTATTGCATTATTATTTATGTATATTTTTTTCTTGTCCCATGTATGGTTATGGGTGAGGATCCACTCACTGAGTTTTGTGATAAAATGCACCCCTCTCCTTCCTTTTCGTCATAGATAGGTGTAGTCTTGGATCCTCCACCTTCCCTCCTCAGTGGTAGTAGCTTTATCTTTGGGTGAGCTTCACGTAAGTGAAGTGATATATTTTGATAGAGTGCTCCAAGTGATGTATAGGCAAGATCCCGAACTACATACATGCATTATTTTACTTTTTGATAAATCATGATGTTGATTTGTATTTAAAAATTATAGTGTCATGATTCTTTTGTAGAAGAGCAACTCAGCATACTTTGGACTTCAATTACAATTTCATTGATGATATATGGAAATAGATATTAAAAAATTATTAGCATTACCATGTGTTGGGAAGTTGCAAATAGTATGGATTAATTGAAATGGATTTTACGAATAAAAATATGCATATACTACGACGTAAAGGTCACAAGGCTTGCATAGAGATGAGATTCCTCACGTGCCAGTCACGATCCAAATTGGGTCGTGACATCCACTTTTTCTTTTCTATGAGATTAGGAATGCTATTGAATTTGAAATTTAAATTAATTAAGGTTAACTAATTTAAGCATGCATAAAACCCCTTAACTAAAGTTTAAAGTGTCTTTAACACTTAATTTCCATTTCCTAATATTTTCCATAATTAAACACTCACCCAACCCTAATTTCTATACATCAAAAACACAAAAATATCCTACCTAACCACCCCTATGAGTTGGGGCCTTCCCTCCCCATGCACATTCATATTTTTGTGTTTTTAAAGTAAGCATATACACTCAGAAACTTTCACACATACACTTATTCCCTCCACTCACTTTTTTGACACAACTCAAGCACCAAGTTTGTGAAAAAAATAAAAACCTCTCTCCATTATTTTTGCTCCAAACACCTATCTTTTCCTCAACCAAAACACCTTTTTATTTGCAAATCAAAGCTTTAAGCTTCAAACAAACACACTTAGTGTTCCCAAACACTTAGTCTTCACTTTCCACTAACCAAACCACCACAAAAAGTCCATCTTCCTCCTATTTCCCCTTTGGCCGAAGCCATATAGCCACTCAATATAAGATTTTTCTTCTTTTCTCCTTGCAAGCACAAGCAAGTTTACTCTTAAGTAAGAAGCCGTCACTTGGTAGGGATTTTTGTTATACTTTCTTTACATTTCCTCTTCTTTTATTTTTGTTTTGGTTATGGATCAAAATTATGCTTGATGATGATGGCTCTTTGATGATGGTTGTAAGACTATCATGTTTGAGGCCTCCAAAGATTGAAGCTTGTTCCTTTTTGTTCAAAAAGAAAGAGAAGAAGGCATCTCTTCCATTCTTTATTTTTGGTCGCATATATGAGGTTGATGAAGTAGCCTATGCGAACAAAGTTCTTGGAACTACAAAAAGAGAGACTCTAAAGCTTGATCACTCCTTCATTTTCCATTTTCGAGAGAAGGCTTTTTTCTAGTAGATTGAAGAGTTAAAGTTCCACACTTTTATGTTTTCGGTTTCTAAGCTTCAATATCAAATTTAATGAGTTAAAAATGTTCAATAAAAGTTCTGTTAGGATTCTAAGTATTTATTAGGATTTTTATTCTATAAAATTTAACCTTTTTATGCAAGAAAGTGTTGATTATGTGATTGTTATTTTATTTTGGCCTTAAGGTTTCATTTTCTTTTGTTAAGAAAAGTTTCAAAGAATGGAAATGGTGGTGGTGGTTTTGATGGATCCATAGGTTTGGAAAATATTGTTTTGTTGTTTTAATGTGATAGTAAGTTTAAGCCAATATTTTAAATGTTTTAAGCATGAGAAATTTTGAGTTCCTAAATGCTTTGGGTATTTGTTTCAACCATACATGCTAAAGGGGTTTGGGCTTGGTTTTATTTGATTTAAATGTTGTATGCTTAATGGAATTTTTGAAAGAGTTAAAAACTAATAGGGGGTAAAAATATAATTTTTGAACATGAAGGACCCCTATGAGTATATTTTCGTTTGGCTACTATTTTTGGATCCAACATTGGTTTTGTTAAGTGTAAAAATGACATTGTTCATGAAGGACCCCTATGAGTATATTTTTGTTTTTGCTACTATTTATTACTATATGACACTATTTTGCCACTATTTTGGATGTTTGAAATGTTAAGAATTGTTGTAAAAATTATTCTTAGCATCCTATGTGTCTAAAAGGATTTTAAGTGTTAGGTTTGGGTAGTTTTGCATAATATGAAAAATTACACTTTGAACTTCTCAAAAATATATTTTCGGCCAAAATGGGTATAATTAGAGTTTAAAATGGTTTTGCTTGTGTTGTGTGCAAAGTGTCATCTATAAAGTTAAAAAGGATTTTTAGAAGTGTTGAAACTCATTAAGTGTCAAGAAGTGGAATTTACATTTTAACCCTAAAGCTTAGCAAATTCAGCCAAGGAAGGCCCAAAATGATTTTTATGATGTTTGAAAATGATATCTAAGTGATATTAGGTCTTGATGGGTTGCATTTATGCACCACTTTCCTCGATAACTCTAGGCATTTTGCATCCTATTTATGCTTAATTGATTGATAAACGATGGATTTGTATTTCATCCTCATCATGCATTATTATTTGATAAGTTCATGGCTATTAGCATGTTTCTAATGAATAATTATATTTTGGAGTTACCAATGCTTTTAATATCTTTATGTGAGAATTATTTGGTGACAGAACTTCATATTGGTGCATTGGACCAAAAAGGACTAGAGCACAGGCGTGCTTTAGTAACAATGGGACCACCACAACGGTCAACAAAAGGGCGATGAAGGCAAGACCACTGCAATGGTCATTTCCTGCCCCAAGTGGTCCAGCAACAATATAAGGTCCAAAAATGGTGATGACTGCCCAGTCATGCGCACAGTACTTAGTATCAGCGAGCTTTTTATTTTCTCCGTGGACTTGTTTCTTATGTATTTATGCTACAATATAAATAGATTTAGGTTAAACATTACACACACGTTTTTATTATTATTTTTAGGATTCCTGTCAAGCTCTCTCTACTTTCTTTCTCTTCATATCTCTACTCTATCTCTAGGTTTTGGACGCTTCCAATCCTTGTTTTTGGCTCCTGTTGGGATTACGATCATACTCTCCCTTACATTGATTGTTATCTTTCAGCTATAGAGGAGGAATTTTCTTTACCTTATGCAAAGATAATTGAGGATTGAGATTTGTCCTTGAGGTTCCAATTTTTGCAAAGATAATTGAGGATTGAGATTTGTCCTTGAGGTTCCAATTTTTAATGCAATTTGTGGTTGATTTTTCTATCCTTCTTAGTTATCTCTCTTTAATATTAATTGTGAGTTATTGCAATTGTGTTTTTGAGAGTTTCTTAATTGTGTGTTCTTTCACGTTGTGAGTTGTATGCATAAATAGGATTCCATTGGGGCATTTGATCAATTGATTAAATTACATCCATTGGCAATGGATTGGAATTAACTCCGTTGGGAGATTAGGTTGTTATAATTGGTAAATTAAATTGGCATAAGCTCATAGAACCATGATTATGGAGTACTAATACATGTGTTATTTGAACCCTTTAAGAGTGTGCTTGTGTAACCGCTAAGTAGAATTGTATCATTGTTATGTAATAATATATTTATTGAAAGTAACCTTGCGAATTAATCATTTGAACTAATGATTGAATAATTCTTAATCTGAAGGTGTCCTTATGTAGGTAATTCTTCTTATATAATTTTCTCAATTAATTTTCATTATTGCAATCATTTCAAAGCCCTCCAATGTCTCGAATTAACTAGGAATACTTCCTAATGGGATGACCTAGTTGCACTCTAAACAACATTTTTGTGCAATTTAGCATAAAATAAATTTTAACGTTCCTGGTAGCGACAATCCGCATCAAATTTTGGTGCAATTGCTTGGGAAGTGATGCTAGTTAATTTTTTGTAATCAATTTTTATTTTAATTTTTTAGTTTCCTTTTGTTTTTATTTTATTTTAAATTTCTATTTAGTTTTTATTATTATTTTATTTTTCTATTCACAAAAGAAAAATCTATTGTTTATTTTTAAATTTTGATTATTTGTTTCATTTTTACTTTTATTTTGTTGGTACCCTTGTATGACTCAATATTTGCCTAACACCACCTTAACTCCCTTAGATCATGAGATTGAAAGGACTTTAAGGCGTCTCGCTAGAAAGAAATAGCAAGAGGAACATTTTAATCTTCCTAATTTCCTTGTTAGTGTTGGCTTTAATTAGTCAACGTCACCTTAGGATTCGATAGACCTAACATCCTAAGCCTATGGCTCCTGTAATGGATGACCCTTAAGTTAGATGTGATTATGGCCTTTAAAGAAATTAGGTTACCCTTGCTGACGCTATAGCTTTTTATCTAGTGGTAAGTGCTTGATCTACAAGTGGTATCAGAACGAGGTCATGGGTTCGAATCCCCAGCTGACATTGTGGGTGGATTGTTGGCTTTAATTAGTTAGCTTCAACCTTAGGATTCGATGGGCTAATATCCAGCCCATGGCACCTGTAAATGGGTAACCTTCAAGCTAGATGCGGTTCGCCTTTAAGGAAATAAGGTTCCCTTGCTAATAGCTATAGCTTTTGGCCTGGTGGTAAGTGCTTAAACCTAGAAGGGATGCCTTTGTGGCTTGTTTGATTAACTTAGAGAGAAAGTGACAAGGGGTTCAAACGTTGGCGAGGTGGGGTTGTGGTGGTTTCTGTTTGGAGAGTGAAAGGGAAAGAGAGTGACAATTTGGGCATGTGGGGTTTCCTTTTTGCTTTTCCTTTAAATTGTTTACAATTCATCCTTTTTCCAGTTTGATTTTCCGTATCTCATACATTCCCTATACACTAATTTTGTCATATAGTGAGGTGTAAGTGTATGGTGGCATTGAGGTGTGCAAATATCATTCCTGTTTCCCTAATACTAGACTTTTGTCTCATAATAGCAATCTTTTGAAAAATAGATAGTTGTTGAGAAGAAATAGAATAAGAACAATTGCATATGCCAAAACTCTATTGAAATCTTTCTTCGTCTTTTTATTGTTTCTATACAAGAAATGAAGCTTCTATAGAAAATTTCAAAAGAAAATTCTTTATATTGTAACTATTATATTCTCTTTGAGAGTTTTTAGAGAAGTCACTCAACCAATTATTCATAAAAAATATATACACTTCAGAGTGTTTATTAATTGTGTTCTTCAAACACAAGCCCTTTTCTCTCACAATCATTGTAACTCAACCTAATAGTAGTCAATGAAATTAGCTTAGAGAGGCTAGTGCAAAAACTACTCAATGTTGTTAGTTTGGATAAGCTAATCAAATAATACTCTATTTGTAAGATGAGAGAGATTTGGACAATACTACTTGTTTTAAGTGGGTTCAATAATATTTCTCCGAGGCTGAAGAGCTCCCAAGGCTGGATGATGAGGGATCGGGAAGAAGGTTTTTTAGAGTAGAAGTGAGAAATTCATCACTGTGTGGGTGTAGGAAGGGGATTCGAACCATGGACCTTATTGAAGTGGAGGAGCTTGGGTGCCAAACGTGCTAGACCACCCTCCTTGCTTCTTCCTTCATCAACTATTTATAGGCAAAAGTTGGGGAATGAGTTACATCACAATGCTACATGTCATCCGTGTATTGATTGAATGAGGCGGTTTTGCCCAGCGGGTAATGAGGTGAACCGATGCGGGTGATGAAATGAGACTTTGTACTTCCTCAACATACACCCTCTGTGGGTCATCACCTCGGAGTGAGTCATCACGGTCAGGGTCTTCCAAAGGAGTCCCGCCTAGGGGTCTCCACCTGGGTGACATCCAAAACACTACTCATAAGGAAAAATCTCAACACGTTTTGCCAGGGACCAGACATAGTCAATGGTTGGTTGAAATAAGATAAATCCTTTCATGTTCTTTCTCTTTCCCTCATCTTTTAAATTTCTGCTACATTTCCTGTTTTACATCTTTCTCTACACCTTTTATATCATACTTGGGAAATCTTGTTTTAACTTTTTAGGTTAAAAAATAATTTTGAAAGACAAGATTCGACCCCGTTTGACACGCACTTAGAGTGCCACAGCTGTAATTGGTGGAAGATTTTTTGGGTAATCTCTCCTGACCCAAGGATGAGATTTTAAATCTTGGATAGGAGAGGGAGGGGGTGTTCAGGTTTTATGGGATCAGGAGGTGGCTTTAATATCATGGTTCTTTGCCATACTGTGCCCACATGAGAGATGAGAAATTTGATCATTTTTCAGGAGAAAAACCTCCGCTGGAATGCTTTTAAACAGGTCTAACACATAGGTGTAAGCTCTAGTTATCTGGCAGGACAGCAGGCCACAGTATTCAATTAGGTATGCTCTACATAGTATTTGGGCACATGACCCAACCAAAATTTGGAAATTATTAAAAATATATAAGCATATACCTATTTTATCTCGATTATTTTATTAAGCTTGATCTCACACTGAGATAAATATTGCATCAAACTTCTTGTTTTGTTTTAGATCTATTTTATTATCATTGATCGTTGGTGGTTTTGGCAGCTGAGGGTGTGGCGGAACTATTTTGGCGGCGTATGTTTCCTGATATTAGAAGTGAATCTATCCTTATTTCACACCTTTGCAAAGAGGTGTATGTATTTGCTTTCCATATTGGAGCTGTGATTGGAAGTGTTTATCTTCGGTTACGCCTAATGACTCCATTCGGTTCCTCCCTGAGCAATGGTTACATAAGTGGACGGGTGCTCTCTTTAATGGCTGCATCTGGATTCTCTGAAGAATAGGTTAGTAGGTTCCATGCAAATTGCAATTGATCAAGTGTGCTTGACTGAAGGCGGGTTAATCAAGAGATAGGTTGGTTAATCCTTTTGCTTTAGTTTGGTTTGATCGGTTCCCTATTGAAAATATTGTAATCCTTTTGCCTTTGGGTTATCTTTTTTTGCATAGTATGAACTGTAGTGTTGAGCATTTTATTACCATGTATCAGAAGAGAGAAAAAAAAAAAAGCACGAAAAGCGACAACATAGACCAGTGATAATATGATTTAGATATAATATCCTCGTAGTGGTAGTAATTTATTCTGCCATTAAATATTCAGACTTCATGTCTCAGGAATTACAAAATCACACAAAACACCTCAATTGTCAGGCTCAGGTCGGTAATTAAAACTGAAATATTAAGATTCGAAGATGATGACACAAACTAATATAATATTCAATATATAATCATGAGATGGAATACAAATAGAATTGAATTACATAAATAATCACTACACTTTCATGAAACTAAAAACATTAAAAAAAAAAAAAAAAACCTAAACCGAAGTCATTCTCCCTGGCTAAACATGACCAAAAAAGCAGCTGAGCCTAGAGACAATTTACACCATATTGACAGTATAATCAATATGCAAAGGGGAAAAAAAGTACTAGCATGAACTCCAAACTATCCAAATCCTACAAGCAGCACTGCAATGTACAAAAACTCAATTGCAGTAGCCGCAAGAGAGACACTACAAGCTAGAAATGTACTAAAATATTATATGCTTATACAAGAGACTAATCACCAGAAAACAAGCTACAATTATGACATAGACTAACAAATTTGGCTTCACAGAGAATCCCAGTCAATCTCATAAGAGGGGAACTTCTGCAGATTAAAATGTTCTGAAGCAGCATCCCACTGTGACTCATTGACATCTTCGAATGTAAGATCAGACAGAGGAGAAGATCCTGCAGAAACCTCACTCTCAGTCATCACAGGTGACAAGGAGGAAGAAGCAGCAGCTTCCACCTTGCAAGTGCTACTGTTCTCCTCTTCCTTTGGAACCAACTTTGACTTCTTGGAAGACCTCACGGGCTTGTCCTGCTTCCCTTGTTTCTGCATCTCAGCACAGAAAGCATCAAGCTTTGCATCAACGGTGGAATGAAGGGGCTTGTACTCCCCAAAGGCACCACCAACACAGGAACCACGGTGCTTCAGGTTTGGGAAGTTGAGCCTTGCAAAGTCACCTCTGAGCTTGTAAGCTGCCTTGTCATAAGCCAAGGCAGCTTCCTCGGCAGTGTCAAAGGTTCCAAGCCAAAGCCTTGTGCGGTTCCTTGGGAGCCTGATTTCGGCCACCCATTTCCCCCAATGCCTCTGCCTCACCCCTCTGTAGAGCTTGGTGGGCTTTGTGGGTGCACCTACCTGCTTCATGGGGACAGGCTTGGGACATAGGAAGCTGACTGTGTTGGTGTTGATGTTGTTCTGATGGGATTGGGCCTGGATCTGGTCAACCTGAAATTGGGTTAGCTGGTTCAGGCCGAGAACAGAAGTTGGTTGCTCAAAGCCTATTAAGTTTTCGCTGTTTGATAACCCCGAGGGAAATAGAGGGGTCATTGTTGTTGAGCAACCGTCTGTGTAAAAATTGGGCTGAGGAGGGAGAGGAGAGTGAGAAGTAGAAGGAGAAGGGGAATAAATAGAGGTAGAAGTTGAAGGTAGGTGTGAGTTTGAAGAAGGGGCTGATAAGGTTTGAGAGGGGGTTGTGGTGGTTGTTGTGGAAGAACTTCTGAAAAAAGGTTCAAGTACTTCCATTAGCTCACCACCCCTGAAGGGATCTGACTGAAGCTGTGTGTAGAGATCCATTGCAGCTGCCATAAACACAGATCTTAACTAAAATCAACCTGTGCCTTTTCTTAAAACCTTAAAAAGATTCAAAACTCAACAAAGAAAAAAATGGAGTATGTTCTAGAAGAGGTTTAAAATAGGCAACCCCTTTAATTCAAATAAATAAAATAATTAAAAATAAATTAAAAAAATAAAGCTTTGAGGGATCAAAAACAACCCTCTTGGCAAATTGAAAGATCAAAAAGGAAAAAAGAAACAATTTCTTCACTGAAAAATCCTGGATCTCGATTCTGAAAATACCTGGCTTTCGAGAAACACTTTTGGAAGTTTGATTCTCGGTGAGATTTAGAGACAAACCCAAAAAACAATTTAACTTGAAAGACAGATGATTAACAGAAAGGGATTCAGAGAAGCGGGGCGTTACAGAGGGGGGAAGAAGGAAAAAGAAAAAGGAAATTGAAGACAAAGGTGAACCACACGATGTGAAAACTCAGAAGAAAGAAAGAAGGAGAAGTGTTTGTTTTTGTGAGTAATCTCTCTTTTGTCACTCCTACTTGCCATTGTGAATCGCACTCCCTTATATAGCAGCCGGCCACCTTGATTATCACTGTTAATCACGCGCTTTAAGTCCTGATTACAGTGACTATAATCAATGGTTAAGTTCAACAGAATTCTTGTCATGACGCAAGGCAGGTTCGACCTGGTTAAGGTACGAACCAATGAGAGAGAGACACGCGTCCATTATTAGGTTGACAGAGGACACGTGCCCGCTATAATCGGTAAAGTGTCAGTGTGACAGTGTGATTAACGCTAGCGATTTTCTTTAGGCTGTCACTAAAGTCAGTTTGACCAGGTAAATGCGCGTTCACACTTCTGTCTTGAATTCTAAGATAAGGAACTTTGCTAGCTTTTCTTTTTATAAGATTTTTATACTTATTATATATTTTTATTGATTCATATTTTATTTATTATTAGATGGGATATAAATTTTATTCAAGTAAAATTTATATTTAATTTAATAATAAATAAGATATAAATTTATATAATATTTTATATATAATGAGTATAAATATTTTTTTATTTTCTTATTTCTCATATGTTTCTTTTGTGAAAGAAAAACTTAAAAAGGGAATTACTTATACTTAGGTTAATTAATTATATTTATATTTTATTTATTTTTAAAATTACACTCATCTTTTTTTATTTTTTAAATAATATTTCACTTACTTTTCTTACAATTAAGAGACTATAAATTATATATTGTTTTTAATTTTTAAAAATGTGTAAAATAACTAATATACCCATAATAGTTTTTTTTTTTCTAATTGATTGCCATTCTCCCTCACCTCCATTAATAGCACATCTAGCAGATAAAAAATGCATCAGAAAAAACTAGATCACCTTCAAACAATCCCTAATCCAAAAACCACATTCCAATCTCAGAAAATCAAATCCAATAAAAACAAAAAAACAAAAAATAGGAAAAAGAATAGAGTTCCTTATGAACTCAATTGTGTATCTTTCTTTTTCTCTTTGAGATTCCCGTGTCTAAACTTTTTCTCCAATCAAAAAGAAAAAAGAAGATAGATCCTAAATTACTTTTGCTTTCAACCTTTCAAAACATTGATTCATACTCTATTTTTTGGTTCTTAATTTCTACACCTTCTTTAATTTTCTTAGTTTATTGACTGCATGTAAACCCATTATATCGTTGCAATTCCAAGGCCTCTCATCTTGGTTACATCCCTCACATATTAGTTTTGAAAGAGATAGATATAATTTTAAAATCTAAGAAGGGATATGTGTAATATCAACTAAGTTAAAACAAGATTGTTGTAAATTGCCCAAATTTAAATGAGGTACAAGTCATGGTTAGATGAAGAGACTAAAACTGCAAATGCTTTTTTCACGTTCTTGTTTCTCAGTTTCCTATACTCCCTATGTCCTCAAATAACTGTTTATTTTAGAAATGCACTTTGTCTATAAATAACTATCAATTTCACAAATTGTGATAGTATTAATTTTTTTTTCTATAAATGTCCTTATTAAATAATGAGAGAGATGGAGGAGAGAGAAGTTAGCAAGAAAGAGAGAGAGAAAAGTGAAGTTAAAAAGTATAAGAATAATTTAGTAAAATATTTTAAGCATTTTTAATACTGATGTATTTTCAATCATTATCTTAATTATGATATATATTTATAACTGAACAATTATTGAATGACAAAGGGAGTACATTATACAGGAAACCATTAATTTGGTCATTCAAAAATATACATGATATCACTTTAGGGTGTGTTTAATACTTTAATTTCAGAAATTAATTTTTATTCAGAATTTATTGCAAAAATAATAAAACTGGAAACATAAATTAAAAATTAGATTTCATAATTTTTATTTTTGATAAAATCTTGAAAAATAGCAGACTTATTATAAACAATAAATGAAAACTAAAAATTATTTTTTGAAATCAAATACACCCCTAGATTTTTAAAAGATTTGTTATATAAATTTAATTTCCAAAAAATACACTTGACAGTAGTTTAGTGATTAAAGTATTTTTAACATTAGTTTAAAATCTAAAAATCTTTAAAATATTATAGAAGGATTTGATTCAATGAAGATGTAAAAAATGTTTATATCGTCAATATATATAAAAAAGACTACATTCACAAAATTCTAAAAATATATGCTATCATATCATAAGAAAATCAATAATAATGACATCTGTTTAGTTTTATTATTGCATATGAATATCCAACTAGGATTAAATACTCCTAAAATATCGCTTGCTTTATCTCTATTTTCATTTTTTTATGTAGAATACGTTTTTCATGATTTAGGATCTTATTAAAATACTAAAATAATAAATTTTGTTTCTTATTTTTTGTGGTTTTATATTCTTTTAAAATCTTGAAAAAAAAATAGAAATTAGACATGCGCTATAAGTCTTCAAACTAATATTATAAATTAATAAATTATAGTTAATATTAAATATTCATTAATTAAAAATACTAGTGCCTTTACAATTATTTGAAAAATTAAAAAAAAATCTAATTTTTAAGATACTTGACCAAGGTACTGTATTATAAAAAGTACTCTAATAAAGACGAACTAATTAGTCATCTTGAGAAATTCTTAGATATTTTTAAAGTAAGGACAAAATATTTATATATTTTATTTATTGATTGATAAATTAGTTATTGTATTAAAAATATAGGAGAAGTAGAAGACAATAATAACATATAAAATTTATATATTAATTAATAAATAAATTAGAGTAAATATTTCTTTTACTTGAAATGCCTAGGCAGTTATTTTGGGCAACTCCTCCAAACATAGAAATAGAGGCCTCTAGATTATATCTATACGGAGAAAAATTAAGGATGCGAATATAAAAAACCAGCTGGGATACGCGTTATCTACATATCTTTTCCTAGGAATAGTTAATAACATTTAATGATCATTTATCAAACCTTGAGGAATTACACTCACATTGACTGGTGCTGAGATCGGAGCCGGTCGTTGATCCAATTCCAAAGCTGAAAAGGTGGAAACTGTTGCAAAGCCCTGACGTCTGGAGAAGGTTGTAAATAAGACAAGGAGAAAGGAAGCAACTAGGAAGGAAGGAGAGTGACTGTTATTAAATGGACCCTACGTAGTGGGGAGCAGGCGTGAATGCGGCCTTGGGATGATTGAAATATAATATTGTGCGCACAAAAAATCAGTAGATATCAGAGAATTATTTCAAGGAGAAATGAGTGAAAGCATAAAGTGGTCCGATTGATCAACTGTGAGAAATCTTTATGCGGGGGTTAATGATGAATTAAAACTAACTATTTTAACTGACTAATCACTTAACCACACTTGAGTTCTAACGAACACTAAACCCTCCTCCCCCACCCCAAAGTTGGGAGGTAAAGGTCTAAATATCCTAACATGGAAAGGAGATATTTGAAATGAGAATAAGGTAGTGGTTTGGTCAAGAGATCATACACTAGATAATTCTTGATCCTTGGCCTCTGCACATAATTTACTTACTGTAGGTTGCTTCTTAGTTTTCCAAAAGAGAGTTCCTAAGAAGCTAAGGAAGGCTGTTGTGGATCTGGGAGTGTCTAAGCAGCTCCCCCAATCAGCATCCGAAAAGTCAATAAGTGTGAGAGAAGAGCTGACAAAGGATAGAAGACCTTGGTCGGGACAAGACTTGATGTATCTAAGAAGGTGATGTAGGACCTGTTCATGTAGAATCCTAGGATCAGACATACATTGATCAGATACATCAAAATTTATATCTAGTCGAGAAATTGTCAAGAATTATCAAGCGGCCAATCTTACTTGTGACCATAGCTAACTCTACTATCACAAATTGAGTAGTCTTTAATCAGCCTTTCAAGCAAACCATGAACAACAAGTACACTCTCCTATCACGTTATAAGTAGTCTTTGAATAGCCTATCTAACCTAAACCGTGAACAACAAGTACACTTTGCTGTCATGTTACAAGTAGTTTTTACTTAGCCTCTCCAAGCTACATCACGTGATCACTCCTGGATCGATGATACAAAGGTCTGTGTTTGGTTTTGCCACTTAACTAACCAACACTCAAGTTTCGTAAAATATACAATAACATACGTGGAAAACTAAGATGACTTCTTCTAACGATTCTTTCTACGAAGAATGTATGATCTACTAAGAACGTAGAAAGAAGATTTTTACAACTAAAAAACTTATTACAAAATGTAATAAAACTTTACAAAATAGATGAAGAGGAAAACTTTCAGCATTTTAGCACTTATGCGCAAAAGCCTCTATCTTTGAAAGCACAACATCTCTATTTATAGATAATCTACATTTATGATATTGCGCTTGATCTATTGTCCAAGTGACATTTGTTGATCATCTGTTTGTGTGTTGAAAAAGTAGTCCAAGAGGAGTAGCTCGTTGTATGTCAAAGCTATCCAGAAGCCATTATGAAATAGTGGTTCTAGGCTATTTCAAAAACTACTTTTTTACTTTTTGAATAAGGTTTCTAAACTCTTTCTTCTAGAAGCTGGAGTAGTTAACCAAGTTGGCAGAAGAATGACAAGTTCCTGTAACTGGGTTTGACTTTAAATTTGAATTTCAAATTTCCTTCCTTTCTTGCAAAGTGCACGTTTCATTGTGAAGCGAACTTTCTGATATGTGGTATCAATTCATTGATATATCTTTGATCTTCCAAACTTCAATAAGAGCTTTTAGATGATGATATGATTGTGATTATGATGATTAAAGGTTGTAGAACAAATTTGCTTAAAAAATGGATTGAAATATTAGCTTGAAGCGTACTTTTTGAATTTGCGTGCTACTTTCTAAAGTAGAGCCTTGGTTTCTTGTACATGATGGATTTCTTCAATCCGTTAAGTATGTATACGTTCATTTCATGATATAATTTTCACTTCCATTTAGTTCCTATATCCTTAAACGAGATAAAACATGTTTGCACATGTAAAGTGAAATTGTTTTCGCTTTAGAACCGTGTTATGCTAATAAAAAGACTCGTTTGTAACTTCAAGAAACTCAAGGTAAATATTAGTCATTTTTCAAAATATTTTCTCTAAATTGGTTGTGTTATCTTTCAAAACATTTTGCATTAATGTTTTCTGAAGGTTCTAGAGCTAATAGTAATCCCCATGGAAGGAAAATGGATTGGCTTTCCTAAATACTAAAAGTCCTTGGTAACAAGGATTAGCTTGTAGGAGTTTCCCTTAGAGAGTTTCTCTCTCTCTCCATGGAGATTGTTACCTCCTATTCTAAGTCTCTTGCATTTGTTTAAAAATAATTCTATTTGACTTCTTCTTTAGGCCATAACGCATCAGCTAAACCCATTATGGCTTCCATCATCCCTTCCAGAGTGGCATTTTGTGCACTATTTTCTTATGCAATTCCTCAACCTCCTGATGCCATAACATTCTACAAGTAAGTGCATAGACAATCCAATATTTAGTTGATCATACTCAATATTATATAATTAGTGCATCAAGAATATTATAAGACATGTAGAGAGAAGTTGAGGCTATAAAATGCAAATGACAGAGACATAACCTGCATCTAACTTCTATATATGCCTAAGAACGAGGCTCTTATACAAAAAAAATGTAATACACATTCATACTAAAGCTATTGATTTTAATTTATATGTGAAATACAATAGTTAATTAATATTAATTAACATAAGTACAAATAGAGTGTTCTATCATAAGTACTTAATAGCATCACTTATAAGCTAAATATTTCTAAAAGCTGTAATAGAAAACCATAAATTTATTAAACATAAGTCCATATGTTCCCAACACCTAGAGAGTCTGCCTTCTTCTAAGTACTTAACTAATCTAAAAGCACTAGAAATAAAATTAAATGAGAATTGAAAATTCTTAGTAGAAAAATGAATGGCTATGAAACATTTGAACTATGGTCGATTTAAGCTGTATCTATAAGGAAAATATATAGGACAATCATTCATCATACAATAAATTATTATAGCGTAAATAATAGATACCAAATGGAACATGTCATGAAAATCTTATTAGAACTATGATTTTTTTGCTTTAGTTTTTTTCCTTTTTTTTTTAACTTTTCTTTGTTGCTTGTCCTACACGTATAGTCAAAGACCTTTTTATTAGAAATTCCCATTTTCTGGTGTTACTTTTAACCATCGTGACAATAAAATAAGACGTTTACGCCACACCAACCAATGCAGATATCATTAAAGGATCTTAAATCTATGCCTCAGCTTTCTTGATGATTAGCGGCAAATCCTAAACATCTTCTTTTGAACAATAAATATAAAATGTATATACTTAAGCAATAAATAGAATTTAAATAAAGCCTCATAAATTTATATACAGTAAGCTTGAAAATAAATTAAATAGTAAAACATTGAATTAAGCAATAACTTGAATAAAGTGCACAAAATAAGAGTTAATATAAATTTGAAATAAATAAAGTGCACAATAATACAAGGTTGATAAAATAATATTTCTATAAAATTTATTAAAGTATAGAGTTGTCAATTTAAATGTTAATTTCTAGAGGGACCAAAATTAAGATAACTTTTATTAAATTTTCTTTGAAACATTTCATCATGATCAATGAGTTAGTCTTTGTCATCACTCATCATGATGCGTTTAGCACATAACGGTCTGACCTTGTAAGGTCATTAAAATGTCATAATATTGTCCATAATGGCAAAGGTGATGAGAATGTCATAATAGGTTTCATGAATCAAGGAATAAAACTTCAAGACGTAATTAATTTAATAGTCCAAGTGCATGTATGATAACATTTACTTATTTTTAATATTAAACTTGATATTTTATTCTTAATCTAAATCCCATAAAGAAATTGCCATAAATATTGAGAACTTACGGTAATATAATATTATATAAAGAAGTATGAGAAGTTCTAAAATAAAGGAATGATAAAAATAACATACAATTAAATAACAAACAATATTGATATAAGAGAGTGGTAAATAAAACAAATTGCGATGATTAACAAACATCTTTAATACAAAGGAACAACAAATAATTTATGATATAACGTAATAATAAGGATCGGTTATAGTGGCGAGCAAATTCTTAAAAATGAGGACAAATGTTTAAGGTTGTGTTTGGATGGGTCATTTGAGAATTTCAGAAAATTTGAAATGCAAGGAATCTGAAATGATGCATTTCAATTTATGTCATTTACAAGTTTTCTTTTTTGGGTGATTATGAAATTGGACATTTAATATAAAATTTTATAAAAATATGATAAATGTCACATAAAATTGATAATGCTTTCTTCCACCCGCATCCATGCTTAAGCTGTGCCAATTTCCATTACTTTACTTCCTTGTTCCTCTTCACTTGTTCTTTCCTTTCTCTCATATGTGATTTTCCAGCAGAAGGTAGCATCCTTAATATGGCACATCTCAAATGTCAATTCCAAAACACTAGATTTAGATTTGAAGCCTTATCAGAATTCTAGCGCCAAAGATACAGGAAGCCTGCTTGCAACCTAGTTTCTCATGGAGCCACCAATGATGTTATTTTGTTCCCCATAATCTTGTCGTCCATGGCGTCAAATCATTCATCCCACTTTATGGTGTTGAGTTGTTAGTGCTAGTGGAGAGGCTTGGTCGATTACGAAAGATAATAAAATGAAGAGGAAATTTAACAATTTCCTCTTAATAAGAGGAATTTTAAATCCACTGATTTGGGTTAAACAAAATAGCCGATAAAAATGCTGGGAATTTCCAAAATTCATCTATTTAATATCTCAACAAAGAATTTAAGGCCAAATCATTTTAATTTCTCCCATTAAATACATTAATCTATTAAAATTGCTTATCCAAACACACTCTAAAGAAAGTAATTATTGAAAGAGTCTTATAATTGCAACGGTGTCAGAGATACCATGAAGGCTTAAAAAAATCAATAAATGACCACCAATGATTGGGTCTAGTGGTGGGTAAGTTGCTGAAATAGCATCTTAATTTAGTAAGTTCTTTTAGATTTTAGTTTTGATTGTTGTGAACAGAAAAAGTAACGTTAGGAGTACTTTATCTCAGCCCAAGTAAGATCAGATTAGTTCAATATACTTCGAATAGTTTGGTATGAAAAAAGATTTGATTAGATTAGTTCATTAGATTAAGTTTTAGTTCAATTGACTTAGAATACCTTTTCATATATGGTGTTATAAGAATAAAGACTTCAAATTAACATAAAAATGAGCTATTTGTTGTTGAAACTTATTAAATCTTTTTATAAGAAGTTTATTCTTTTATTTTAGTGATAAGTATTACATAAAACAATGATTAAATAATGGATTAGGATCCAACTTTAAGCAACTGTTACACTATTTGATAACTTTCTATTAGATTAATTCTTAATAAAATTCACCATTATATTAGAAGTCTATGTCATATAGATCATGATTATAAAATTTCAAGCTAATCTAAAATCATTTGGTATAGTTTTTATATACATAAAAATCAACATAATATCTATGCTTAGAATGAATAAGAATGAGAGTTTTGTGATTACATTTTCATTGATGTTTATTTTTTCTTAAATTTGACACAAATAATCTTTATGATAAGTAATTAGAACTCAATAGTTGATCAATAAAAAATTTATTTTATAAAAAGCTACTAAGAATATAACTTTATTTAAAATTATACCAGTGTGACTTAATTCTAACAAATAAATAATATATTAATTTGTTGAAATATTCAGATCACCATATAATTTTTCGTTTACTAGAGTTGGGTTTATACTTTATATAGTTTAAGCAAATCTATCAAAAAAAAAAGGTTTAAGCAAGAGAACATAGGAGTGGGACGTGGTATCGCGAGACAAAATCTTGAGGTGCGCCGGCAGAAGCCAGTGCGTGTCAAATGACACTCAAGCGCTCAGGCATTATGTGTCAGTAACGCGCACGCTTCATGGTTGTTCTCTTCACTTCTTGCGTTGAGTATAGGCGTGCACCCATTAACGTTGATGCAGACTTCATGCACTTGACCAAATCGGATGAATTTGATGTCCATATATCTTTTTCGTTTCATAAATATATTTCCTTTTCCTCATGTTATCAACGAAAAACTCTTATGTCAACGAAGAAAAAAAAAACTCGTTTTATGTAGTCCCAAAAACAAAGGCCATTAGGCCGATGAGTTTGTCTTCGGTTTTCACGATGAGTTTCAAAGAATTGAATCTTCACCAAATTTTTTAAGACTTTGCAATGAATTGTTAACTAATAAAAATTTAAGAAGATGCAAAATTAAAATTATAGTGTGTAGTTATCATAGTGAGTAATGAGTGATTAGTTAGGGTGATTTGGCACTTTATTAAAATTTTATTGATTGACAATTAAAATAATTTTACATTATAAAGCAATTTCACAATATTAATATATAAAAATTAAATTTATTTTTTAAATGAATGAGCAATATGTGTGAAATAATTACTGATACTAGAGGATCACCTGTGCATTGTACGAAAAATTCAAATATAAAAATATACTAAATTGTAATATTTAAAAATATTTTATTGATGTTGAATGTGATTTTAATGGTTTTATTTTTTGTAAAATAGATAAATATAAATAATTAGCAATCGAGTTACACAATATATGAATTTATGGGAAAAAAAGATACCTTTATTTGAATATATAATATAACACTAATTTGTTAAAGAGCTTTTCTTTCCCATATTGCGACAAATATCTAAATATGTGTCTTTTTTTTATTAATTTTATATTTTAAAATATATAGCAAATAATAGTTCAATATAATGGCATAGTGTTTTTCGTGTGTCAACATATAAGATTATGGAATATTTTTTAATTTTTGATTTTTTTCTTATTAAGTGAAAGTTTGATATAAAATGTAAATATTTTGACCAATATATAAGAATGGTACTAATAGACTTATAAACCTAATTAATTATTTCAAGTTTCTAAGAAGAAATATTCAATTTGAAACTATATAAACTATTATTTATTTATTTATTGATGACATGTAAGTAATTATTAATAGTGTCAAATGGCAAGCTCTTTTTTCAAATGTCAAAAGTAAAGTCCACATTGCAAAACTCATCCAAAGTCTTCCTTTTATATACTATATATTAGATTATGGAAAATTTCAATTACGTAATGGGGACTAACGAATTTTCTGTCTTAAGCTTTTTATTATATTATTGGACAGGTTATGATTATGTACAAAATTTGAGAGATTTTTAGTTTTAGGGTGTGTTTGGTTGAGAGATAAGAGTGGAAGAAAATTTTTCATAAATGAATCATGAAAATTTTCCACCATTTTTTACTTTAGAACCAGACACATCCTCAGAATGGAAAATTTTTGTTCTAAAACAACATGTATTCGGATAAAAGCTTATTTGTAAATCTCCGTTGTATAACTACAATTCCTCAAATAATGGAGTACTGGTCTCATTTCAAAAGAGAGCTGGTCTCATTTCAAAAGAGATAATGCTTTTTAATATATATTCAAATACAAGTTTAGTTAAAATCTCTATTGACCGACTATAATTCCTTGAAGAATTAACAATCATCGTCATTTAATCAATTTTTTAAAATATTTTCTCTATAAATGGCACAGAGTAAGAAAGTTGGAGAGAAATTTTTTTTTATTCTCCCTCTATAACTAAAAATTCTCTAAAATTTGAATACTAATTTTCAATTTTATAACACTGCAAAGATAAATCATAGGTATTTAATACTCCAATAATTAGTAAATATGGAAGTCTTCTCCGAGGCTAATTAGAACCATCCAAGGTCCATGTTGCAATGACCATAAATGAAGGATGTGACTAGAAAACTTGCTAAAATGGAAATGAATTTACAAATGATGAAAGACTACGTCTCTTTTATGATTTGTTTGAACAAGAAAGGAAATTAAGAGAAAATAATATAAAATAATAAAAAATGAAAATGAAAATTATTTTTTATATATTTTGATGAAAAATTGAAGAGAAAAAAATAAAATTTCAATTAAAATGATACATATTTATTTTGATAAATAATTAATGTATTATTTTAATTTAATTTCTAGATCAATCTTTTTAAAAAATTAAAAAAATTTAATTTTTATGTATTAATAGGGTAAAATAATTTGATACTATTAATTAATAAAAATTTTAAAAAGTGTTAAATCTTACAAGATAACTACCTATTATAATATCTACTCATCGTAATTTAATATTTTTTTAATATTTCTATTAGTTGTTAATATAAAATTATCTTATATTTTCTGTGAATATAAATTTTAAACTCAAAAAAAGGTTGTGTTTCGTAAGGTGTACTTTGTGAGGCACAACGGGACTTGTGCCAGCAACACTAATACAGTCGTATTACTTGCAAGTTAATTATTGATTACTATTCAAAAAGCTAACATGACACATCAAAATTAAAATACTCAAAACCAATAATAATATACATTTTCACGTTATAAAACCATTTCTTTTTCCCCGTTGCTTCCACTTTCAGCTAATTTTTCCTTATCAAGAGAGCTGTTGCGTATGCCGCTTCTGCACCTCACACTAAATAAGTATTACATGTGATTCCTTTCGTAATTTGACGATATTTCTTCTTTCGTATTAATTCTCTTTATTGCCACCCACAATAATGACAGGAAATTCAACTATACCACGTGACAATAATTGGCCCCATTGATAGAGCCTTTATATATATATATATATATATATATATATATATATATATATATATAGAGCCTTTGAAAATGTGATATAATTTATCGTCATTTATCAAAAAAAAAAAAAACTCAAATTGATCATAACAATTTTATTAATAGATAAATTGATCTCTAATAAAAAAAATTAGTATTGAGGGCTTTTACAATTACAAAAATAGAACACTATAGATCTCTTGATAATTTTATTGATTGACAAATTAGTTCTTTAACAAAAACTATTAGTGTTGAGGTCCTCACAAGTGCAAAAATAGGGCATTATAAGTCCCTAATAATTTTATTGATCGAAAAATTAGTTTTTGACAAAAAAATATTAGTATTGTGATCCTTCACAATTGTAAAAATAGGACACTATATGTTATCCATCTAGCTGTAACCTACTAAATGCTAGGTGAAATTTAATTATTGATTTATATGGTATTCACTAATTCTAATCATCATTAATTTACTAAAATGAACTCTTTTCATATTTACAAATCTCTCTAAATATTTCAAAATTTAATAGAGCATGCTATACCAAGTATAGTGATATTGTTTTATTTTGTAATTTCCAATCATTATACTACAGTAGATAGCTCTTTTGGGAAAATGATTATGAATTTATAACATTGGTTTCTTTCTTGATAGTAGGTATGGTAAAATATTAAAATGTTTGGGTGGAATTTAAAAAAAAAATACAAATACAAATACAAATCTATAATCTATAAAATAATACCAATAAACCAAACTCCATTAGAATAAACTTTTCCAAGTGTCGATTCCATAGGTTAGGGCCTGATTAAAATAATCTTAAATGTTAATGCTAATCATTGATTTTTTTCAAAAATCATAACTCTACTTATATATATATATATATCACTATTAGATATTTCTTTTATTATTTCAATAATAAATATGGTCACCAATTTTAATGTCACCAAATCGTTAAGCTTTTAAAATAAAAAAGATACGAGAAAAACTCTTTTCAAAAGCAAAAATAATCGTATCTATAATTAAATTAAAAAGAAACTAAAACAAAAAACCAAAACTGTATTTGTATTTGCATTCTTTTTTATAAAACCCGTATATTGTCATTAGAAACGGCTTTAGGGGTTTGTGTAACACTCTAGTAGAACCCGACTACGCTTAAATTCATATTTACATTTTATTAGTTGTCATTTATACCTTGAGTTCATTTTCTTTTAAAATTAACTTAGAAAAATAGTGGATAACTTTTTTTTTCCTGGACAAATTACGTTTCGAAAGCTTAAGCCTATAGCAAAAATTAAAATACATAGCACTTACAAAGATGGTAATCAAAATTACTTTGCATGCTTGCTTACTTAATTTGATATAGTAGAATATGGAACTAAATGTAAAACTATCATCACATAAGCTAAAATATAACTACTTAATACACAATCTATGTTAGAGCATGTGCCACTAGAATAAGTTTGAAGATAAACGACAATCTTGCTAAATATGAGGTCCTAAATCTACTAGTCTTTTCGTCACCATTTATACATAACAAAACATAAAACGTTGAACCATAGCAAGTTTGGTGCCAATCGCGGTCTCCTTTAGTAGCTGCTCCCATGCTTCAAGTGGATCTGCGCCTCTGGTAACAACAATGGAAAAGAAAATAGGAGTAATCAATACAAGATTTCTCAATAGCAGTTCTAACTTGCACTAATTGTGTCATCGATCATTGTCGTCCTAGCCACTTCAGGTTTATCACCAAAAAAGTGAACATATAGATGGTTCAATTATTATTAATTTTCATAAACATAATTAGTCGAAGTGGAGTTGCTTTTAAATTATCCTTATAACATTAGCAGAATCATACATATATATTACAGTGAAGTAATTCAGATAATAATCTTAGTTTATACTTTATAATCATGTAAACGTTTCCATTCATAAGATTCATGCATGACGCTTCATTTCCTTTCATTAACATATTTCTCAATTACTCATGGGATGACTATGTCAATATCTTAGACCACCCTAAATGGTAATGAGCTCATACTGTGATCGTCGCTACAACCTTTCAATTTTTCCATGGGCATCAACCCAACGACGTAAGGGGTTAAGCTATGAACTTAAGTCCACTTTTTCAGACTTTTATTGTTTAGCTCAAGTTCACTTTTCTAGACTTTTATTGTTCAGTTCAACTCCACTTTTTCAGATTTTCATTGCTTAGTTAAGTTCAATTTCCTAGACTTTTATCGCTTAGCTCAAGTTTACTTTTTCAGACCTTCATTGCTTAGTTTCATCGTTTTCAAATATCATGTTTCATAAAAATCTCATAACTAAGCAGCAAACATGTCATACAAATCTCATAGCAAGCAAAAGATAATCTCATATAAAATCTCATATTGATATAGTAGACATGTCATATTAATCTAATAGCCAGGAGATAATCTCATGTAAAATCTCATAGTTGTGCATGAAATAGACATGTCATACAAATCTCATAGCTGTTAGCATATAATCTTATGTAAAATCTCATATTGATATAGTAGACATATCATACTAATCTCATAGCCAGCAATAGATAATCTCATGTAAAATCTCATAGTTATACAGTAGACATGTCATACTAATCTCATAGACAATAGTAGACATTTCATGCTAAATCTCATGACAAAATAGTAGGCATTCATACAAGTCTTGTATTTTAATAATAGACTTTCCTTACACAATCTCATATCATACTTCATCATTCAAAGTCAACAAGTCAAGTACTCTAATGTCACGACCAGACTTGGATTGTGACCTGCAGGAATTTCATCCCTACATGAGTCTCGTGATCACTAAGTCACACTACATGCATATTTTATTTATAAAAACCATTTCAAAATGTAATTAACTTTGCATAACTAACTCCTCATGATCGTAAATACTCCTTTTTCATAATTGAAATTTGAACTGGAGCTGTAATATAAAATATACAGTTGCTCTTTACAAAAGAACCATGAATGCTAAATCATTTAAATACAAAAAGAATCGTGGTAAATCAAAATGCACATGTACATGGTCTGGGACCCTAACCTCTCATTTTCCCGTGTACAAATGATCGAAATGCCCTGAGGTCATTTTACCCTAAAATGAGGATCGTCCAAGCCATCCTCAAGGGATGTTTTGATGTTGATAGGGGATTATATGTGTTATGTTTGGTAATAGAGAAGAATCTCATTTTTAGTTTCGACACGCAAAATTACCAAAATGCTCTGCCCTTTTAACCCCGTTTTCACGTGTTAGCCCAACTTCACCAAAAGATTTTAAATGATGTTTTCAGGCTATGTTTAGTAATAGGTTAAGCCCGAAGCCCCGAGTAGTTTTAGTATAAAATTACCGTTTTGCTCCTAGAACAGTGTACAGTGAGCCTAATGACGTAATTAAGCAAACCTAAGTAATATTAGGCTCTAATCGAAGATTAATTTATTTTGATAATTAATCTAGAGTCAAAATAATTTATTAAGATTAATTAGAACCTAAGATTACTTGGTTAAACTCTAATTACATCTTTTGATTCAAAATTCCTAGTCATAGAATCTTGAATAATATTTTCTCTCTCCAATTCCTTAAATTAAGGAATTGTGCCCATACCTTCACTTGACTAAAAGAATGGTTTATATTGTTAATCTAGTAAGACCACCCGCCTAAATCAAGTCTTGACAACCTTAATTAACCATTACCTCACCTAAACACTTTCTTACAAACTCCTAATCAAAACCCTAATCAAAGAAACACCTAAATACATCATTAAGCCACAAATTAGATGAACAATTCTTCCTCCCCCTTGGCTGGAAATCTGGCCGAATACTTCTCCCCTCAATTCATCACGTGTTGATTTTATTTCAATCCAAAGGCTATACCTCAAGTCATGCCTTGACCATACCTAGCCATGCTTTCAACCATGCCTTTGAATGACAAGCTTTGAAGATATTTTCCTCCCTCCAAAGGCCAAGAAACCTTCGGCCAACCTCCTCCCAAATCAGCCTCAATGTTGAAAATTTTCTATAAATACCAAGCCTTAAAGAACTTGGTTGCATTTTAGAAGCTTTGCCAAATTCAAGCTTTCTTGAAATTTCCTTTCTTTTCCTCTCAATTCTTCTTCATCTTGTTCTTTTCCTCCACCATCAAAGAAACCTTTCCACCATCATAAACCACTACAAACAACCTTGAACCACCACTCCCTCACCTCAAACCACCTCTCAAACACTTAATCTTTCCATTTTCAAGCTTGCTTTCTCAAGGAAAAATCATCTTCCTTGAGAAACCTTGTTGGCCAAATCCTCCTCCTCCTCCAAGAGAAGATTTTGTCTTCTCAATCCTTCAAGAACACAAGCTTCCTCTCATTTCTTTCAAGACTTCTTTAGGTAGGGGTTTTTCTTTCAAAGTTTTTCTTGTTTTCTTCAAGAAAAGTTCTAGTTTTCTCTTGGTTCAAAACTCTTTTTCTTCTTCTCTTTCTTTTCGGCCTTGGAGCCTTTCCAAGAGGAAAACTTTGGCTTGATGATGAGGTTTCAAGATAATGGCTTTGTTGTTGTCATGTGAGAAACCTCTAAAGTTTGAAAAACTTGGTTTTGGACCATATATGCTTTTGGTTTCTTTTCCTTTTTCCTTGTTCAAGTTTCAGTTTTCCTTTCCTTTTCCTAGCCAAATTTTTGGTTTTCTTTTCCTTTCCCCTTTAAAGATTTCGGTTTCTTCTTCATTTGTGTGAACAAAGTTTGTTAAAAATGTTAAGTAGATCACAAAAGTTTTGTTAAGAAAATTAATCCTATGTTTTCAAAGAGCTCTAAGCTTACCCTTGCCAACCTTAAAGTTGATTGGCCGTTCTAAGAGTTTTACTCTAGAAGTCCATGAGCAATAAAATAAAGAATAAAATAAAGAATATGACTTCTTGTATGTTTATTTAGACAAATGTTGAGCTTTGTGCCCATTTTTCTTGAGCTTGATGATGAAGTTCAAAACCAAAGACTTCTTTGAAGACTTGGTGCTAAGAACTCTAAAGCTCACTTTATGTTGTTAAGATACATATTCGGTTAAGGTTGTAATGTTCCTCTAAAGTCTTGTAAGAGTCCTAGCTAAGATAAAATGAGTTGCACACATGTTTATGTTTATGCCTTGCATAACATGTTTATTTTGATGCTATCACTAAGCTCTCAAGAATAACTAAATGGACTTGCATTATCATGTTTAAATTCCAAGCTTGCATTTCATGTTTATATTTCAAGTCATCACTTAATCTTTAAGGATAATAATGAGGTTGTATCTCATATTTATTTTATGCTCTCACTTTATTTTCTAATGAAGAATAAAATAAGTGCATATCATGTTTAAGTTTATGCCATCACTTAAACCTCCTAGAGCTCAAAGACTTGCCCAAGTATCTTATATAAAGTTTTAGAAAATGGGGCCATTTCAAGAATGCCATTTCGGCCTTGTGATGATGATGGTGGACTTGAGATGAGTTCATCTAATCATAAGTGGCCATAGTCTAAGTCTTGGAATTTTTCTAAGCTTAGGTGTATTTAAAGAACTTTATGAACAAAGTTCTATGTTTTAAATCTATTCCTTGATCTAAATAATTTAGCTACTGACCTTACCCATTTTTGTATAATTTTAATGAGAGGAATTGGTTTCTAAAAGAGTTTTGAGTTCCTAAAATGATTCCAAAAGAAACTAGCAACTTATATGCATTTAAATCATGAGATTATGTGATTATATTATGCTTGTATTTTCGGTTCTGCCTTATGCACTTGGCCACTGTATAAATTCTGTTTTATGGTGTTAAAATGTGTAAAATTATGTTTGAGTGAAGAAGGAATGATTTAAGGAAGTTAGAAAGAACAAGTAACTAGGGAAATTTGAAGTTTTGAGAGCTTATGAAATGGTCCTAGCATGTTGGGTGGATTTTGGTGGCTAACGATGAGTTGTGGATTAGTGAAAGAAAGGAATTGAAGAGTTCAAGTATGATAAGTAAAGAAGTTGGACATGCATATGTTTGTGGTTGATTCCATATGGTGGTTTATGATTAATGAATATATGCGAGTATGTGATGTCATGCTCTAGTATTGCCATGCATACATAAAATATCTGTTGCATTCATACCATTAATGACTCATGTTAAAAGAATATGACCCATCTTCCTATAATAAAGATTTGAGAGATTAAAATCTTGGACCATGGAAAAAGTTAAGAAAGGAACTTCTTCAATGATTAAAAAAAGAGTGGTTTGGGCGTATGAACTGATGACATGCTCAAGTGCCATGCATTTGCATTCATACCATCAAGACTCATACTAAAAGAAACCCACTTCGGATAATAAGATTTGAGAGATTGAACCTATGCATGTACATCTTCCTTGAGGCGTAGACATAGGAATCATTGTCATCCAGTCAGGAATCAGGTCATGCGCATCAGGGCGAAGCATGAAGACTAGTCTAGCTTTGCTAATCTTTTGTTTTGCGTTAGTTGAAGTTGTTTGGTGTAATTGATACCCCTAAGTGTCCTTATATTTATAAGGACATCGTTGTTATGTTATGATTATGATATACTACTATAATTTATGTTGTGATTGTTCTATGGTTTATTTATGGTTGTTATGATGACGCATATCTAGTTGTTATGTTTTACGTTTAATAGTCGGTATCTATGCACATGCGTGGCTCGCATTTTATTAAGTTCAAAAAGAAAAATTTAGTCGTATTTTATTACTTGTATTTTAAAGAAAAGTAAGTCAAGATCTGAAATAAAGGCGTAACAACTAATAAATAATCGAAATGCGACTTTAGCGTATGAGGTTAAAAGTTAGGGTGTTACAAACCCTGCCCACTTCATCATTAGAGCACTTTACAAAAATACCAAAACACTTCACGATGATGTGAAGCTCACCCAAACTGAAGTATGGGATTGCTACAGGGAGGAAGTGGAGGAGCCAAAGCTACTACTGTATTTGTAAGGAAAAAGGAAGAGAGGAGTGATGAGTTTTATCATAAAACTCAGTGAGTGGATTTTACCCATAACCATACACGGGACAAGAAGAATATACATAATAATAATAATGCAACATCTCAAAATCCATTTAATTTGTACTACATAATAACTATGAAATCCTAGTTAACTGGAAACATATAAAACATATTATTTCTTAAAGAATTACAAAAGAGAACAAACCATCCATAATTGTAAGAGTGGTGTCAGTCCTTACGAACAAGAGCACCTAGTTAAGATCTTAATAGTCCCTAACAAACCGTGTCCTTGGACTAATCTAAACAAAGGTAATTTGCCCTTGGCGAGCACTTGGCATGCCAAGGTTAGCGGAATAACTGTCGTTAACTCATAACTCTTTCCTTAGGAACTCCCTATCCTAAAGTCATATTGGGTCATAAATGGGGTTCTATAATCTCTAGTTTCAACATTTCATAAATAAACATAAAGCTTCACATTTACTTTTCATCAACACAACCAATTTCCATTATTGTAGTCAAATCTAAATCACAAGTTCAATCACATAAAATATTTTATAGAGCAATTATGGTCTTATGCACTTTCTAAAATCATAGATTTTCATGTATAATTTCAAAGGAAGCATTTCTAGCTATTGCACAAAAATCCATATCATGTGAAAACTCAATTTTTAAATCTCTAAATACTCTGGAATGCTAGAAAATAATGATATAATGACCAAAGTAAACCCATGAGATCAAACCTACTCACTGGAGGGGTAGGATGTGATGTACCAACACCAATAGAATTCTAACAATAAAACTCAAGATCAATCTATGGGTGTCTCTATTTTACCCTAAATGAACTCTAACAATATTGGGGAGCACCCCTACTTGACAAAACGAGAGAACAATGATACCCAAACTAAGAACATAAAAGAATGGAGAGGAAAGAGACATAATCTAACAATATTTACTCACCTTGAAGCTTGGGAGAGGTAGATCTAAGTGGGGTTACGAATGGAAGGGTTGGAAGAGAGATTGAGAAGTGAAGGTTTCGGGTTTTAGGGGAGAAAATGAGGGGAGGGTTTTTATAAAGTTGGGGTATCAATAAGTGGAACGATGCCATTTCGGCATTGCTCACACTTATGGAGGACCGCTATAGTCCCAACCGCTATAGCACTCATGGAGCCTTCTGCCACAACCGCACAATAGGGGACCACTATAGTGGTGGCAATAAAACCTGTTCTGCATAAGAAAGTCATCTCGGACTTGGGCTTTCCTAGCTACACGAGGGCCTCCTGGGTACCGAACCTTCTAGGGCCACGTGTACTCAAGGTATTACATCTAAGGTTCTTAAGAGGTCATGGAAATATTGGTGATAATACATTATGAAGTCTTTTTGTTATTCTTAAAATTCTAAAAGATCTCTTTTCACTTAATCCTTTTTGTACCCTAAGCATTCCACAAATACATTAATGCATACCTTCTATTTTCCAGATTTACATATCTTATTAGAAAAATCAAAAGTTTTAAAATAATCATTATTCAAAGACACTTCCAGATTTCTAACTTATCAAGCTTTCCATGAAGAGTAATTTCATTCAAAACATATTTGTGATTTTACCATTACTCCCTTAGGAATTACCCCTTTTTAGATTTTCTAGTACACCTATTTGTGACGTCATTTTCCAAATTGTTCCACCATGGCTAAAAACAGTGTGTGAGACATATATGGATGTGTCCCTCTATGTGTCAGCTTTCCAAAAAAGTTAGTTTCACTTAATTTGCATTTTTATAACTTGAGTTACACATATTTTACTACTGAATGGTTAGAACTAAAGTTTAAGCTTTTGGCTCAACTTTGAAAATTTATATCTTGAGTTAGAAAGCTCCTTTTTAGGTGATTTCTTTTAGAGTGTTTTATGATGTGTCTAGTTTTTGGTGAAAAACTTATTCCAAAAAATTTATATATTATGAATATCATGTTTCAAATACCTACTGCCAAAAAACAACCAAAAATCCAACATCTAGCATTTTCATGTTTTATGTCACTCCCTCAACATGAGGACCACACACCATATTTTTAAACCACATTTGAGTATGAAAACATAATAAAAAATTTAGAAATAGAGAAGAGCATGCAATGATTTATAAAAACATATTTCACAATCAACCATTCAAAAAATTTTATCAACAACACAAGCTTGAGGCATTCTAACCATATACAAGGTTAGAAGGCAACAATTCTTGAAGAAACAAAGAAGAAGCTCTATCTCTAGTGTAGAGGATTAAAAATAAGTCATTCTCTCCAACTTGCTAGAAGAGCTTGAGGTGTTAAAGGTGAGAGAACTTCTTGAAAAACTTGCTATGAAAGGCTAGTGTGTCTTGCTATAATATATTTATAAGAGTTGAAGATACAACTCGTGCAAGGCTACTGATGACTCATGGTTGGAAGTAGAATGATTGAAAAGGAGTTTGGAATAAAGGCTTTAATGAGAAAATTAAGAGCAAGGGAGGTTGAAATCTTGCATGTATATAAGTGTTTCTGCAAAAATATAAATGAAGCCAACACACCCCTTATATAGGCCTTAATGTCCATAGCTTTTAGGGATAAGAAAGGAGGGATTTTTTCTTTTATTTTATTCACCTAGTTAGGTTATTTAGTTAGTGTAACTAGTATTTGGAATCTAGTTAGACTTTCTAGTTTGCTTTAATGCCTTAGGAATTATTTCTTGTGTTAGTAAAACATACCATTTTTGTTTGACCAAGTCATGTTGTCTTTCTTGATTTACATCATGCTTTTTATGACACAAGTTATCATCAAATCAAAATTTGTGCCCTATAATGGTGATGATGATTTTGATGCTTTCCATACATGGAGAGATCAAGATGTTAAATTCATTTACATACAGTTATGTCATAAGCTTACATTGGATATTGCCTTGATCCATGCCTTTAACAAATTTTTGACACACACCATCCTTGCATGTGCATTCATGGTCGAGAGTTACACGCATTGTAGGCATGGATATATTTATTTTTAATTTGTCTTTCTACAAGAAGTAATTATTAATTTGTTAATATCACTTCTTAATTATCTTTGGTAAAAATCACTTTTAGCAAATTAACTAAAAGAGTAAATCCTTAATCTATTATTTTTATTACTAATTTGGAATCTATGTTGATTATATTAGTCTAATCCCTTTTTAGAGTATTAGTCCATTATATCATCATGAATCATTTCTCTTTTAATTAATTTAGTTGAGTTTTGATTCAATTTAAATGAGAATTGTGTCATAATTTCATTTATAGTTAATCACACTTTTTGTAATCTTAACCATAAGTAGTTTAATCCTTGTTTTAATATATTTTAATCTCCTAATTGGAATCCCATGATCATTAATTTATCTAATTACTAATTAGAGTCTTAATCCATGATTATAATATTTAAATTATTTATCTATCAGCATCTTATTCACACTATTAAATAAGTTGTCTGTAAAAAATTATGCTAATAAATTATTATTCTATGCTAGAGATTTGCTATTTTAGGTTAGTTTACCTTTTAACCATTTTAGGCATTAATCTAATGGCTTAGATTGATTCTTGTTTAAAGACATACTTAGGGATTTGTGCAATGTTATTGTTATAATTATTAAAGTAATGACATAATAGTAATTTCTTAAACCAAGACAAAAGTATTTTAGTAATTAGACAATGATAGTGACATTCTTGTAATTCTTTTTATCGAATAAGGATATCTTTATAATTTCTTTTCTATTATAAGGGTATTTTTATAATTTCTCTAAGTAATGATATTTTTGTAATTCTTTGCATCTTTCTCTAGACACCCCTAATTATTTTAATATTATTTATTATATTTTATGACACTTGTCCAATTTCCATTGGTTCTACTTATTATTCATTTGAATTATTAATTAAGTGTTCTCAATTACTTATATTAATGTACTTAATAATACTAAAGCTTAATTAATCTTTCTAATTAACTCCTTACTATTTGTTTCACTCTTTGACCTTTTGTTTGACTTTTTAACCTTTTGTTGACTTTTTATTTGTTATAAATTTATACTATTTTCTTGATCAATGTAATTTACTAATTACAATATCAATTAGGAAATTTAATCTTCATAATTAAATTGTCCTTGTTTAATATGCTTAATTTAGAGTCTATGTCTTAGACTACTTATCATTAGTCATTCTTTAATGTCCTTAGTCATTTATTTGAGCTAATTAATTAATCCTTGAATACGAGCTAACTCATATCTTAATTAGTATTAATCTAGTAACTTAAATTGAATTAATCTTATGGTGTTCCTATTTATATGCTTTGCTTATCACTCAACCTAATTTCTCACATAAACTTCTAATCCTTGATTAATGATCCTAGAAAGTGAGTAAGCTCTATTATGTTTTCCTTTAACTTGTGTCTATTTATATTGTGCCTTCTAACTATGTTAACGATGTTAATCAGTAATAAATAATCAATGTTGAGCTTTCCCTACGAGGCCAAGATCAACTGTCTAATGGTAAATCAATTGCTCAGTACTATCGAGTCAATTAGCCTAGACGAAATTTGGAATGTTACAAGTTAGGCGATGAGCATGAGGACTACGAGTTGAGCTTAAGTTGTTCGATAGCGTAAACATGGTCGTGATGCATTTTTTCAATTACCGTGAGCCACTTGATTAAAGTGATGAGCCGCTATTGATTTGGTGGGATGTTGTGTTCATGTCGCTTTCTTTGCCTGAAGTGATTTTTAGGTCCATTTTGGATGGCCTTGTAGTTGTTTGAGGGCGACTTGAGTGAGTTTAGGTCCGAGCTTGTATTGATTGGGGCAAGCTGTTGGTTTGTAGATTCAGTTGATTTGTACAGCTCTCAAGTTTGGTAATTGGCTATGAATTATGTTTTGAGTCCATGGAGGTTCCTCAAATGTGTACCTTCAGTGACAGAGTGGTACTAATCATGTATGTTCACATGGTATGTGTCGAATGATTATTCAGTCATGTGGCACATTCTTATCTTCGTCAGGGCGATTAAAGCCCCTAGTTCATTGATTACTCCAAGGTCTTGCTTTGGTAATGTGTAGGTTGGAAGAGAGTCTTTTGTTCCTTTTTCTCTTTATTTGTGACTTGAAGATATTGCCAGTGTTTCTCAGTTGACAAGACCTACCCGTTTAAGTATGAAATTAAGCTCCCATCTTTGAATTCGATTTGGGATGACAAGTTGCCTAGTCAGGCTATTGACTTTGCTTTGTTACAACTCAACCGAGAATGGCAGAGTACCTAGTTGGGGTGTTAATTCAGGACTTATCTTGAAATTCAGCTAGGAATGTTGAAGTAACTACTCAGGATGTGTACTAGGACTTCTATTGTGAGCTTAATATGTAAGCCTCTTGTTGCTTTACTTTGTTAGCTTTCTTCAGCTTGCATGCTTAGAGATCTACTAGTTCATTTCTCCATGTCACATGTATAGGATTATGCCATGGGAGGAGAAAGGTTGTTTCCATGCCTACCGATCTTTTGGTGAAGCCAGAAGTGGAATGGTCGATCCTTTTAGAAAGGAAATCTTATTGTCCTACAACAATAGTGCAGTTTTATTGCTTATGTTTGGTTGTCAATATGGTCTTCGAGTATTTGTAATCATCATGGAGTTTTGAGTCAGGTTGTGACTTAGAGACAGATAGGGTTCACCCAGGATACGAAGCTTGTCAAAACTTATCTTGAGACTCAACCTAAAAAGGAGGAGTGCCCATTCGAAATGTCGACTCCTGGGCTTATGTTGATCAGAGGTCAATTAGGAATGGCATGGTACCTGTTTAGATTGAAACTCAAGATTTATGAATCTTAAGGTGCCTAGTCAAATGTGGACTTCATGCTTGGTAATCTTTAGATTCCTGGTGGACTTGTTTACTTAAGATCCATTTTCTAGTTCATCCAAGAATAATGGAGCATTAGTTGACTTATCGACCTATGATTCGGTTGAGATTCGATCGAAAGTGGTGGAGCACCAAGTTGGTATTTCGATTTTAGGGTTTTAGGATAGTGCTTAGCTTATGGATTTTGTGCCCTAATCATAGTTAGTCATCATCGGATTATGACACATTATGTTGACCTTCTTTTACACGAGACCTAATTGTGGGGAATTAGAGTCTTAGGAGTGTTATACTATAACTTGGAGGTATGAGAGCATACCGAAGTCATAAGGGTGCATTGGAGTCATGATGTAAGCTTGGCTTAGCCTATAGAAGCGAATCAAAGTTATAGAAAGAGATTAACCTGGTTGCATATGAGTGAACCGAAGTCATTGTGAAAGCTTGGTCTATTGCTTTATTTTTGTGCTTTCAAGTTATGATCGACTAGTAATGTTGTAATTAACTAGTAGTACTGATGTTTTCGTTTGCATTGTTCTTATCTATATGTAATGTTCGTTCATTGTGAAAGTCTTTTCTTTCTTTTGAGAAGTCATTATTGCTACAATTTGTTTCATGTTTTGGAATGTGCTCGAACTGTCCGAGAACATCCTGTCATGGCACGTTGTGTGCTCTAGAACATGCTTAGAGTTGGTCTAAAGACATTTTTTCATTGCACCATGAGCTCTAGAATGTGCTTGAACTTGGTGAGAACATTCTGTCATTGCACGTGTGTGCTCTGAATGTGCTCAGAGTTAGTCCAGGAGATCCCGTCATTGCACGCGGATTGTGCTCCTAAGTGCCTTCTAGCTTGGATAGTGAATTAGGGAAGGCCCTTATTTTGCACATAAAAAATGATATAGATATGTCTCGTATACAAAAAATATTTTGATCATAAATAAATTGAATTTGAGATATAAAAGATATGTCTTTCATTAAAGGAATCTTTATGAGATGTAAGAGGATATGTCCTGCATAAAAAAATCTTCAGATTATAAATAAGATCATTCTGAGAGTAGTAAAGATATATCTTGGGAGACGAGAACGTAGCTAGGCTTAAAAAGGCGGAGTGCCTAATAGGGATGTCGACTAAGGCTTGTCTGAAACTTGGCCTGAAAAGGTGAAGTGCCTATTGGGATTGCCGTCCAGGGCTTTTTTAGACTCTGAAAAGGTTGAGTGCTTAGCGAGGATACTGAACCAGGGTTTGCTGGAAACTCGACCTTAAAAGGCAAAGTGCCTGGTGGGATTGCTAGACAAGGCTTTAATGTCCGATGATTTGATACTTAGAAGTAAGCCAGGAAGTAATATGCTTATGATGAAAAATCAGAGAGTTATATATATTGCATTCATGAAGAACTGGTAAGGTTTATAGAAAACTCCTCGTGATCTGTGACCTTCTTCAATTCTTGGGGGTATGACAAGTATGACAATAATATATCAAGATATATAGTATACCAACACCACATAAATTTTTCCAGATTAAAATATGTTGATTTTGAATTTTTCATATCCGAAAAGCCATGACAGTAATGACTCTAGAAAATCTTTGAATAAAAAATAATTTCTAGAAAGAGGAGGTATGCTCACCATCCAAGAGACCTACAAATTACTTTAATTCTAACATAGGGGCATACTCATTATGTAAATTAAAATAATTGGAGTCTGAGAATAAGATATTGATTGATGTGGATATATCTGATGTGAAAATCTTCAAATCATAAATAAATTGGTTATGAGAATAATAAATACATATCTTGTTAGATTTCAGCCAAGAGACGATGATATAATTGGGCAGTGTGGCAATCTAGTTTGGCTGGAGGTGGCATTGGAGCTTGGCCACGTGGCAATGGAACATATGTTAAGCACTTAAAGATATCTTCGCATCGTCCTTGATTGAGAATTGGGATAAGCTGGATCATATGTTAGGTGAAGATGGCTAACCATGATTGTTAAGCCAAGTTGATATGTCATTCCTGAAAAAAATGAGATATGAAAAAAAGAGATATGATATATATATATATATATATATATATATATATATATATATATATATATATATATTTGCAGCTATGAAACACCATACTAGGTGTTTGGTGTAGTGGAAGTGAGTGCCTCTTAAAATTGTGAAGGTGTTGTTTGAATCCTAGCTTTCGTTTTTTTGCTTCTTCCCTTTATTTTGGGTTTGGGCTTATGTGTCCAAGGTGGGTTTGGGGTGTGAGAACACCATCACAACCTTACCTACCCTTTTCTCTTCTCTGAACGCATCTTGCAGCATCCATGTAGGTCACGATGTGGAGACCTAGTCTTTCCGTGGCGGCATGTGGGCTTATGGGAGTGATGCGGCGGCATGCTACACAGAAGGATGAGCACATTTTGGCCTCTCTTTGACGGGTTCAATGGTGCCGCCATCATGGAAGTATGTGAGTATGCCGGTTAGAGGACCATGGCTGATTATACCATGGTGACGATGAAATGGAGCAGGAAAGGATGTGGCTGGTGTGGTTGAAAGATCAACGATGGCCTCCATGCGATGGTAAGTTGCGTGGGCAACCATGGGTTTGCTTTTGTGATGTTCTTTCTTCTCTCTTGGCCAAAAGGCGGTGCAAAGTTATGGGCTTGTGGTGGATCTTGTGGCTATCATCATAAAAGGCTATTTTCGATGGTCTGGCTGGCGCCCTGTGGCTGTGAGCACTGGAACACGCAAGGGTTGTAACATAAGTTTACTGTATTTTCTAGAAACACAATTTCTCTAAGAATAGTAAACTAAATTTGTACATGATGTATTGATAATGGACATGGAAATTCATTGATATAATTGTTAGATTTTTTGCCACCATGATGAATATCATGAAATATGCTTCAGTCCCTTTTTTAATAACTAATCGTGGTTGAAGAGTGTTATGGCTTTACAAACTGTGTAGTTGTATAAAAAAATCAACCTTAGTTGCATAGTGTGCTTGATTGTTTGTGTTAACAAAAGAAACGAAATTTAATCCATGTGAAAACACAAGTTCTTTTGGAAATTTCTATTGCCAAGTATTGTGTTGTCCAATTTGGAGCAATATATATCCATAATTTCAAGTTTCCTTGCATCAAATTAACGATAAAGTCATAGTGAAATATCATATGGGAATCAATTTATTTGACAATCTATATGCTTTGTTTTTGCATCAATATTGTTTTTCACAAAAACTTTGATTCACAAAACTTAAACGATTTCGCAAAGAAAGAGACTCTATTTCTCCGTTCCAGATTCCCAAACTACTTTGAAAAGTGTTTGGTTGTGATATAAAGAGATTTCCTAATGAAACTAAGTGTAAAAGTTTGAAAAGTAAAAATAGAAAAAATAAAGTGCTGAAAAATAAAGATAAATGGAAATGCAAATTTCATTGATTCATTGTGTGTTGAGATATCTTGATTCAATCTAGTACATGGCTATTTATAGACATAACGAAGTAGTTATTCATTCACTAACTACACTAACATATTCCTAAACGTGGACCTAACTCTTAGCACTAAACAGGCTAACCTTAGCTAATTTTGGTAATAAGTCTTGGCTAATTCTAGTCTACAAGCTAGCCAATGCTTTGTCATGTGTCCTATTTTATATGGAGAATTTCGACATTCTTCTATAACCTCCAGAACCATTATTCACTCACTTTTCCCATTAATTAAATCAGCAACCACTTTCTTTAACTGCCCTATTTTCATGGAAATGGTTGCAAACTTGGTCAAAGCTCATTTATTCATATTCAAAAGAACATGTCCCCTTCAACCAAATTCCAGAAGTGATTCATGGGTGAACAAGTGTCATGATGACTAAGGCCCAATGTGAGATCCATTCCCTTAGTTGAACGCTAGCCTCTTTACAAGGCTAACTATTTCCTGATGGATATTTAGCCAAGGTCAGTCATTATTAGCCTTCAAGCTTTAGGAACATTGAGTATGGGTGGATAAGCATCTTCGAAGTTTTAGAAAATATCTTAATTAATATTCCTCTAACTTTAACATAATAAAAATAGAAAAATGGTCAAAATAGTATCGAAACAGCCTTTTCAAGATCGAAACAACCGCAACCGGGCTTGTGTTATAGTAATGGATAATGAATTTGAGGTTAAGGATTTTCCCATTACCTATGAGACGTAGGGTTCAAAAACAACAATGAATTTGACTATGCTAGTTAACCAAAAAAGGCCGCTATATAGTTGACAAGTATTTTCATTACTATGCGCGCACGTGTAATGTCAATGTGCTATTGACATTGATCTTGACAAATGGCCACGTGATCCGTGTTCACATGTCAATTTACAACTCTCCATTTGAAATACTCATTGTCAATAATACACCCAACATTGTTAATAATCCTTATTATTTTAAACAAAAAAATGGATTAAATAGATATACTCCAAGTGCATTTAACAGGCAAAGTTGTGGACTCCTCATAAATAACGAAATTAAATTGAGTAAGCCAAAAACAAGCATAATAGTCGCGCGAAGAAATTAAAAAGACGCACATTTTTGTAATGAAGTGAATGTAGTCATGTATACTCTCAATGTCCCTGCGTAGAGATATAAGCAAATGAGAAACACAACTACTTGAGTTCTATTTACTTTTTATTTTTATACGCCTACATTTAGTGTATCTGTGATAATTAACAAATGATTTGTTACATTTAAAATTGATCTTCTCGGTATGAATTTATTTTTGAGAAAATTAATAATTTAGGAAAATGCATTTTGTTGTTATATATTTGATAGCTTATATAGGAAACATAATTCTAAAAGTCATTTCTCAAACCAACACATAAAGGTAAAAATAAGTCAAGTTATGCTAGACTGTCCTAAACAAGCTAGGCCTGTAATTAGAACATTAGGCCTGAAGCAACCTATTAGGTGTTAGAGGCTCTTTTTTTTTTTTTTGCTGGCCTAACCTGCCCGAGACGTCTAACTTGACTTGAAGCCTACTTCCAAAGCCTATATTTAAAATATGTTGTAAATCATATAATAGGTCATAATAAGGCCTAGGCATTTTAACATCGCTTAAATAGTTCTTCACAAAAACAATATAGAACAAAAAATATTCTCAATAATGGATTCTGAAAGCTTACTATAGGAGCAATTTTAAGATAACATCAAACATAAAAACTTAAGAACATCATCTAGCAAATCTAAACCACAATGATACAAAGACACTCTTAACTAGCACAATATAGAACCTTTGATCAGAGAATAACAACAACATACATTTATGTATAGTTTCATTTAGCCAATATAAAGGAGAGAAATGCAACTAAATCTAGCTAGGATAAAAATCAAAATCTTGATAGCATTTCTCATTTATCAAATTGTTCAAATACAAAATATTCCCAAGTATCATTATAGCAAAAACATTACAATACAAACAATACCTTAAGATTTATGATAACATCATAAACTTTCTTAACGACACATAAATATCAGGTATTGTTGGATTTAGTGAGGAAACAACAGATCCTTTATCAAGTAGAGGAAATCAAAGAGCAAAAGAACTAAGCATCCAATCCTAGAAAAAAATTAAATAAAATAAAAAATTGGCGAAAATTCTCAACCATCAAAGATCTAGAAGAAAACCCAATTGAGCAAAGATTAAAACTTCAATCAAGATTTAGCGGAAATGCACTTATTAAAGACGATCGAGAGTGAGGCTAAGGATGGTGGTGCGAGGTTGAGGCTGGTGCAAGGCAATGATGTGATGTGGTGACGACAGCATGACACGAGGCCAGGGATGGTTTAATGAACGCGAGGCTAAGGCTGGGGTTATGGCATCGGCATGAGGGTGGTGAGGCGCAGGAGTGCAAGGGTGGTGTGATTACAATATGATGCGAAGCTGGGGATGGTTTGACGAATTCGAGGTAGAGGGTGGTCCTGTGGCTACAACGGTGAGAAGGTGTAGGGGGCGGTGCAAAGGTGTGGGGGTAAGAGAGGCTTAGGTTTTTACTTTCAAAATTAGGGCTGAGGTTCTCATATGTGATTTGAATCATGTAACTATGTGATGTGATGTGGGTGAGAATTCCTGACTCTATTGTTTAATTTAATTTATTTTTACAAACAAATACAAGTATGAACTATATTAGTTGTGTGGAGTATTAACAAATAACTAAGTTATCATAGTGGTGTGTGTACTTTACTAAATTGGTTGCAGTGGCAAATGCTCCTTCCCCTTAACCAATGGTCTCAGGTTTGAATCCTAGGTATGGAATAAAGAGGCATGTCCCCTATGAAATCTCAAATGGTCGAACAGGATTGCCTTCGATTAGAGAATACATATGGAAAACAATTAAAAAATAAAACATTTCTCAATGAAAATTGGCCTCCTTTGTGTGTGTTCTATGTTTTCACTAGTTGTTAGAATATATATATATATATGTATTGCATGTGCACATTCTAAAATCATACAGACGGGTAAATTGCATTTAAACCCCTAAACTATAAACCTTGTGTACTTTATCTGAAAACTTTAAAAACGTGCAAGACCTATAATGCAAATTTACCTTATTCAAAGAGAATGGATAAATTAAGGATTGACTAAACCCCCAAATGGGTAGTGGCACCCTAAATTAGTCCTTAACAACCACCCACTAACTCAGGTTATCCCTCACCTCCAATCCTACCACCTCCACCGCTACACCCACACCTACCTCCATCTTCTCTTTCATCTTTACTCCCACCTCGACCTTATTATTTCTCTCTGACTGAAGCCTCCCATCTCAAGTTCAACTTGGTTCATTAATTCAACTCAACATAAGCGCAATGTGCTTGCATTGTTCGTGGAAAGACAAGCATTGTCGCATTGTTGGATGCTAGCTAGCTGACTAATTAAAAGAGCATATTCCAAATTCTCTTTTCAACCTTAAGGATAGATCCTTAAGTTGAAAAAATTATCCATTTATGTACTGTAAGACCTCTTCTTCTCTAGTTGCTATTATTTTGTGATGAGTATGCATAGCATTACATTAGGATTGGGACTGAGGTTTAGTGGTTGGCTCTCACCTTTCTACATTTTTTTAGCGATTGGTAACTATCTAAAAATAATGACTACACCTAACTCCTTTGATTGGCAAACAATACCCCTCAATACTTGTGAGAGATTAGAGCGTTTTCTTCTTTATTTTGGCACTAAAGCTAATTAGGCTAATTTGTTTGCCTTAAAGTTCATTTCCCTTGGGATGTGTGACAAGATAATATGTTGAATGATTTTAATAAGTTTTTCACAATGGCAAGATACTTCTTTAAGTTTTCACATAAGCATTTGTATTCTTTCAACACTTATTTAACTACAAGCTTGGGAATCACCTACTATCTTGACATCCTTAACCCCCATTTTGACCAACATTTTCAGTCCTAAAATTAGAGCTTCATATTTAGCTTCATTATTTGAGCATATTTCATCGATGACCAATTTAAATGTTGTTAGCTCACTCCATGGGGAAATGATAAACACCCCTAGGTTTAAAGCCAACAAAATTTGTGTCGCCTTCTATTGGGATTGGGGGTGATCGACTAGAAAATTAGCCAACACTTGCCCCTCATCGCTTTTGTCGGCATTTAATAACATTATAATGAGAAACAACATAAATGTTGGATTAAATTAAGTAACACTTGAGTTTGGTACAAGCAAAATACAAAGATAGACACAATTTTTCAATTGAGCAATATCTTGTCTCGACATCATTAAGAGTTTGACTAAGGTAATACATTAGTCCTTTTAGCTGTGGTGCCACCATAATAGGAATGTTTTTACGATATTCCTTGATTTTATCAAAGGCCTCCTGATGATCGTTTTCCTATCTAAATTCTTCACCATCTAAATTCTTTTACCAAATAGTTTGGATAAATTTGGCTTTGAGCAACCATTGGATTTCTTCTTTTACCTTTGGGATTATTTCTAATAAGAATCTTCTCGAGGGTTGCTTTAAGGTCGAGCATTTGCTTTTGTCAATAATTAGTGCTCCACTAATCTTCGACTTACACCAAGCATATCCTCATATTCCCATGCAAAACAATAACTGTACTTCCTTAGGATTTCTATTAAAGAAACCTTTGTACCTTCAAGGAGTATTTTGCTAATATAAGTGGGATTGCTTATGTAACATCCTCTCCTGTTTTATGGATTAAAAACTTGTCCTCATAAACCAAAACGAGTCTTTTCAGTGTGTTTTGTCCTCACTCACACACTTCCTGGAAAACTTCCCAAGAGGAAACCTATCCCAAAATTTCTCCAAGTCAAGCACACTTAACCATGGAGTTCTTTAGTGATGGGCTACCGAAAGAAGATGTATCTTGTTGGCATAAGTAGTACCAATCAATTCATATAAGTCATCCTTAACTGTATAGTCCCATACCCATATAGCCTTGGGACCCTTCTCATTCTGGTGTGTAATCGGTTCATTCATGTACCCTTTGGCTTAGAGGCCTTGCAGGAGCCACTCCTTGTCCGTGTTTTCTTACATCGATCAATCCCGTCTTGTCACTAGGCGTTACATAGATTATAACACTCCAAAATTTATTTCAAAAATTAATTTGACCTTTATTAATGAGAATTTTAAAAATCGCAGACATAGCAATGATGAGGACGGTCCAATGGACAAGTTAAAAAAAAAAGAAAAAAATATGAATAGTAATCGTGCAAGCCCGCAGGCTTGTCCTGACCATCGAAACCCTCGAATCGGGACCTAGAGATGTTAGACTGAGAAATTATAGGATTAAGGTTAGAAATGGTTAGAAATAATAATTTTAGACCCGAAACTTAATTTCAGGCAATATCTATTTTTCCGTATGGTATTTTACCCGTTTGGTAATATTCGATGGACTTCTTACACCATATGAGACTCCAGTACAAATTGAACACTTCACTAGAAAAGTGTGTGGCTTAGAAGAAGCCACACTATTGTCTTCCTAGGAGCCAATGACATGTGCCCAAAATTGCATACATTTATCTTGAAGAAAAACCATTTTATCAATTTTATTTATTACACCATTATCACAATATTACAAGACAAGTATCTTAACATTTCTCTACCCAAAAATTTAGACCAGCAACCCCCATATTTATCCATCTTCATCTTCTTCCCCTAGAAAACACAAGAACCCTAGCTAGAAATATAAACTTCACCCATAAACTCCATAACCATAAGCTTAACCTACATACTATCCTTGTAACCTCAAATCAACTCCTATTAACAAACCCTCACCTCATCATATCAACCATCTTAGCTACTGCTCTTGCTTTGTTAGAAGAGGATTTGAGATGGTTAAATTAAGAATTGGGTGTAGGAACTCTTGAAGGGAAGCCAAGAATAAGAATTAGAGTTCTAAGAGCCAAGTAGGACTTTATTTATCCACTTTTCTTTCAAATTTATTCTGGAAATTTTTGATTTGATTGAGTTGATATTTTTTGTTTTATTGGTTGATAACATATGAATATTGATGTATGAATTTTGGTAGAGAGTTTTGATGATGTTAGAAAATCGATTTTCCCAAAACATGTTGTAAACTAAGTTGCTAAATCTCGGATTTCCAGAAGCAGCTCAACTTACATGATTTTTATGATTAGTTTAGAGACATAATCATGGGCCAAAATTTTTTATATGATGAAGCCAACATATAAGTATTTCCAAAAATTTTCTTGCCTCATCTTAAGCACTTTTGCTAATTTTAAAAATTGAAAAACCAATAGGTCAGGGTTTCTGCCTACACAGTCCATTTAGTCCTAATTTGTCTAATTTTGTTACCCTAACAAATGATTGAATTTTTAGCTAAAGTTTTTACAGGATGTTGAGAACATCTATAGGTCTAACCATAAAATTTTGTACATAGTTTTGGATTCATTTAAGAGGGTAGAAAAATTAAGACTTTTGACTATTGGCTGAGGTTGTGTAGTTGGTAACCTTTGAATTTGTGAAATTTTTTAATAGAGATGGAGACCTTATTTTCCTTTGAAATTTTTACAAGGTCTCATAGACATGTTAAACTAACTCTGAAAATTTATTTGGATTTATTTTGATTTCATAATTTTCTTAAGAATTGGAATTCTAGCATGCTAAACTAGCCCAAAAGATGATGAAATGTTTATGACTTGACTTTATATTAAATGAACTTATCGATGATGTTATGCATATACAATGGTGAATGTTTGAAATTGAAAGTATTGACAGATGCTCTATGAGCCAAAATTGAGATAAGGAGTAATATGTGTGCATATATAATTGAGATGCACACATAAGTAAGATGCATATATGACTATGATGCTTGTATATATGGACTCTATTGATGGTGTTATGTTCACAAGATTGTGAATACTTTTGACAATTGTTTATATATGCGAGAAAAACATGAGATTATGTCTTATTGGTTCGGAGAGTAAATTCGGTTAGTTAGGGAGTAAACCCGGCTACCCTTGAACGGAGTTGGGAGAAAACCTAACTACCCTTGAATTGAGTCGAGAGCAAACCTAGCTAGAAATAGATCTGTGTAATTGGAGAGAAAATCCAATATCATGTTTAGGAATGGGTTCAATCCTAAAAGGCAGTTTATTTCCCTAAAGTGGTCTAAGCCACCATAGTCGAGGGCCAAAACGTTAAAGTAACAAGTGTCCTAGGTAGTCCCCTATGCCATGTGCTAAGCAACTAAGTTTATCGCTTTATTAAGATTAAGATGATTTTATTTCAGCTTAACATTATATACTTTGAAGATGATTTTATCTCAGCTTAACATTATATACTTTGAATAATGATGGTGAAATAAAATGGACTTGCTTCGGATAATGATTTTTTTAATTAATATGACTGTTATTAGTTATTTTATCGGCATACAAGACTTTGAGAAATAAACCAAAGCAGCTAAGGTAGATAATGATGACAATTGTATATGTATAGGAGTACCTACCTAGAATTTTTAGAATTCTCATCCCTATTTGCATTCTATGTCTACCTAGGTTCAGGAGATGACGTTCGCTAGAAAGTTAGTGATACCAAGAACTGCAGCTAACTACACTATGTTAGGAACTATAAGCGTAGTTGTTGAGTTTTATTTCCAGTAGATAATGTTTTGTACTTTAATTTATTTTGATGTGTTTTAGATAGTCCTTATGGGGACTAAGTGATATATGCCCTATAATTGGTGGATGGCTGTATATTATACAATATGCTGATGTTTTTAGTACTTTGAGAAAACTTGATGAGACTCGTTTATGCACTGTTTTCTCCCTATTCATAAGGTTTCAACTATATGTCACTAAGCACTAATGCTTCATACTAATTGAATATGAATAAGGAAAAATAAACGAGTCCACTATTATATGGCATATAATTATGATATGTAGTACCATACTCTTAGTTATGGTGTTACCTAGGTGGAACACTATGATTAAAGGGGATGTTACACTTAGACCTTTGACATCTCAGGTTTACCTCTCTAATGGGTCTTGTACTTCCATTCTCATTACAAGAAAAGCGGGGTAACGACACCATTACCAATGGGTTTTTTTTACGGGTAAGGTATATATCGACGAGTGTACCAACGGTAATATTACCGACCGTAATTAAAAAACCTATCATTTTGACGTGTGCACCGACATGTAATAAAATATTTACCCGTCAGTACAAGTAGATAAAAGGCGTCACCATGGCCGTCAGAGGCATATTTATACCGACGGGTTATTTAATTTACCGATGGAAGTTTAAATAAATAAAATAAATTTTTTCATCTTTTATCGATGGTCACCCCCAGTAAAAAATAACAATTTTTTTTAAAATGCCCCTATTTAACTATGAAGTGATTGGTAATTTATTATTTATTTATTTATATAATAATCTAATTATCAATTAAATTGATATTAGATAAGAAAATAATAAAATGAATTAATTAAACTGATTAAATAAAATATCAAATTATGACAATAAAATATATACAAATTACAATAAATGTAAAAAATATCCAGAATGAAAAAAAAAATGAAGCTAGAAAAAAACTAGCTGAACTTGTGGGCGTCGACATCATCGGCTACATCGGCATCATCATTATCATCATGATCATTAGAACCATCGTCGTCATCGCACCATCTGATTATGAGTGGCCCTTAGAGATGGAGGGGAGTGGGATATGGGGGAATGAGATTTGGGGGAGCGTCTTGTTAGAGGAGGATCCTGAATCCTACATGTTCGGAAAAAGGTCATCACATCTGAGTGATCTTCTCCTACATCTTCCAAACTTAGGCTTATCTTTCTTTGCTTTCTCCTCCTGGATTCCAAGGAGAGCTTAGACTCCCATATCTCTCTTAGCTCCTGCCACCGCCTCGGAACTGGTGAAGGAGTTTTGCTTGTTGCTCTTGAGCTCCACGTTGAGGGCATGCATGCTTCCTTAGGGCATCATCCTAGTAGTTGACCTAGTGGTAGAGGATGGAGATATACTCTTAGGGTAGTATCCCATTTCATATATGCCACCTTTGTAAAAGCCGCCAACCACTTGGGTCCAAACATTTTCCTAATTTGGAGGAGGAGGAATGTCAACATCGCAAGCCTTAGGCGTCTGGGTCTAGTATTAGGTTCTGTGCCTACTCCTAGAGGTCTCTAAACTCACGCTGCAAAGGAAAAAAATATAAAACACAATGTAAGTTATAATTATGACATAAATGAAATAATAATAAAAATTAAGTAAAGATATGACTAAATTCAAACTTACATAGGTCGCCTTAAGAGCGAGGGTTGACCTCTCCAAACTCCCCCCTTTACTCACCTTTTCAGGTGTGGGTTTCTTGAAATAGCTCCCCTATGTCGAGGGCGGCTTAACTCCCGCCTGCACAAATAAGCACAATAAAGTCATAAAAATATAGTATTTGCCACAATTCAAATATAGTAAAATGTAAAAGGATTAAAGAATTACCAAACACTTTCGGTCCCCTGGGTGCTTGACCCACTCATGTGCAATGACCCGCCTTCTGTGAGGCTCGATTTATCTTTCCTTTATCCAATATATCCTTGAAGGTTGGGTCGCTGCCTAGTGGCGCTAGCTCAACTAGGTGGCATCATTTAGCCACGAGCTATTCATGTGTCCCTTACGGACATCATGAAATATATCCGTATTCGCTTGGAGGACCTAATCCTCCAAGCCCTCTTCACTGCGGGCTCATGCTCGGGCTAAATGTAAAGGTTTTCTGCATATACAAAGTCACAGCACATAAGTGATTATATATAAGCATATAGTTAAATAATATAAATATATATTTTAGGAAAAGCGAATAAAGCATAGAATTATCTTCCACTCCTTCCACTATGACTCATTGACATCAAGAAGGATGTCGTCCATGTGGGCCACAGATAGTTATATCGACTCTTATAACCTCTATGATCCTATGGTGAGTTGCCACAAATGGATGAAAGCTATTACATAAATAAAACGAATAAAAAAATCAAAATTACTAAAATATCATAAGCAATGTAAAATTAAAATATAATAAAAAACATGTTTCAACTTACCTATCTTTACCGTCAGCCTTCTCCTAGCTCCATCAAGCCCAAGTGGCCTCCCATCTACGTCCGTGCCTATGACCCAGTCGGGAGGAGTGATGGATGCGAGGCTGGGAGTCGAGGCGGTGGTAGGCTAGGCAGTGAGATAGGGCAGTAGTAGGGCTAGGGAGGGTTGCTATGCGAGTGGGCTATGAGTGTAAATACGGGGGAGGTGTGGGCCTGGCATACCCAGGAATGGGTATCATCCTGAAGCTGGGTCCTGATGGTAGGGCTGGGGTAGAAGGGGAGGTGGTGGAAGGAACGGTGGAGATGGTAAGAAGGGAGGTGGTTGAGGTGGTGGGAGGTGTGGTGGTTGAGGTGGTGGAAGGGCGATGGTTGAGGTGGTGGTGGGTAAACTAACCTTCCGAGGTTAGCCTTTGCCTCTACAGCCATACTAAAGTAATTAAAATGTAGTCCACAAAAAATATTAATTAAATCAAGAAATTTCAAATAATTTCATAATAATATTGCATATAATATTGAACACCTTAGTTAATTTGAAAGTGCAGTTTTCATCATCACTTTGTTGTTGATCACTAGGTGAATCATCAACACTACTATCACTTTTTTCATCTTCGTGATTTTTTATTGGGTGGTTACTTGTGCATTCAATTATGTCAACTTCCCTAGTAGTCAACGAAAGATGGTTTTCATAATTATCTACATCGATTCCTGCCCTTGAAGGGGTGGACCATCCACTTGATAAGCATCTTCAATAGTATCTTCCTCTATTTCAATCCTACCTCTTAGTTTTATTTTGTTCACAACCCTCCACTGTGACCTACTTTTCCAGGATAAGACATATAATATACTTGTTGGCATTTTAGGCTATAACAAATGGATCATAACTTCTATATCTTCTAGCGTGATTGATTTCAATGATTTTGTAATTGTTGTGTTGTCGTGTCCTAGTTAATCGGGTAAGATCATACCATTCACATTTGAATAGGACACATTTATTTGTGAGCTCACCCATGTACTCAAACTCAATGAATTCCTTAATGACACCATACCAATCACATTCTCGTTAGGATCACCTTTAACAAAAACACTTGTATTGTCTTTTTTCTCGCACCCCAATAACTGTGTGAAACTTGTACCCATTAACATAGTACATGGGCCAACTTACAGCTTTATTTTTGGTCCCCAAGCTAAATTAAGCAAATAGGGCATATTACACCATTATTTTTGTTATGAACCTATGTACATGAAGTTTAAAATGTCAAACTGACTTGTATCAAACAAAATTAACAGATAAGAATATATTAGGTTACATTATCTTAAACAAGTGAACTTACATGTAATCTAAACTAATCCAAAAATTGTTGAAAAGAATCTTGACTGTAGTTGCTCAAAGTATCTATTGTTGAAAATATATTTTACATTATTTTAAAGATGCATAACATCACACTTTCACCTAAAAAGGGATTGTTAACTTACAATCTGAATGGTTGCACCTCATCACAATTTATCAAAATATGTAAGTGTAAAATTTCACTCTTCGAAAGCCAGCCATCGGGGCATGCTCTTTTTACCAGCTCGACTAGGTTGATTGAATATAGACAAAGTTGGTGGAATAAAAATTCCCTCCATCTTCGTTAGACTAACCCAAGTTCTCCTAAATTAAACATGTGCTTGAAAGTAAAATAAGCAGAAATTTTATGTCTCTTTCGCTAAATAAGCTTGACATATTGATCCTTCCACTTGAGGCCTATTCTTCACCTTTTAAACCCTCTTATTTACCTTTCAAATGGATACATCCACCTGTATTAAACCGTTAACACACTCGTGCTTTATATGCCAAATGTATGGGCAAGTGTTCTATTGATTCAAAGAACCCAGGAGGAAAAATTCTCTCTAATTTGTAGAGAATTTTGGGAATATTATTTTCCATGATAAGCAGATTATTAACCCTAAGAGTAGAAGACCATAAATCCCTGAAACACTGATTCAACTTGGTTAGGGCTTCCAGACAACATCAGGTAGCTCTCTAAATGCAATTGGAAGCAAACACTCCATAAAGACGTGACAATCGTGGCTTTTCATGTGAACAAGCTTACCTATGCTATATTGACGCACCTACTTAAGTTAGAAGCATAATCATCGGCATTCTTAACTCCTTCAGCCACTAACAAACAGCTTGTTTCCAATTGGAACCAGGGCATATTTGGCCTTTGGTTTATAGAAACGACAATCTCTTAATTCTTGTAAATGCAAATCAGGCTTGTGCAATACTTAGCCAGATCATGCTTTGCCTTGTCATTGTCTTTGATTTGATCTGTATCCAATACAACAACTCCTAGAAAATATTTTGTTTGGTCCAATTATGGTATACCCATAACCTAGCCCTACACTACCTTTCCAATTTCTATTATTTTTGGAAAATCCTTAACTTGACCCCACATTTTGCAGCCACTTAGTCTAACTAGTGGCTCATCATGTTCAACATAATTTCTTTTAAAGCGTATCTACTTCGCCTATATGGATGATCAGAATCTAAGTACCTTCTATGACAATCAAACCAAGAGTTCTTTCCTCCATGTTTCAAGGTGAATCCTTTAGTATCCTCCATGCAAATTGAGCATGCTAATTTGCCTTGGGTCATCCATCCAGACAACATTCCACAAGCTGGAAAATCATTGATGGTCCACATTAATGTAGCTTTCATCATGAAACTTTGTTGAAATGTCGTAAGTAAGAACACCCTGGCACCACAACTCATTCAATTAATTAATTAGGGGTTGAAGATACACATCAATCTTAGCTTTTAGATTATTAGGGCCAGGGGTTATACATGTTAAAAACAAGTAAGGATCTTTCATGCATATGTCAGTAGGGAGATTATAGGGCATAACAACTATAGGCCAATAGGAATAGGGTTTGCTAAATTGGTTATTCGAAGTAAATCCATTTGAAGAGTTCCAATCTAACATTTTGGGTCAAAAGCTAAATCAGGATATTGTTGATCAAACTTTTTCCACGCATCACTATACGATGGATGCATCATCACACCATCATCCCTCTGATTTTCACTGTGCCACCACATATGAAGCTGAACTCATGATGCATAAAGTCTTGTGAGTCTAGGGATTAAGGGCAGATGGTGCATTCTTTCTAAGTTACATCCTTATACCTCTTACTTCCACGTCTCTTGGGTTTAAACCTAGGCTCTTGGCAGAACTTACACTTAGTCAATGAAATATCATCTTTATAATAAAGCATGCAACTTTTCAAGCAACAATCAATCTTTATTTCCTTCAACCTAAGTTTAGAAATTAATTTTTAGCTTGATAAAAATCTTTTGGAATTACATCGAGGTTTGGACTTAGCTTACTTGTCAATGTAGCTGACTGATTAAAGAACTTTGGCTTTGATTCCCTTCGGACTTAATGCTCAATATTCAAACTGCTAATGATAATTCAGAGTGCACATAATCCTCCCATAAAGGTTGATTGGCAGCTTCTAGGAGACTATAAAACAAGCAACATCTTGGTTTGGCTCTTTACTAAGGCTGCAAATAAAGAGCAGCAATTCAAGATCAGCAAACACCATCTCTTGATGCCTAACCAGGTTATCCTCCCATAGTACATTACCCACGTCGTGCTAAGTTACATGGATCCCACTAGAACTACTTCCAGTTTGAAACATACCCATTTCATTCCATGCATTAACTACCTCCCCATGCTCGATCCAAACCCAATACTCAGGCATGAATCCTACTTTTACAAATGAACCCTTATTGTATCATAATCCAAATACTTCCTACATTTGCACTTATTACATGGACACCTAACTTTTGCTTCATTCATAAACTATTGTGTTTTACATGCCACACTCATAAATTCTTCAACACCACTATAAAATTCTGGTTTAATCGCTCATTAGGATGCAATCTATCATACATCCATGATTAATTTGAAGGTAACATTATGCTTGTGATTAATCATAGACCCTACAATTTGGTAAAGATGTCAAGTTATTACTTTCAAATACAAATTCAATTGCTATTTAAATTTTTAGTACAACTACTTTTAATCTTATTCCCATAAGAAATATTCTAACAAATTTTGATATCTCCCTTAAATTAGGAGCTTCCGTCGTCAGATATTTCTTTTAATTGGTCTTTAAAACACATGCAATTGGTCTTTAAGTTTTATTTATATTATTACTTTCAAACAAATCCAATTGGATTTTAAGTTTTTTAATACAATAATTTACTTTTATTTAATCATTTTTCTAAAAAAATTTTAGGAAAATTTCAACAATATCTTCCCTTAAATTAGGAGCTTCTGTCATTAGATATTTATTTTAATTGGTTTTTAAAACACACTCAATTAGTCTTTAAGTTTAATTTAAGTTATTATTTTTAAGCAAATTTGATTGGCTTTTAAGTTTTTTTTAATATAGTTACTTTTATTTAATCTATTATTCCTCAAAAAAAGTTAACAAAATTTTGACACATCTCCCTTAAATTGCGAGCTTCCATTGTTATATTTCTTTTATTTGGTCTTTAAGTTTTATTTAAATTATTATTTTAAAACAAATTCAACTAGCTTTTAAGTTTTTTAAATATAGTTACTTTTTTTAATCTATTATTCCTACAAAAATTTTGATAGCATCTCCCCTTAAATTAGGAGCTTCCATTGTTAAATATTTTAGTTAATTCAACAATTATACATATTATTATAAAAATCAACAATAGAATAGATATAGTGAAATAGTTATATTTTAATAATTACATACAATTTACATAATCCTAAAAATCGTTCTATTCGCATCCCTTATAACTTCACAACATGCATCCTGAATCTGCAAACACAAAGAATCTCACAGCAAATAATGCAAACAAGTAAAAAACCTCTAGCCCTTCCCCCTAGTGATGCAATCCCATTTCTACAACTCTATCCTAGAAAACATAAGTCTCTATATATCCTATATACATATTAAACCATTAAACGATATAAATAACAAGGATTTAGTTACTAACCTCTATAGTAGTAAACAAAATACAAAATGTGGGATAGCTCTTGACGTCCAACTAAATTCAATCCTGAAAATCCAATATGATAAATTTAAATCAACACACTTATATACATAGAAAACATAAAATAACATAAAGAGTAAGAATGAAAAATTGACCCAAAATCATAATCGTTGTCACCCTTAAACAAAACTCCTAAATTAACAAATTAACAACAATAATTACTCCCCAATGCAATAAAACGCAACACTATGGGCACCCATAAATGAACGGAAAAAGTAAGCCAAATAGAAAAAACTAAACCGATTAAAATACTCAACAAAGCCCCTAGATCATAATGGTAGCCTCCATTTCTCAAATAGAGCTCCGTAGTGGCACACAACAGGAAAAGTATGGCGCCGAAGTTTAGAGAGAAAGGGGGTTTAGAAAGAGAGAGGATTTAGAGAGTGAAGAGGAAGAAGATTCACGGGGTATAATGGGGTTTACCGATGGGTAATTGATTAGTGAAATAGTGCGTTTCAATTGTTAGTGATTACCAATGGGTTTGCCGAAGAAAGCTCGAAATACCAAAAGTTGTGCACAACTTGTGAACTTTCAAAAACCCATTGATACACCCATCGATAATAAATAATAATTAATAATTTTAAAAATAAATATCTGTTGGTAAACCAATCGATAATATTTAATATAAACAATATAAAATTTTTTATTAAACACCCGTCAATATACGTTGGCTATTTAATAAAAAATAAACTTAATGTTAAATTCACTCTTCGTCAACATGTCAGTAATCTTTAATAAAAATAATTAAAAAATAAATTATTTCAACTAGTTGGTATAACGTTGGTCCATTTAATAATAAATAAAAACAAAACATAATGTTAAATATACCCGTCCCTTAACTTCGGTAATATTTAATAAAAATAATTAAAAAATAAATTATTAAATACCCGTCGGTACATCCATCGTTAATTTTACCAATAAATTCGAAGACAAAATTAAAAAAAAAAATTCAGGACAACCATCGAACACTATGCATGCCAAGTGGCGCGTGGTGGCGCCAACATTTATCGACATTTCACGACGGGTGCATGGTGCATGTTATCAACAGCCACGATTATTTCCAAAAACCCGACATCTATTTGAGATACCATCGATAATTACAGTTAGTTCGTACTTATTGGCAATTTCTGGAATCCATGTTTTTCTGGTAGTTTCCTTTATTCTTTCATCAACTTTTTGAACCCTAAGGAAGCATTATCTTATATAAAATCAATTGTTGTGCCGAGCTCGGTATACTTGTTGTTGGCCAAATAGGTGGCAATCAAGCTAAGTGGCTTAACCAATCCATATCTAGACTTTATTTTTAGGCCGCTTCAGAGCCTTTGGCATAGCCTCATTCCTTCATCTCCTACAATGCACTCCTCAATAAAATCATGGTCAATGGTGTTGTCAATCTCAATCGGCATGATTGTAGAATTATAAACCTTTCCTAGCCGACCCAAGTTGCATCCTAACTATAGTATTGGTGCATTAGGACTTGAAATATTAATTCTAATTTGAGGAGGTGACAATAACCTCCATCAAATTTTAACACCGTTGTTGAGGAGGCATTGATACTTAGTTGTGTAATTACTTTTTTTTTAATTTTTGTCCTTAGTTTATTTTCATTCTTTGAGATTGTTCCCTTAGGGAACAATCTCATGTTTTGATCATCTATTTACTATTTCAGGTGATCCAGGAAATATGGGAGAACGCTATTGTACACTGAGGGAGTTCATCGCTCTTGACTCTAACCAACAGCCCTTGGCAATTGAATATCAAGGCTCGACAATGACTTTGAGCTCAAAAGTATATGATTCATGCTTTACCCAAGTTCCATAGGCTATCTAAAGAGGACCCACACTAGCATTTGAAGAAGCGAGCACATGGTGTACTCCGGCATGAGACCCAATAGGGTGAAGGTGAATGATGTCAAACCTAGAGCATTCCCTTTTCTCTAGAGGGTGCTATAGAAAATTTGTTTTTCAACTTACCAGATGGGATTGTGAATAACTGGATAGAGATGAAGAGAATTTTCCTTGAGAGGTATTTTCCTGCCTTCAAGAGTAACTTCCATCAGAAAGGAAATCTCAAAAATCTGTCAGTAATAAGACTCTACATGAGTCCTGGAGCGTTTCAAACTCCTTTGTGCAAACAAACCCAATTATCAAATCCTAGAGCAACTTATCCTCCAGTATTTCTATGAAGGTTTGGTGCATTAAGATAGACGATTTATATTGCTAGTGGAGAGACACTTGGATAAGATACCAGAAGGCCCATGCTTTGATTAAGAATACGACTGCAAATTTCTAGGAGTTTGGTCCTAGGACAGCCACTAATACCAAGGCCCTTCATGAGGTGAGCTAGGCAAAAATCTAATGTTGACTAGATCTTATAGGTGCTCTCTAAGCTCATGAAGTAGTCGATGGTCAACTAGGCAGGAACACTAGGAGTTCCCAAGGTCTGGCATTTCTACCTCCAATGGCCATCATACAATATATGTACCTACGCTAGCTGACTAACCATGAAGTAATACCAGCAAATCCTTTCTGAGTCCACCTCAAAACCAAACATACCAATTCCTATTTAAGAATACATATAATTCAAGCTGGAAGAACCACCCTAATCTAGAGTAGGAAACAATTCCCATCCACAAAGCTAGTCTATGCAGTAAAAGTACCAGGTACCTCATTAGAGCACAGGCCCTTCCTACTCTTCTTCATATCCTACTCTAATTGAGATGATGAAGATGATGATGGAGCAGATGCAAGAATTGAGGCAAGAGAATGCATAGCTAAGACAAAAGGTGACTCATATTAAGAATAATCAAGAGTAGGCAAGCTTAGCCTCTAGCTTCCCTCTCAAATTGTGCCAAATCCCAAGGGAAATGTTAGTGCTATTACCTTGGGGACAAAATTCTAGAGGTGACAAGGCCTGCATAGGAACAAAAGCAGGAGAAAAATAGGCCCAGAGAGTGTTGAGTGCCATAGCGATCACAAGCATTACATGCTCATCCGAGCATTAAGAAGAAGAATTGGCATTAGAGAACCTCTTGGGTGAGAGCCATAATGCTTAAAGAGTGCTAGAGCGCTTAACCGAGGATGAGCAAGGAACAAATAAGCCTTTTGTTGAGTGTCGCAATGTTCCATAGAACCCATGAGATCAGGAGATCCCACTCATCTACCGCCATTCTCTCAAAGGGTGAAACCCAAGAAGAAGCTAGGAAATTAGATCCAAAAGCTTTAGAAACCTTCAGGAAGGTAAGGTGAATATACCTCTATTGGATATAATCAAATAGATCCCAAAGTATGCAAAATTTTTAAGAGCTGTGTTCCAATAGGAGGAGAATAAAGGGCAATGAGAAGGATAATGTGACTATGGGGGTAACCTTCCTTCATTATCAAGCCAAGGCAACCTACCACCCAAGTGTAAGGATCCAGGAAATTTTATGTTCCTTGCACTATTAGGAACCTACAAATAAAGCAAGTCATGGCTGATCTTTGGGCTGGCATTAATGTTATGCCAAAATCAATCTACCAGTCCTTGCATTTTGGAGAGCTCAAGTCGACTAGGTTGCAAATCTAGCTTGCTAACCATAGCATCACTAAGCCAAAAGGAGTATGGAAGATGTCCTGAAAGGTAAATAATTTAATATTCTTTGCTGATTTTTATGTGCATGAGATAGAGAATGACACTTATGCCAACCAACATACATTAATCTTGGGTAGACCTTTTAAAATTGCTAAAACCATTATTGATGTTTATACTAGCACATTGTCCATGGAGTATAAGGATATGAAAGTCCAATTTTGCTTATATGATGCCATGAAATTTCCCCATGAAAAACACATTGTATTTGGCATTGATGTCATTGACTCCTAGTAGAAGATGCATGTGGTTGTTTCCTTAGTAAGGATGCATATCCCCGCCTTTTCCTACCTTTTCTTCTCCCATAGGATATAATGAGTTTGCTTTTAGAATATTTTAAGCTTGCAAATATAGATACACATCCCAAGCAGGAGTTGTTAGTTTCTAAAGTGCCTCATGATCAACCCATATTGGGAAAGAAGCCTTGTGAATGGCAAAGGATTTTGCTACATAAGCCTCAGGCAAAACTGACTACGGGAGGTCGAAGTCCAGGTGGAAGGGACCATTCTGGTCACCCGTGTGCACCCTAATGGTGTAGTTGAGTTAGAGGATCTAAGGTCCGTGATTCATTGTGAAGTCGATGGACACTGACTGAAGCACCTCCATGAAGCTCCCAGGGATCTAGGAGCTAAGATGGGGTTTATATGTTGAAGTTGTACACCCTCATAAAGGGTTCTACCCATCCAACTTAGGACGTTAAAGCAAAATACTAGGTGGGAGAAGTGTGAATGCTATGTTGTAGGTTTTGATGATGCCAATGAACAAGCAAATGACAAAAAGAATAGAAGCAAAATGACATGGGGTTCTTAAAGATGTACAAGCATTTGATTAAGCCTATAGTTAGGATATCTAGAACTTAGATTAATCTTGTTAAAAGGTTTCATTAATAAGTCTATTTGGCCATTCTCAGTTAATCATGCTTTGATCTATGGAAAATTTATTTTGAATTATTTCATATGTTCTTAATGAAGAAGTTTGTTTTGTTTTGTAAAAATACAAGTTTGATTTGAAAGGATTGGATTTATATCAAAGATCTTTTAAAATGGTTTTAGAATGGAAGAATATCTTCAAATCATGTTAAACCTTTCATTTTTCATTTTCTGGAAACCATGTAATCATTACAACATAAAGTAATCGATTACCAAGCTGTTGCTAGACGAATTTGAAATTTCACATGTGTAATCGATTACATAATCACTGGAATCGATTACCAAAAGTGATCGTTGCTAGTTTTCAAATATTTTGAACTATGTAATCGATTACAGTTTAGTGTAATCGATTACCATTCCCTAAAATGTGTGAAAAGGTGTGTTTTGAAGAGACACATCCTATGGGATCAATTCCTAACGGTCTACGAATTGTTTTCTATAAATACCTATTTTTAACACACTTTAATACACAGAAAACATACTACAAAGACCATTTGTTCAATCATTCTCAATCATCAATCTTTGAGATCAATACTTGGCCAAATTGTCTTATTCTTGAGAAACCTTATAGGGCTTCAATTTGTAACATCTACTCTATTCAGAGATGATTTCCTGTAATACTTTTTCAAGTTTGTGTACAAGGGTGGGCATCCCTTGATAGAACAAGAGAAGGGCATCTCTTGGTTCTTGAGAGACTCAAACACAAGGGTGAGGGATCCTAAGGTGTAAGAGTGCTCTTCAATTGTAAAGATTAAAGTGATAGTGGAACTCTTAAGTAAGTTGCTTAGAGAACTGGATGTAGAACAAGAGGTGACCGAACCATAAACCAAGTTTGCAATCTCTCTTCCCTTATCTCTTTACGTTTGTTGCAAATTTACTTTTCATTGTATTGTTAATCTTTTTCATAGACATAATTACACTCTCATATCTCTTGCATTTGTATCCATTAAATTAAGTTTTTAAGTTATTTCTTTAAAGCTTTTTGAAAAAGTAATTAGAGTGATATATTTAAGAAAAAGTTTTAGAACTCAATTCACCCCCCTCTTGAGTTCATTGAGGCCACTTGAATAATAAGTGGTACCAGAGCTAGATTCTTGTATAAGGCTTAAACGCTTCAAGAATAGTTATGGCCTTATCAAACTCTTTCTTTCCTGAAGGTAACTCTATCAATAGGCCTCCTATTTTCAATGGTGATGGTTATCATTATTGGAAAACTCGTATGCAAATCTTTATAGAAGCCATAGATTTAGATATATGGGATGCTGTAGAAAATGGTCCTTTCATTCCCACAAAAATAGTAGGAGATAAGAAAATTGAAAAGCTTAGAAATGAGTGGAGTGATAAAGATAAAAGAAAAGTTCAATATAACTTGAAAGCCAAGAACATAATCACTTCGCTTTAGGGATGGATGAGTATTTTAGAGTGTCAAATTGTAAAAGTGCAAAAGAAATGTGGGACACTTTAGAAGTCACTCATGAAGGCACTAGTGAAGTTAAGAGATCTAGAATAAACACTCTCACACACGAGTATGAACTCTTTAGAATGAATCAAAATGAAAGCATTCAAGACATGCAAAAGAGATTTACTCATATTGTTAATCATCTTGCCTATTTGGAAAGACATTTCCAAATGAGGATCTTATTAACAAAGTGTTGAGATGTTTGAATAGGCTGACAACCAAAAGTGACCGCTATTGTAGAATCAAAGGATTTGGCCACTATGTCTCTTGCCACTCTCTTTGGGAAACTTCAAGAACATGAGTTGGAACTTACAAGACTCAATCAACATGAAGAGAATGACAAAAAGAAGAAAGGAATTGCACTTAAAGTCTCATCTTCTCCACATGAAGAAAGTGATGAGAAGACAATGATGAACAAGAAGGTATGGATGAAAATGATGAAAGTTTTAGTCTCTTTGTAAAAAGATTTGGCAGGTTTCTAAGGAAAAGGGGAATCAAAGAAAACCAAATTTCATCCCTAAGAAGAACTTCAAAAGGGGTGAAGAATATCTCCAATCCCAAGATGCTATGAATGTGATCAACCGGGTCACATGAAAATGGAATGTCCTATCTACAAAAAGAAAATGGAGAAACTTGGGAAGAAACCTTTCAAAGACAAGAAAGGAAAGAAGGCTTACATAACATGGGAGGAGAATGACATTGACTCATCAAGTGACTCTGAAAATGAAGTTGCAAATCTTAGTCTCATGGCTAAAGATTGTGAAAGTGATGAAGAGGTAATGTCCTCTAACCTTGAATCATCTTCTTCATATGATGAACTTCAAGATGCATTCAATGATTTGCATAAAGAATCTATCAAACTTGCAAAATTGGTTTCATCCTCCAAGAAGTCATTTCAACCTTAGAAAAAGAAATTTCAAAATTGAACAAAGAGTTGGAGGAACTCAAACTTGAAAATGAAACTTTAGGATTAATTGATGCAAACTCATCATGTACTAAATGCTTGGTGTATGAAAATGCTATTAAATCCTACTCATGTTCATCATGCAACAAGTTTGAGAAAGAAATAGATGATTTGAAAAACACTCTTGCAAAGTTTACCTTTGGAAAAAATAATTTAGATATTTTATTAGGTAAACAAAGATGTGTTTTTGATAAGGCCGAATTAGGATACAATCCTAAGGGCCAACAAAAGTTTTATAAAAACTTCTTTGTGTCCTCTGGAATGACTAGTTCTCCATTCCTAACATGTTTCTACTGTGGCAAGAAAGGTCATAGTGCTTCAACATGTTACATTAGAAAGAATGGTCACAAAGTAGGAAAAATGATGTGGGTTCCAAAGGGCACTATGCCCAACTCTAACACTCAAGGACCCAAGAAAATTTGGGTACCTAAATCAAAATTGTGAAATTGTGATGTAGGTACTTTTAAAGCAAAGTTGGTACATTGATAGTGGTTGTTCCAAGCACATGACGGGAGATGCATCAAAATTTACACACATAACTCCCAAGAAAAGTGGACATGTAACATATGGGGACAACAATAAAGGAAAAATTCTTGGAGTTGGCAATGTAAAGATCCCTCTACCTCTATTGAAAATGTTTTACTTGTTGATGGTCTTAAACATAGTCTATTAAGTGTTAGTCAATTATGTGATAAAGGATATTGGGTACTATTTGATTCACTTTATTGCTTTATTGAAAGTAAGAAGGATAAACAAGTAAAGTTTATAGGACATAGAATAAATAATGTATATATGATAAACTTAGAAGATATTCCTTCAAATCATGCACAATGTCTTATGAGTAAGGAAGATGATTCATGGTTATGGCATAGAAGAATTGCACACATTCACATGGATCACTTAAATAAGTTAGTCTCAAAAGATTTAGTAATTGGTCTACCAAAACTCAAATTTGAAAAAGATAAACTTTGTGATGCATGTCAAAAGGGAAAGCAAGTAAGGGTCTCTTTAAATCTAAAAATATCATCTCAACAACTAGACCTTTACAACTTTTGCACATGGATCTTTTTGGTCCATCTAGAACTATGAGTTTTGGAGGAAATTACTATGCTCTTGTGATTGTGGATGATTATTCTAGTATACATGGACTTTATTTCTTGCTCATAAGAGTGATGCATTTTGTGCATTTAGAAAACTTGCAAAAGTTATTCAAAATGAGAAAAGTTTAAACATTGCATCTATAAGAAGTGATCATGGTGGGGAATTTGAAAATGTATCTTTTGAAAATTTTTGTGATGAACATGGAATTGAGCATAACTTTCTGCTCCAAGAACTCCACAACAAAATGGAGTTGTTGAAGGAAAAATCGATCTTTAGAAGAAATGGCAAGAACTATGCTCAATGACTCAAATCTCCCTAAATATTTCTGGGGATGTAGTAAATACTGCTTGTTACGTTATGAATAGAGCCTTGATAAGGCCAATTTTAAAGAAAACCCCCTATGAAATATACAAGGGAGAAAACCCAATATTTCTCACTTTCATATCTTTGGATGTAAATGCTTTGTCTTGAACAATGGTAAGGATAACTTAGGCAAATTTGATGCTAAATCCGATGAAGGAATATTTCTTGGTTATTCTTTACATAGTAAAGCATTTAGAATTTATAATAAAAGAACTATGACTATAGAAGAGTCTATTCATGTTGCTTTTGATGAGACTAACCTCCTTAGGCCGAGAAAGGAAATTATTGATGATCTTGTAGATACTTTGGAAAACACTCATATTCAAGGAAATGAGTTAGAGCCCAAGGAAGAGGAAACTAAAAGGAAACTCTACTTCAAGAGGAACCAAGGGCAAGTGATCTTCCAAAGGAGTGGAGAGTTTCAAAGAATCATCCTCTTGACAATATTATAGGTGATATATCAAAAGGGGTAACAACTCGAAACTCTCTTAAAGATGCATGTAATCATATGGCATTTGTTTCTCAAATTGAACCTAAAACCATTCATGAAGCCATTATTGATGAACATTGGATTATTGCTATGCAAGATGAATTAAATCAATTTGAAAGAAATCAAGTTTGGGAACTAGTTCCTAGACCCAATGATCATCCAATTATTGGCACTAAATGGGTTTTTAGGAACAAATTAGATGAGAATGGTGTCATAATAAGAAACAAAGCAAGATTAGTGGCTAAAGGATATAACCAAGAAGAAGGAATTGACTATGAGGAAACATATGCTCCTGTTGCTAGATTAGAAGCAATTAGAATGTTACTTGCTTTTGCATCTATTATGGATTTTAAACTTTATCAAATGGATGTTAAAAGTGCATTTCTTAATGGTCTCATTCAAGAAGAAGTGTATGTTGATCAACCTCCTGGTTTTGAAAGTTTTGATTTACCCAACCATGTTTTTAAATTGAAAAAGGCTTTATATGGTTTAAAGCAAGCCCCTAGGGCTTGGTATGAAAGGTTGAGTAAATTTCTTTTAGAAAAAGGTTTTTCAAGAGGAAAGGTTGACACTACACTCTTCATTAAAAGAAAGGAGCATGATATACTCTTGGTACAAATATATGTAGATGATATTATTTTTGGTGCCACTAATGAATCTTTGTGCAAGGATTTCTCAAATATCATGCAAAGTGAGTTTGAGATGTCAATGATGGGAGAATTAAATTTCTTTCTTGGACTCCAAATCAAGCAAACCAAGGATGGCATATTCATCAATCAATCAAAATATTGCAAGGAGTTGCTCAAAAGATTTGGAATGAGCAATGCAAAGGAGATTGCTACTCCTATGAGCACTGCTTGTTACTTGGATAAGGATGAAGGGGGCAAGTCAGTAGATATCAAAAAATTTAGAGGTATGATCGGATCCTTCTTTATTTATCTGCTAGTAGGCCTGATATAATGTTCAGTGTTTGTTTATGTGCTAGATATCAGGCTAATCCTAAAGAATCACATCTTAGTGCTGTCAAAAGAATTATGAGATATTTAATTGGCACTATAAATATAGGTTTATGGTATCCTAAGGGCACCTCATGCAGTTTAATTGGATATTTTGATTCTAATTTTGCTGGGTGCAAACCATAGGAAAGTACTAGTGGAACATGTCACTTGATTGGATCTGCATTAGTTTCTTGGCATAGTAAGAAACAAAATAGTGTGGCATTATCCATGCGAGGCAGACATATTGCAGCGGAAGTTGTTGTGCTCAAATCCTTTGGATGAAACAACAACTTTCAACTATGGGTTAGTACTTGACCATATTCCTATAAGATGTGATAACACAAGTGCAATTAATTTATCTAAAAATCCCATTTTGCACTCTAGGACTAAGCATATTGAAATTAGACATCATTTCTTACGAGATCATGTGTAAAAAGGTGATTGTGTTTTAAAATTTGTGGAAACAAATAAACAATTAGTAGATATATTTACAAAACCTTGCCCAAGGAAAGTTTCTTCTATATAAGAAGAGAACTAGGAATAATTGATTTTTCAAGTATATAATTAGTCATTATTCCTGTATTTGTATGTTTGTTTGATTGTTTGTTTGTGTTGAATGATCTTTATTTTACTTCTATATATATATATATTATTCGTTTTGTGGTTAAAAAAAAAAAAAGTTGTAATCGATTACAGTGGTATGTAATCGATTACCAGGAGAGCATGCAACATTGAGTCCCCTTTTGGGTTAATGTAATCGATTACACAAGTGTGTAATCGATTACGGGGTTGTTTTAGTTAACCGCTTCTCTCTCTCCCCATTTGAAGAACTCTCTCTCTCTCTCTCTTTCTCTCTCTCCTCTCAACGTCTTTCTCTCTCTAACTTCTCTCTTCGATTTCTCACCCATTTCTCAACCTTTTTCAACCAAACAACTTCCATATTTCTCATCTCTTCCTCCTCTACAAATCTAACTCGAATAGATTTTACCAAAAATCCCCCATATGGCAGAATCATCGAGGGCGGCCGAAGAGAAAGAAACCCACCACCGCGCCTCAACCTCGCCGCTCAGCCGGGCCCGTTGTCCACCACGACGCCACCCCGCTCAAGCCACGCTCACCTCCCTCTTTCTCCTTTTCAAGGATTTCATCATACTTCTCAAACTTGGCTCAACAAGAGAGGCATTTTGAATCCTTTCAATCTAGAGATATTTTGGATCCTAAATATTTGGATGAGGCGTTCTTTGAATCTGAGAATTTTGACTATAAAGTTTTCAAAAACTATGATTTGTTGGAGTTTATGACTATTAGAAGGCGTCATTTTCCGGATTTGGTTCGTTTGTTCTTCTGTAATTTGGAAATTTGTGATGGATGCATTCGTTCTAAGGTCAAGAAAGTTCCTATTGTTATTGATTAGGGTCTGTTCTATAATATAACTAAGTTAAGTTCTACGGGGAACCCTTTGAGGGCACTATTGTTGATGATTGGAAATGGATTACTCAAATTTTGATGCACGCAAGATGATTTGTGTTGAAAGGGCTGATTTTTGTCGTTTGCTTGCGGGTCTATTAAATTTGAGTGTCGGTCATGCATTATATATATCTCGTATTTGCATCTCTGACCAATCTTGCACAGCCTTGAAGAAGATATTATTTTAATGTGGGCTTTGCTAACGGTCGCCAAATCAACTGGGCTCATCTTGTGCGCTATCATATGCAAAAAGCACTCAAGGCGAATGCGCTTTGTATGCTCACCTGATTACCATCTTTCTGAGTATTTTAATGTCCCATTAGATGATGAAAAATTTGTCCTAGTTCAACGTTCATATGCTATTGGTGCTGGTGCAATTTCTTCGTTTGGCTATAAAAAGAATCATCTCGATCAATGGGTTCGCAAGAAGGACTGCGAGCTGAGGATTAGCGAACGAACTCCATCCCTCCGTGTACTTTAGCTTCTGACACATCTTCTTCCTCCATGTCCGAACTCCTATCTGAGTTATGTGGTCTTCGTGTTTATGTTGGAGAGCGTTTCGATGCTCTTGATTCACGTATGACTCGTCTCAAGGGTGATATGAGTTCCATCCGTCGTCACCTGGGTATACACGACGATTTTGCTGTCGATGATGCTCCATAGCTTTAGTTTATTTTGTTTATGGACTTTGCCTTAGTTTATGGACTTTGTTATGTTATATATGTCTCTAGTTGGACTTTGTTTAAATTCCGTATTTGCATGACTCTTGGTTATAACCTATAGTTAGTAGTTGAACTTATAGCTTCTGACTTATGGTGAATTTACATTATGCATGACTTCTATGATGCTTTGGTTTATATCTTGGATTATGGATTGTAGTCTTTGGTGTTTAATATGTTTGTGAACCTTTGGCTTAGGTATATTCTCCTATAGTTGACAGGTTTTGATGTGCTTATTTCTTTTTGATAATGCCAAAGGGGGAGAATTTATATGGTGAGGATATCAATGATTAAGGGGGAGCATGCATGTTTGTTTGTCTTTTTGATAATGTCCTTGAAATTGAAAGTCCTTGTTTGTCTTTGAAAAGTCCATGCATATACTTAGGGGGAGTGAACGCAATACATTTTATGTTGTCATATCTTCTTTTGCTCCTCACCCAAGATGGTTGTCATCATCAAAAAGGGGAGAATGTGAATGCTATGTTGTAGGTTTTGATGATGCCAATGAACAAGCAAATGACAAAAAGAATAGAAGCAAAATGACATGGGGTTCTTAAAGATGTACAAGCATTTGATCAAGCCTATGGTTAGGATATCTAGAACTTAGATTAATCTTGTTAAAAGGTTTCATTAATAAGTCTATTTGGCCATTCTCTAGTTAATCATGCTTTGATCTATGGAAAATTTATTTTGAATTATTTCATATGTTCTTAATGAAGAAGTTTGTTTTGTTTTGTAAAAATACAAGTTTGATTTGAAAGGATTGGATTTATATCAAAGATCTTTTAAAATGGTTTTAGAATGGAAGAATATCTTCAAATCATGTTAAACCTTTCATTTTTCATTTCTGGAAACCATGTAATCGATTACAACATAAAGTAATCGATTACCAAGCGTTGCTAGACTCAGAATTTGAAATTTCACATGTGTAATCGATTACATAATCACTGGAATCGATTACCAGAAGTGATCGTTGCTAGTTTTCAAATATTTGAACTATGTAATCGATTACAGTTGTAATCGATTACCATTCCTAAAATGTGTGAAAAGGTGTGTTTTGAAGAGACACATCCTATGGGATCAATTCCTAACGGTCTACACGAATTGTTTTCTATAAATACCTATTTTTAACACACTTTAATACACAGAAAACATACTACAAAGACCATTTGTTCAATCATTCTCAATCATCAATCTTTGAGATCAATACTTGGCCAAATTGTCTTATTCTTGAGAAACCTTATAGGGCTTCAATTTGTAACATCTACTCTATTCAGAGAGTGATTTCCTGTAATACTTTTTCAAGTTTGTGTACAAGGGTGGGGCATCCCTTGATAGAACAAGAGTGGGGCATCTCTTGGTTCTTGAGAGACTCAAACACAAGGGTGAGGGATCCCAAGGTGTCAGTGCTCTTCAATTGTAAAGATTAAGTGATAGTGGAACTCTTAAGTGGGTTGCTTAAGAGAACTGATGTAGGACACAAGGTGACCGAACCAGGATAAACCAAGTTTGCAATCTCTCTTCCTTATCTCTTTACGTTTGTTGCAAATTTACTTTTCATTGTATTGTTAATCTTTTTCATAGACATAATTACACTCTCATATCTCTTGCATTTGTATCCATTAAATTAAGTTTTTAAGTTATTTCTTTAAAGCTTTTTGAAAAAGTAATTAGAGTGGTATATTTAAGAAAAAGTTTTAGAACTCAATTCACCCCTCCTCTTGAGTTCATTGAGGCCACTTGAATAACAGCCCACCATGAAGAGTTCTTTACTTTTCTCTTTTATATTTATGCATTTTAATTATTATTATTTTTAGTTTTGAGTCCTGCATCATGCTTTATGTTGTTTGTTTCTTACATAATTCCCTTGATACCTTAGAGGTGACAAGCATAAACTACCACATGCACTATATTAACTTGCTTGGCATTGATTTTATTTTGTGTTGCATGCTTGGTGATTCACTTTGTTTAGATTGAGTACATGCAAATTACCTTGAGTTTTTTAGCCTCTTTGATTGGACTATCATGTGTCATTCTTGTTTGTTCATGTATGTTTCCCTCTTTGGATTTGCATTATAGAACCTTCTTAAGGTCTTGTTTGAAAATATGTTTCCATGTGCATGCTTAAAGGTGACTGAGGTATTTTTTTTGTTTTTAGCCACTTGTCCATATAGCCACCATTTGCAAGCTACCATTGTTTAGTCTCTTTGAGCCTTATTGCCCATTCTTTTATTTTAGCACATCCTTAGCCAAAAGTGAAAAACCATGAAATTTCCTAACCTTTTAGGCTAAGCAAAGTATTTGTGTATTTCTTACATGTGTTTGATCATAAGTGTGGTGGAGAACATGAGAACATACCTCAATTTAAGTGTAGGAAGGGACAATGTGTATCTATGAGAAAAAAATTCAGTGTAATGACTCATTTTTTTTAGTATTATTTGTGATAAAATAATTAAATGAAAATAATCTACTAGGATTTTGAAAATTTCAACAGCATAGTTATGATCACAATAGTATAAAGAGTTTGTAAAAAAAATAAAAATTAATTTAATATTATAAAAAATTACTATAATAATATTTTAATCCTGGATATAGACTTGAGACCCTATAATTGGTATAAAGACATAGATAAAATAAGGACAAGGTAAATAGATATTTTAACCCGGAAAGCTTTTTTTATATATCAATCAGGTACCGAAATGATAATAATTGATACACCGAAATGGTAATAACTAGTACACTGAAGCTAGTCCAACTAGTGGATATTATCATATCTCAGATAATTTTTACTTAAGACAATCAAATAAATAGATATTTCTAAATAATAATACAAGGCAAATTGATTCGAAGATATATATACTTATTACTTACTCTCCAAGTAAGTTTTTCTATATCAAGGAAAAATGAAAAAGGTGGCATTTTCTTCTTTCTTTGGATAGGAACCACGTTCTCTTCTTCTTCCTTTATCTTCTTCATTTCTTTCTTCTTGAAACTCCATGAACCTTCAAGTTCTTGAAGAATACACTTAGACAAACACATAAATTAGTTCAAGAACACTTCCTCTACATCATTCTCAAGCCAAAACTTTATTTTTCCCCATCAAATCTGCCAAAAGCAGTGTATATGGGTGCTGGAAAATGGGTTTGGAGTAGTTAAAGAAAAAGCTAGAGAAAAGTTTAGCAAATGGCTTGGAAGAAAGGTAGAAAAGATTCTTTGTCTATTGCTTTATGATTGTTTGGCTTTTTCCTAATATAAACTCTTGAGATATGTTTGAAATTATGTTTGTGAAATCTGAAATTTATTTTTGATATGTATATGTTTGAGCTTGATAGATATAAAAGATGCTAGGATGAAAGTCTTATGAATTGATTAAATTGATGTAAGAGATTTACCTATGTAAATGAAGAGATTTTGGGTTCTCTAAAAGGAATAAGATATCCTAAAATTTTACCAGAGCATTATTAGAAATAGTTTTGTAAATCCTGAAGATTGGTACTTTTGAAGTATGATGATAAATTTTCATGAAAAAAGGATGAGATTTTGATCTATAGAAGAAAAGCTTTGAAATATATGTAAGACACTTGGTTTAATTTCCTGAAATTTTTAAGAATTATAAAGTAAGAAGTCTTATAAGTTTCTATAGTGAAGAAATCTCATAAAAGTTTAGTAGATTTTATAGAAAAATCTCATAGTTAACTACTTTCTTTCAGCAAAATCTCATAAAAAGTTTAGTACATTTTACCGATAAATCTCATAAAAAAATTAAAGAGAGTTTTGCACAGAAGTTTCATAAGAAGTTAGGAGATTTTGAACAGAAAATCTCATAAGAATTCAAGATTTTGAAGAGAATATCTCATAAGAAATTCAAGAGATTTTCAAGAGAAAAGTCTCACAGGAATTCAGGAGACATAATAGAGAAAATCTCAAAAAAGTTTAGGAGATTTCAAGGAAATCTCAAAGCAAAAGTATGAGAAATAGAACTATTAAGAAGAGATTTTACTTGATAATCTTAAGATTTCCTAAACAAAAGTTAAAGATCCTTATGAAAAGAGAAAACTTAAGAAATAAGCTTTATATAATATTAATTGCTTGATTGTAAGCTCATGGATTCAAAGGGTTGTAGGAGACGTATGACGCCGATTGAACTATATAAGGTTGTAACACGATGGTGTTACATCATTATGAGGAAAGTGATGTATCGAAAATAGCATGCTATTGTAATGTGATCTATATAAGGTTGTAGTAGACATACTATATTGTTTGAACTATATAAGGTTGTAACATAGCGGTGTTGCATCGTTGGCAATACATAAGATGAGAAGTATATCAGGAATCCTATGAGTTCTATTCTCAAGCCTAAAGTTTACTAATAAGATTATGTCAAAGAATTAATGAAACAAACAAACTAATTATTATGTAAACAACCATAAATTAGTAATTATTTTACGAATCCTATGATATTTTTATTCTCAAGCATAAGTGTACTCATAATACTATATTTAATGAGCAAAGGAATAAGCAAGCTAGTTATTTCAAAAGAAATTGAAGATACTTTGATTATTTTAATACTAAGTCAGATATCACTATGTAGTAGATTAGTGTGTTTCCTACTAGGAATCTTTGATTCTCATTCTTGCTGTTATCGTATTTTTACATAGATTGTTATGATGGTGATTATTTTGTGGAGATTCTTAGCTGGTATTGGCATCATGGTCCAAAGGCTTTGATGAGCCGATGATAGAGAATTTAGTCAGTCCTTTTATTTTCTTTTTAGTGAATGTTGAGTAGTACCCTACATAGATTAGAGGGTTCCTGCGTGAACCAGGGTAAGGGTTGATATAGTTGTGTATATGATTGTTTTGCTATTGTATAGTACAATTATGTAGTTTCACTATTTTATTACGACATATTATTTATGTCCAAATTTGCATTGACAGAAAGAGGTTTTATGTTTGTCACAAAAGAGAGCTCATATGTAATATTGCATATACACCTCTAACAAGTAACAACTACTCACTATAAGGTTATAGCTTAAGCTTAGCTTTATGATAGGAAGGGTGTTACATTCAGCAAGTGGTATACTAAGAAAATAAAAAATAAAAAGGGAAAGTAAGAGGTTGCAAAAGTTTGGATGAAAGTGTGCCACATTGCAAGTTAAGGGCTTGTGTATGTGTTAAGTTGGACAAAGTGTACATTTTAGCATTTATTTTCTTGGTGTATACATTTGCTCTCATTTGATAAGAGGTTTAGCTCTATTGGCCTTTATATCCTCCCACCTTCACCTAAGCCCCATTACAACATAAGACAAGTCCTCTTTATTCAATATGCATATGTGTGTAACGAATGGAGAATGAGACCCATGGTAAGCCAATGGTAATGCATTTTCATTTGAGATGATTGGTTATGCATCTTAACCCAAAACACTTGAGTAAATGAGCGGCAAACACTGACTTTGGAAGAATTTTTGTACTTGGTTCATGCATCATATATGTGAATTCTATCTTGTGTGTTATGTTCTTGTTTATGCCTTGCTTGTTGAGATCCTTTTTGAATTTTTGTGTGAAAACTTATTGCTTGTGTCTTTAGGTCCATTGGATTGATGTATTGTCATTCATTTTCATGCATTTTGCATTTTTAGAGTTAGTAAAGTCAAGAGTCTAGTCTTTTCATAGTTGCATTCCTTAATAGTGCTGCTCACCTATGCCTTTGGTCTATTTTATTTTCACATGAGGACATGCAAAAGCTTAAGTATGAGGGAGTTTGATAAAAGGTATTTATGCCACTTATCTTGCTTCTAAACCTTAGTTTTTTGCATAAATTTAATTAAGTTATTGACATAAATAATTAGAATTTTAACTTGGTCTTCATTATGCATTTTTTATAGAATCATTTATTGTTGCATTAACTCTATTTTGGGCCCCACTCTACATCTTTCTACCTCTTCTTCTCTATTCCTTTCTCTATAGGGATTCCATTAGTGAATATGTTTTGTTCTTGGAGATTGTGGCAAGAATCATTATTATTATCTTCAGGTACTCTTTTATTTTGATTATTGTAATCCTCCAAAGATGGAGCAGTAGTTTCCTTACCATGTAAGGGTTTCCGTATTGGGATGATATTTGAAACCCTTTTTCTATTGAATGCATTAGTTTTTTCAATACTCTGAAGTTTCTATTCTTATAATTATTATTGTGATTGTTACAATTTTTATTGGAATAACTAAACTAGCAATCGTCATTAAGGGAAATCTTTTGGGCATAAATTGGTTGATCAATTGGTTTATGTTTGAGGGAGAACATTAGAATTAACTTTCCAATTGCGATTAGGCTATAGCAATTGATACATTAAATCAATGTAATTTATAATAAATTAGGATCTTATTTACTAGTTATTTGTATTGGTCAAATTCTAGAGATTGATTGATTACTTATATAATTGCTAGTAAGTGATTACTAATAGTCATTAATGTGTTCAATATTTGGTCTATGATAATTAATTTCAATCCTAGGAATATATTGTACTAGTACCTTTAATTCTTGCTTATTCCCAATTATTTTTAATTGTCTCAATTTTAATTCTCAAAACCTTCAATTTCTAACTAAGTGACATAGTTTCCTTGAGAGATGATCAAACCATTCTAACTACATTTTTTGTGCATTCGGTACTTGAACTATTAATTATAATTAGAGGAGGCAACAACAACCTTCATCATAATACAAAGGCATTTTAGAAGCTCCTTTTTTGATGTGGCATTTTTTGTAATTCTTTACTTATTTTTGATATATTTGATTATTCTATTATTATTTGTTATGTTTAAAGGCATTTGTCCTATTTTTATTGGTTCTACTCATTTTTTATCTTAATTATTAATTAAGCATTTTAATTCTTGACTTAGTGCTTCTAAGACCTAAGTAGAGTTTATTAATCATTATAATTATTAGCTCCTTGCTAATTTTTTTTTACTTTTTATTTAGAAAAATCCCCAATTTATTAACCCCTCTAAAATTTCAAGTCTAAATCGGTCCTAAAAAAAAAAACTCCAAATTGGTTCCTATAAAATTAAATAACCTATAAATTAATCCTACAAAAAAAAATTCTCTCAAATTAATCCCTACAAAAATGAATTGCCAAACAAGTTAGTCCTTTTAGCCTAACTTATCAAAGAGACTAATTTAGCTGATTATTCAATTTTGCAATGACCAATTTGTCCAATTTGAAATTTTGCAGGGACCAATTTTAGAGTTTTATTTTTCATAGACCAATTTGTTCAATAATTCAATTTTAGAGACAAATTTGGGATTTTTTTTTACAGGAACCACTTTGTCCAACTTCAAATTTTAGAGTAAAATGGATGTTTTTTCTTTTATTTATTATAATTTTCAAGTTAACTTCTTAATTTCTATCTTAGTTAGTGTGATTACTAGTTAGGATTTCTATCTTATTTAGAGTCTATTTGTTTAGGTTGATATGCTTAATGTTAGAGTCTATCTTGTAAGACTACTTGTTACTCGTCATTCTTAATATTTGTCATAGCCATTTATTTAAATTAATTAATTAATCCTTGAAGACAAGTATTGTTAGCTTTAGAACCCTTCAGAAAGCTTCAAAGCTTAAGGTTTTGAAAGATAGCAAGACAAATTTTGTTAAAATGTTTTGAAGAATGGACTAATATTTCACTTGAGTTTCTGAACGTTTCAGAACCATTCTCATAGACATATTAGCTCAATAAATGAGTGAGTTTTTCACAATGTCATGTTTCAACATGATTATAATCTCATTCAAAGAGATTTTAGAACCTAAACCTAACACCCTAACTTTTAACCTAATACGCTCGAGTCGCATTTTAGTTATTAGTTGTTACGCCTTTGTTTCAGAACTTGACTTATCTTTTAAAATACGAGTAAGGAAAATATGAATAAATTTTCCTTTTGAACTTAAAACTTAAAATACGAGCCACGCGTACACATAGATACCGATTAATACACATAAGACATAGCAATCATATACCCGTCATCATAGCATATATAGGTAGACCATAGGATAATCACAACACAAATCATATATCATAATCTTAACATAATAGCAATGTTCGATAAACATAAGGACACCTTAAGATTCTAAGCACAACAATCAAGGTCGATCATACACTAGCCTAAAGCTAAACATAACAAAACTAGACTAGTCTTCACGCTTCCGCCTCGACCTCTGATCCAGGAGTTAACGTGATTCCTATGCCTGTGCCTCAAGGAAGACCACAAACAATCCACATCATTCATGTCTAGAGACGACACGGGAGAAAGAAAAAGGAGTGAGAAACTTATTCAAGATTCTCAGGAGGGCTCCCGACTCTAACACAAGTGTCATCATCATCCCCAGCCACTTCAATTTCTTTATGAAAGAGGTGTGCATGTATAAGATTCAATTTTAAATTTCTCAAATCCTATTATCCAAAGTGGGTGTCTTTTAGCATGGGCCTTAATGATATGAATGCAAGATATCTCATATATGCATGGCAATACATTAAAAGCATAACCAACACATGTAAATAGCACATATCACTTGATTAAATGCACTAATAGGATAATAATGCAACATATATATATATATGCCTCTTTTCTTTACTTTTCATAATTGAACTTTCAAGTTCTTTTCCACCCTTTCACATGGTCACCAAAAGCCACCCGCTTCACCTTCCCCTGATTTTCATGGTCACCAAAACTCCTATTCTATCGGCTAGGATGAGCTCAATCCTAACTAGTCGTCGTAAATTTAGTATAAGGTAATAGAGGGGAAACACATCTCTTTCTTATCATGAGTATGCAACTTTATCATCATTTCATGCTCAAGAATTCATGATTCTTTTTCTAAGTCAACAAATTTGGCGGAAATTCGATAGCATAATGGCTTGGAACGAGATTTCCCAAATTTGCTTCCTGTCGTATAACATCCAAACATGCTTCTTAATCATAACATACCATATTATCATAACAATCATGTCATAAGTTCACATATTCTCATACACATGCCATTAATACTTTCATATACTCTCAATATATCAAAACTATGTGTTCACATGGTCATTTACTCTCATCATCTTCCCTATCTTATAGTATCTTATGCTTTGACCCTTACGGGTCGTAAACTCGTGTTCTAGCTATCCTAACACCCATAACAGATCTTCAATGCACCTAAAGGATCATTACTTGTAATTCTCTCTAATTTTTATGCTTACTAACACCTCCAAACAGCATTGCACAAATGGTTATGATGGTTATTATGGGTTCTAGAATCTACGTCTTTGACCCTTTATAAGTTCGTCTTCGCCTAAGGCTCTATATTCAATTCCTAAACCAATTATCAGGGATTCCTTTACATACCCACTAATTCTAAACCATTTTCCTTAAGTTCAATTATGCTGAAACAGAATTTATAATTCTTGAGTTAAAGTGTTCTAGAATCTCGTTTTAAGTCATTTTTAGTTATTTGTTCTTTTCTAACATTCCTAAATCGGTCCTTGCCTCACTCAAACACAATTTTCCACATTTTAACCCCATAAAATAGCATCAATATAGTGGCCAAATAAACAAGGCAGAAATTGAATTGTATGCCTCACATAATCACATGAATTTATGATTTAAGCACATATAAGTTGCTAGTTTTCTCTTGGAATAATTTTAGGAGTTCAAAAATGTTTTAGAAACTAATTTATCTCATTAAAATCATGTAAATACAAGTAAGGGTAGTAGCTAAATCATTTTGCCCATAGGGTAGATTTAAAACATAAAATCATGTTCATAATATTCTCTAAATTCACCTATGCTTAGAAAAATTCCAAGACATAGACTATGACACTTAAGATTAGATGCAACTCATACCAAGTCCATCATCATCATCACAAGGCCGAAATGGCATTCATGGAATGCTTCCATTTTCTAAGACTTTACTTGTGATACTTAGGCAAGTCTTTGAGCTCTAGAATATTTAAGTGATGACATAACATAAACATGCTATGCACTTTGTTTTATTCTTCATTATAAAATAAAGTGAAAGCATAAAATAAATGCAACCTCATTATTATCTTTAAAGATTAAGTGATAACTTGAAATATAAACATAGAGTGCAAGCTTGGAAATTTAAACATGAGAATGTAAGTTCATTTATTTATTCTTAAGACCTTAGTGATGGCATCAAAAGTAAACATGATATGCAAGGCATAAACTTAAACATGAATGCAAGCTTATTTTATCTTAACTAGAGCTCATGCAAGACTTTAGAGGAACATCAATAGCCTTAACCTAACATGTATCTAACAATATAAAGTGAGCTTTAGAGTTCTTAGCACCAAGTCTTCAAAGAAGTCTTATGGTTTGAACATCATCATCAAGCTCAAGAAAATGGACTAAAAGATAAACATCAACACTTATCAAAGCAAACATAAAAAGAACTACTCATATTCTTCATTTTATTACTCATGAGCTTCAATCTAGAGTAAACTCTAGAACGGCCGACCAACTTTAAGGTTGGCAAGGGTAAGCTTAGAGCTCTTTGAAAACATGTGATTAAGTTTCTTAAACAAAACTTTAGTGAGCTACTTAACATTTTATCAAACTTTGTACAAATAAAGGAAATGAAAACCGAAATCTTTGAGGAAGAAAGGAAATAAGAACCAAAATCTTGAGTAGGAAAAGAAAAGGAAATCAAAATCATGTATGGTCCAAGACCAAGTTTTCAGGCTTTAGAGGTTTCTCACATGGCATCCACAAGACCATTATCTTGAAACCTCATCATCAAGCCAAAGATTTTCTCATCATAAGGCTCTAAGGCTGAAATAAAAAGGATGATAGAAAGAGTTTTGAAAACCAAGAGAAAACTAAAGCTTTTCTTAAAGAAAGCAAATAAAACTTTGAAAATAAACCCCTACCAAATGAAGTCTTGGATGAGATGAAAGAAAGCTTGGGTTTTTGATGAAGTGAGAAGACAAAATCCTTGCTTTGATGGTGATGAGATTCGGCCAAGGAGGAAACACAAGGAAGATGAATTTTCCTTGAAAGTGTGAGCTTGGGAGTGGAAAGGTTTAGTGTTTAAGAGGTGGTTTGAGGTGGGAGAGTGGTGGTTCAAGGTTGTTTGTGATGTTTTGTGGTGGTGGAAAGGTCTCTTTGGTGGTGGAGGGAGAGAACAAGATGAAGAGGATTTGAGAGGAAAATGAGAGAATTACAAGAAAGCTTAAACTTAGCAAAGGTTCTAAAGTGTAACCAAGTTCACTAAGGCATGGTATTTATAGAAAAAATGCAACAATGGGGCTGAATAGGAGGAGGCAGACGCCTTCATGGCTTTTGGGGAGGAAAATATCTTCAAACATTAGTCATTCAAAGGCATGGTTGGAGGTATGGCTAAGTATGGTCCAAGGTATGGCTTGAGGTATGGTTCTTTGAGTGCAAATTGAACAACATGTGATGAATTGAGGGGGAATGTATTTGGCCATGTATGCAGCCAAGGGGGAGGGAGAAATTGTTCATCTAATTGTGGTTTAATGATGTGTTTAGGTGTATCTTTGATTAAGGTTTTGATTAGGAGTTTGTAAGAAGGTGTTTAGGTGAGGTAATGGTCAATTAAGGTTGTTAAGACTTGATTTAGGGTGGTCTTGCTAGATTAATGATTTAAAACTCTTTTTCAAGTCAAATTAAATCATAGACACAATTCCTTGATTTAAAGAATTGAAGAGAGAATTTACTATTCAAGATTTCATGACTAGGAATCTTCAATCTAAGAATGAAATTATAGTTAACTAAGCAATCTTAGGTTCTAATTAACCTTAATAAATTATTTTGGCTCTAGATTAATTATCGAAATTAATTAATCTTCAATTAGAGCCTAATATTGCTTAGGCTTGGTTAATTATATCATTAGACTCATTGTACACTTTTTAGGGGCAAAATGGTAATTTTACACTAAACCTTGGACTTCTGCTTAACTAACTATCATGATCCACTCATAAACATCATTCCAACTCCTAGAAAATTTCGGGCTCAAATAGCACCTTTACCCATGTAAAAACGCTACAGGGTATTTTTGTCATTTTGAGTCAAAGTTTCAAAACAGATTTTCACCTTGGATATCAAACACTACAATCATAATCCCCTTCAAACACTGGGTTGACCCATTCGAGGACTGCTGTTGCTGACCCTCAATTCCAGGAAAATAACCTTAGGGACATTTTGGTCATTTGTACTAGAAATAAAATTGGGCATTACATAAACGCTATGAAAAAATAGCTCTAAGAAGGAACGTGTACTCGAAAAGAATTTTCAAGTTTAGAAACCAAGCCCATATCTTCAAGAATGGTTCACACATTCAAAGTGTTGATCAATGAAGAAATCCATTGTTTTTCTGATGCAAGTTGTGAAATGAGTTTTAATCTCAAAAAAATATATCTATCAAGCTCAATTGAAGAAATGAAGATCAAAGAGAAGTTTAGAAATTGAAAATGCCTATCGTAGAAGTACGAGTAATCAGAAACCGTGCACTTTGCAGAGGAGGAAAATTCAAATTTCAAATTAAAGTCAACATTTAAAAAGGGGCTAAGACTACATCTATCTTTTTTGCTTGGTAAATTGAAGATTTTAGAAGAATGAGATAAAAAACCATGGCCAGGAAAGTAAAAAGTTATTTCTGAAGCATTAGTTAGAAACCACCCATTTGACAAGTCCTTGTGCTTGCAAAAAGTAGCCCTAACAGGAGCCACTCTTCTATGGTTTTCCCTAGGACATAAAAGTATATCTACACGTATCAAATGGAAGCAAAGTCAAAAGGCAATGGTCTATTGAAGATCAAGTATAAAGGATGTCAAGTGCTTACAACTTAAAACTTTTTGCAAGACTTCTAATAAGAATGCTAAAATGTGAATCCTTCTCCTTCTTCTACAAATGATATTACATCTTGTAATCGTTTTGTGTCTATTAAAATCTTCTTCTAGTTCTGATTAGATAATAGTTATTCGTAGGAAAAATAGTTTAGGAAAAGTCACTCAAAGTTTTTAGAACTTATCCCGTTTCATTTACAGAAAAAAAAAAACTTGAGTGTTTATTTGTTTGAGAGAACCAACCTTAAACAAAGCATTGTATCCTAATCGTTAGTGATCTTGGAGAAGCTATTCAAAGACTACTTCGAAGTGATAGTAGAGTGAACTCCTGGTCACGTTAGTTAACTTGAGAAGGCTAAGCAAAGACTATCGTCTTTCTCTAGGTTGAGAGGGGAATTAGTTGAACTCAATAGGTTGTTGAGAAGTGGATGTAAGGATTGCCCAAAGAAGCATTATCTCTTAACTCCTTTTATCTCTTTTACATTTCTGCTTTTGAGATTTCAGTTATACATTTTTTAAAATCTATCTCAAATTGTTTTCAAGTGTTCAACTAGTTTGAAAGTTACTTTCTGAAAATTACTAACAAAGTTTTTTGCTACACTTCAAGTATAAACTTGATAGACATTGTTTAAAGTTTTCAAAAACAAAAAGAAGTTAAAGCACGATTTAACCCTCTTCTTCTGAAAATTACTAACAAAGTTTTTTGCTACACTTCAAGTATAAACTTGATAGACATTGTTTAAAGTTTTCAAAAACAAAAAGAAGTTAAAGCAATTAATTCAACCCTCTTCTCATGCAACTTTCAACCTACAAGTATGAGTTAGATTGATAACTAATATCTTGTTTGGATTAATTCTATTATATTTTATTTCATGATACTAATAATTAATCTAGTGTAGAGATTTCATATATTTTGGTTAGTTTTAACTTTTAACTTTAGTAAGATTTGATTTAGTAGCTTAAATTGAATTAAGCTTATGTTGAACCTAAATATGTGTGTACCATGTAACACCATTCTTACCATAAAACTATGCTTAAGTCATAACCTTATAGTGAGTAGTTGTTACTTGTTAACTTTACTTGACCTTAGAGGTGTATATATAATGTTTAAATATGAGCCTGCTTTTGTGACAAACATAAACCGCTTTCTCTTTGTGTCGCTAAGTTTGAACATAAATAATATGTCATAATAAATAACAAAACAACATAATTGTATTATATGGTGACAAATCAACTGCATTCATAACTATATCAAACCCTTACCTTGGTTTACACAGGAATCCTCTAGTCTAGGTAAGGTACTACTCAAAATTCATTAAATGAAAATAAAAAGATTGACTAAATTCTCTATCATTTGTTCATCAAAAGGTCTGGATCGTGATGCCAATACTAATTAGGAATCTCCACAAAATAATGACCATCATTGCAATCTATGTAAAATATGATAACGGTAAGAATGTGAATAAAAAATTCACAGGAGGAAAAATATTAGTATACTACATAGTGATCTGACATAGTATTAAAATAGTTGAAGTATCTTGGATTCCTTTTAAAAGAATTAGTTTACTTATTCATTTTCTTACTTAACATAGTATTATGAGTGCACTTATGCTTGAGAATAAAATCATAGAATTAGCTAAATAATTAATCAGTTTTCTGGTTGTTGTATAACAATTAGTTTGTTTGCTTTACTACTTCTTTGACATAATCTTATTAGTAAAATTTAGGCTTGATAATAGAACTCATAGGATTCCTTGATATACTTCTCATCTGATGTATTGCTAACGATGTAACACTTTCTTGTTGTAACCTTATATGGTTCAATCAATGTAGTACGTCTACTACAACCTTATATAGATCACAATTGCATGTCATTCTCAATACATCACTTTCATCACAATGATGTAACACCTCGTGTTACAACCTTATATATATCACAATTTGAAGCCATGAGCTTACAATAAAACAACTAATATTACATAAAGGTTATTTCTTAGGTTTTCTTTCTTCATAAAAATCTTTAATCTTTATTTAGGAAATCTTATAATTATTAAGTAAAATCTCTTCTTAATAGTTCTCTTTCTCATGCTTTTGCCTTGAGATGTCCTTGAAATCTCCTTAACACTTATGAGATTTTCTCTATTAAGTCTCTGAATTACTGTGAACTCTTCTCTTTAAAATGTCATGAATTTCTTATGAGATATTCTCGTTAGAATCTTCTGAATTTTGATGAGATTTTCTATTCAAAATCTCCTAACTTTTTATGAAACTTCTTTGCAAAACTTCTCTTTAATTTTATGAGATTTATCAATAAAATTTGCTAAACTTTTTATGAAATTTCTCTGAAAGAAAACACCAAAATTTTTTATGAGATTTTTCTATAAAATCTACTAAACTTTCACAAGGTTTTTCTATAAAATATCCTAAACTGTTATGAGTTTTTTTGCAAAATCTGCTAAACTTTTATGAGATTTATATTATTAGAAACTTATAAAACTCCTTGTGTGATAATTCTTATAAATTTCAAAGGAAAATAAACCAAGTTTCTTAGGTGAACTTAAGTTTTTTCTTCTATGAATCAAAATCTCTTCATTTACTTAATAAATCTTTTATATCAATTTAATCAATCTAGAAGACCTTTATCTATTGCATCCTTTTTCATCTATCAAGCTCATATATATGCATCTTGAAATAAATTTCAGATTTCACAAACATAATTTCAAACATATCTCAAAAGTTTATATAGCAAAAATAGCCAAACAATCATAAGTAATAGACATAGAATATTTCCTTTCTTTCAAGCCTTCTGTTAAACCATTCTCTAGCTCTTTCTCCTCTAACTAAAGCTTCAAACCCATTTTTTAGCACCCATATATGCTGTTATTTGGACATATTTGAAGAGAAAAAGAAGGTTTTGGCTTGAGTTTAATGTAGAAGAAATGTTGTGGAGCTAGTCTAAGTGTTTATCTAAGTGTAGCCTTCAAAGATTTGGAGGTTAGTTTCAAGCAAAAGAAATAAATAGTGAGAAAGGAAGAAGAAGCAACATGAAAGCTACCCCAACAGAAAAAGTCATTTATTTAATTTTTCTTTTTCCTTTATGTAATAAAACTTACTTGGAGAGAAAGTAAATAGTATAACTATTTTTGGATCAATTTGTCTTGTATTCTATCTTGAAAATATCTATATATTTTATTGTCCTAGTAAAAATTATCTTAGATTTGATAATATCCATTATTTAGACCAGGTTAAGATGTTTAATGTACTGATTATTATCGTTTTTTAGATCAATTATTACATTTCGATATACCAATTATTACCATTTAATCTCGATTGACATAAAAGAAATTTTACCAAGTTAAAAATATTTATTTAACATTATCCTTATTTTTATCTATGTTCTTATACCATTTATGGGGTCTCATTCTATATCCTGATTAAAATATTATTATATTAAATTTTTAATAATATTAAATTAATTTTCTTTTTCTTTTTTTACAAAAATTCTTATATTGTTGTGATCATAATTGTGTCTGTTGAAGTTTCCAAAATTTCTTTAGACTATTCACATTTAATTATTTTTATCACAAACAATATTAAAAAATGAGTCATTACATACCACGAGTATTTTAGTAACTAGGGTGGTACCTAAATTGAAGCCTAGGTGACTAGCGTAGCATAAGCAGATTTTATTAGGATATTAGTCAAGCTCCTATTTGTCCTAACTTAACAGTAACCTAATCCTTAATTAATCCTTAATCTAGGCTCCAATCTTTGATTAATGGTGTTAGAGAATGATTAGTCCCTAATTAGCCTAGTATTATGATTTTTCCTTAGCTTTGATCTAATTAAGTTGCCAATTTGACTATATTATTGACTTTCTACAGAGTTCAACTATCCAAGTTTGGAAATTCAATTGTTCAGTTCACTTAGTCAATTAGCTAGAATAGGTGAAATTAGGAATGTTACAAATTAAAAATTACATAAAAACTATTAAACACAAATTGCACAACATAATCATTTTCAATTTTTTACCAAAATTAGGTAGAACCTCCCTTTGGTTAGAAGTCTTATTACATTATGATACTTTTTTTATTTCAAACAACAAATTAGTCAAAAATAAAAATTTGGACAGTGTCTTCCCTTAGGTTAGGAGCATCCCATTGTTAGACCATGATTAAAATAACAACAATCGCAAAAATTTGGACAAAGTCTCCACTTAAATTTAAAGTCTCACTTTGTTAGATCCAACCAATTTTTAATTGAAAACAACAAATTATCATTAACGAATCAATCAATTCAAACAATTCAATCAATCATATGTTTGATATTGCACAAACCCCTACAATTCACAATATGTAGGAAAGCAACAACACAACAGACAATTGAAACAATTGGAAAGGAACGCTGCCTTCCCTGAGTCATGAAATCTCATTTTCCTCCTTCCATTTGATAAATATACGCTAAAAAGAATAAATCTCGTGAAAAACATGAGTCTACAAACTATTAAGGGTGTGTTTGGCAACTGGATAGGATAAGGCTGATAGTATAAGACAATAGGATAAACCTAATATATAAGGCCTAATAAACTTTTAATACTATCCAGTATTTACATAACACTGTATAAGATATTATATTTTATAATTTTATAATATTATAATTTATTTATAAATAATTCTAATATTTTAGCTAAATATTAAATAGAAAAATTTATATTAATGATTTAAATATAATTTTTAAATATAATATTTATGTAAATATTTATTAATTAAAATTTAATTTATTTTCAATATTATTATTTATTTCACTATTTTATAATTATTTATTATTTCAATAAATTATATAAATATTAAATAACTCTTTTATATATTTTTAATATTTTCTATTTAATTTTTAATTATAATTATTTAAATTATAATTTTAAAATAAATATTAACTTAAAATATTATTATTATTGATCCTTACTTTTATATTTAAAATATTATTTATTATTTATTTTAAATATTTATTTCTATTTAATATTTTATTTTATTTTATATTTATTAATTATAATTACTTTTTTTTATTGTATATAGCTTGATTGATATCATATATTATTTGTTAACAATATTTATTTATTATGAAATAATTTTATTTTGTAAATTTTTACTTATTATTATTTATTTAAGAATCATTTTATTTTAATAAAATACTAAAAATAAAAATAACCTTATACGTTAAATGCTAATTATCTAATACAATCTCATATGCGTATTAGTTATATAACATTTTAATATATAAGGAGGTTATGATGTATAAACTTATTGAATACGTTCTACACGCACAACGTATAAGAGTATAACGTATAATAACTTTATACTATCATGCTAAACACACCCTAAGTGTACTTACCTTTTCTCCAACCCGTAACCTCTGATAAATTATATCCAAGCATGCTCTTTAATGAACCAAAGAGAAAAACATCAAGTTAACTAACATTTTCAACTAACAAATTAGTGTAAAGATATATAATTGAAAAACAAAGAGAAAAAAAAACGATTTAAATAACAACACTATACCTAAAATGCAATGGCGGTCTCCAGTGGCATTGGTGAGGGTAGGAAGTGAAGGATGGTGAGGAGGAGAGGGGACTATAGAGAGGAAAGTGGAAGAAAGGTAACAAAGGGGAGGAGAGGGGCCATCTCAAAGTTTTAACCCCGGTTACTAGTACCATAAAATCCATCCATTTTGTTAGTAACTGAATTAATGAAACATTATTTCATTAATTTGAATATCAATGAAGATTTTAAGTGGCACTGGCATTAAGGTTTAGATTTCATCAGAGATAATTGTGTTTGAGTATTGAGATCTCATAGAAAGCATGTTTTCTCCAGGGTTTAAATCTGAAACCACTACTTAAAGGAAAAAGTATTTACCACTCCAACCAATCATATGTTGATAATTTACGTGTTAAATATTAAATGATACTAAAACTTGTGAAAGCTTCTGAAAAAAAATTACGGCTTCTAAAAACTAAGTACATAAAGGCTTGGCCTAGCGACTTATCCATATCCTGATGACGTGTTTGTGCTGATCTTTTATGCTGCCGATCTTTAGAAAACCATGGCCTTGCAGCACTTAGCTTGCTCCCCTTGATTTGGCATTTGGTGCCTACTCTGGCGAACTTAATTAGCTGTTTTCCCCAAAGAAGGAAAATGTTTAAGTTGATCTATAAATAATAGAAATATTTAATGAATCATGTCGTATTTATATATTTTATTAGTCGCTGGAGGTTTTTATTACAAAAACACACTTTATTTTATTGTATTTTATTTTATTATTGCGAAACACATTTTAGTTATTACGGTGATGTGCCAATGTTTATTATTTTATTATTACCAAACGCATTTTAGTTATTACGTTGATGTGCCAATTTTTATGCTAATAGTTATATAAATTTAAATTTCTGGCAATATTTCAGATATCTCTCCCTTTCCTTTAACTTTTAGAGATTGTTTTAATGCTGGCACCTTTTCTATTTTAACCCTTTGAATATCCTAATTCCCAGAGCTTTCAAAGCTAGGACCACGATGCAATAGTAGAATATAAAATGCAACCAAACTTATCGGTTAGTTGCAAGGGATAGTCCTTCGTTCTTCTCCACCTCGTTCATAAATCCTTGAGTGGGGGTGCCTGGTTGAAATTAGACACTAGCTTTTTATGCACAAAACAGATGAATGATACCAACTCAGTACAATAAACTATAAATAATGTCAGGACAAAATAAAAAAGAAAACTATATAGTGATTTTTCTGAAAAATTGAAATAAAAAAACAAAATTTAGATAACCCTTAACGCGTAGGGGAATCACACCCATTTGTTATTATGATGTTGTCGCAATGCAAAAGATGGGTTTCAATTAGTAATAGAATAAAATTTCAAGTTAATCCCTTAGAAAATTTCATATTAGTCCTTTAAATTTTATAAAAGGTGACAAGTTAATTAGACCGTTCAAATTATATATATCTAGTGTCAACAATCCTTATGCGTCCTATTAACTTATTTATATGTATTGTTAACCTTAATAGTGGATCCTAACTTGTTTCACTTCTCTAAATGAAGCCATTTAGACCTTTTTATTCATCTGTATTTTTCCTGAAAAGAAAGATTTTGACTTTAACTTGGCATTTATTCTCGTAGATAAAGAAATAAGGCAAGTCATAACTCATTGTGAAAATTAATAGTACACGTAAGTAAGTTAAAGAATATATGAATATTCTCTAACGGACAACAGTTTGAATGAGGGCTAACTGCTAATTTTTATAAAATTTGATGAACTAATATGAGATTTTCTAAATCTAAAACTAATTTATCCTCTATTATAAACCTGAGGCCTCCCTTGGGATTTTATTCTTAGTAATACAAAGCACAGTAATATTTTATTTTAAATGACACTAGTATTCTCCTAATTTTTAATTTGTCATTGCCGTTTCCCTCCCTCCCTCTTCATTTATATGCATATCACTAAGTGGGTAGCGTTGCCCAACTATAAATTTAGCCACTTCTTCACTAATAGATTACTATTGTGCATCTTATTATATTAAAGTGCTTTTTTGCTGGTAGCTTTGTGAGTAACAATATTCTTCGGTTTTTCCTTTCACACAGAGTACACCGGACAACTCAATACCACCTTCAATTCCCACACCCTTTCTTGAACAATGTGTATAGCTTTGTTTCTTTGGCAAGCTCACCCACTCTACCCTTTTCTTCTTTTCAACAATAGAGATGAGTATCACAACAGGTGAGGTTTCTCTTTTTACCAAAATTATATTTTCCACTCTTATTAATTACTTGTTTGGTTTGTGGAGCATGCATGCTTTCCCTTGTATGGTAAAATTAATTTTATTTTATAAAAAAAACTTCTTTGGGTTAAAGGCCAACGAAGCCAGTGTCATGGTGGGAAGATTCTGATATATTGGGAGGAAGAGATGAGATAGCTGGAGGGACATGGTTGGCTTGTTCCAGAGAAGGAAGGGTAGCATTTCTTACCAATGTTTTGGAGCCTCGTTCCCTCCCTGAGGCCAAAAGCCGCGGTGATCTACCTCTCCTATTTCTCAAGGTATACTAAATAGAGACTGATTTTAATTTTAGTCGAAAATTTTTATTTAATTTTCATGTATCGACGAGATACTTTTTTTTTTATCAAATGTCCCGAGAGATCCTGTTGTTTAATCATATATTACAGTATTAGTAACATATAGTTAACTCTTGGAAAGGAAATCAGTTATCCCTAAATTGATGTTTCTTATCTTGTTTCACCAATCACTTTTTTCATGTGAAAGATAAGTATTCCCTCCATATTTTAGTATAAAAATCTGTACTATAATCACGTGAATGTACATCATTTTGTAGTATAAAAATTTGATTTATTAATTTATATTGATTTATGTATATACTGCTGTGGATTATGATTCTTGTAAATTATATATTTGGAACTAATAACTCATATCAGTTTACTGAGTTAGTATAATCTTTTTCGCTCAATATTTTTTATATTATTGAATAAAAGAGAAATAGTAGAGGGAATATTAATTGAGAGAGAATAGTAAAATTAGTAATTAATGTGAGTAAGATAAAATTACAAATTTATCCTAAATAATAAGTGGATTGAGAAAGGAGGGAGGGAGTTTTTTTTATCCAAAACAAAATGTGATGCTTGCTAATCTCAACATGAGGATGTAGAAGTTATTAGCAATCTCCATGTGTGTGTGTGTGTGTATAAGAGGTATATCACATAAAAGAAATAGTTTATTATGAGAATAAAAAGAGTAAATTTAGGTCGTATAATTATATATGGATGACCTAGATTAAAAATTAATTAATTTTAATTAATGTTTACATGCTCATTTAAAAAGATCATATTACTTTATGTTTTAATTTTAACCATTTATATAAGATCAAATGATTAATATTTTCCTTTCTCACCTTCATAATAAACTACCTTTCTCATAAGAGTCATTTTGTATATACATAAGAATTAAAATATTACAACCACTAAATTAGAATGGATATGATCATTTTTGGGTTAGGAGAACAATAAAACATAGTGCAAATTATATTCATCTCTCTTGAAATTTATTGAAATTTAACTCACATTCCTTTAATTGTCTAGCCTACACTAACCTCTCCAAATTTACCCATTTTGGAACAAAGAACAAGAAATTGGAATAATCATAATAAGAGACCATTTTTCTGCCCATTTACTTTGATTTACAGTATACAGCTTGTGGCAAAATGAGTTCATGTTTTTTCATGCATCATTTGTGTAAACGTAAAATTTCCCGTGCTCTGTTCTTTTCGTGCATTTCACTAATTCGCTATTAATTTGTTGTATTTGAATGGATAATGGCAGAGCGGCAAGAATCCCAAAGAATTTGCAAAAAGCCTGAAGACAGAGGCTCATTATTACAATGGATTCAACTTAATCGTGGCCGATACTGAGTCCAAATCCATGGTATACATCTCCAACAGGCCCAGAGAACAACCTATCACCATTCAAGGGGTTTATCCAGGACTGCATGTGCTTTCGAACGCGAAGCTGGACACGCCGTGGCATAAGGTTACATAGTAACAATGTTTTCAAAATTATGAGCTTCCGTTGAAAAAGAAAACCCATAGTTTAAATGTTATTTTAGATGCTTGACACAAAAAAAAGTTTTGGAATTTAATATGCCATTATATCACATCCGAACCATTGGCGTTTGGTAGAGTGACATGGGGACGGAAATATAGGAACAATAAAAAAAAAATAAGATATAAATAATAAATATATATAAGAGTATTATTAGAAGAAAAATATTAAATTTTATTATTATATCTTATTCCACTGTTCATATATTTTGGAGGTATATAAATTTTATATTTTTCTATTAGGAATAGAAATTCTATCATATAATTAAATATGTTTGTGTTCTATCTTATATTTCTATTGGAATAATAAATAAATGCTACTCAAGAGATCTGGAATCTTCACACCGATTTTCAGTTATTTGAAAAGGATCAAGGATGAACCTGTGAATTCATATCTATCATCCTTTATCCTTTACATTATTCATACCCGATTTCCAAAAGTGAATTTATCATTAATGTAATAATTCTGTACTTAGTAACATAATTTTTTAGTATCTATCTAAATTGTAGTATATGTAACGGTAGTCAACTACACACAGTCACGGAGACTTATCCAGTTTAGAACTTTTTACTACTGAAATCCTAATTTTTAAGCCCCAGAGATATTTAATTAAGTAATTAACGTGATAACGCCAAATTTGATCTTATTATAAAATTTATTATATTGACCGTGGACGCTAACTAATCAATAACAGCGCCCCCCCCCTCCCCGGGGAAAAAAAAAACCCAAACACACAAATAAAACACCCTACTCAAACTTTTTTCTTCCTTTTTTGCCCTTGTTTGTTCGTTGCAGACTCAGCGTCTTGAACTCGGTTTCAAAGAACAGCTTGCTCGATCTGGGAAAGGTGAGATACCAGTGAAGGAGGTAATTCAAAAGCTAATGAAGGACAATGTTAAAGCTGATGAGAGTTGTCTACCTCATATATGCTCTCTTGATTGGGAATATAATTTGAGCTCCATTTTTGTTGAAGTAGACACACCACTGGTAAATTTACAATAGTACCCCACACATTAATACATCAATTTCAATCACGATCACAAGACCTTTCACTCACCGGCTGATCCAATGCAGGGTCTTTATGGCACTAGGAGTAGTGCTGCTCTAGTTGTAAGATCAGGTGGGGAAGCAAGTTTCTATGAGGAGTATCTCGATGATGGAATGTGGAAAGAGCATGTTATTGATTTCAACATTCCGAAATTGAGGTTGATCAAAGGACATACCGAGCTGAAATTGTCCTAATTCGCAAGCAAAATCTGCCTTTCGCAGAGTGCTCTTGCCCAGGTGAATTTATTTATCAATTAAATAAAGGTGGATGGTCTTCAATTGAATCTAGAAGTTCAATTGAATCTCAACCTTTGATTAGTGTTTAAAAATAAATGAATGGCCTGTAATTACTGTAATTAGTACCAGTGACCCATATCATAGGTTTCGTAATTCCATTCATGTCGGAGAACCTCGTAGAAATGGAATTAACGGAGCTACTTTGCTTGAATTTGAATAGGAGAAGGCGAATCGCAGATGAAGACCCAAATATTTGTTCATTAACTTTACTTTTTTACCCTCGCTCTACTATTTTTGAAACCTTGTTCGGATTGGAAGCTTTGGAAATAACGCATCTGGAATTCAACAGAAAATACGTTAGGGTCCTTGTCTTTATCATACAGAATTTCTCACGTCGGTTTGTAATTTTGCTTGCTGAGCCTTCAGAAGTTTCTAAGTGTTATAGAAAACAGTAAAAGATTGTCCATATTAGTTTGAGTAAATAACCATTTATTGATCACATAAAAAAATAAAAACACACATTTTGACAAGCCACCACAAATGCGCTGATGGTGAAGAACTTGAATAGTAAATAAAGTTATAGATTCAAGGTTTAATTATTCTTTCAGTCAATAGTTTCCTCAATTTTTAATTAGGACTTATAATTTAAAATTTTTTAGTAAATCTTTATATTATATGAAATTTTTCAATCAGGTCTGTGCATTATAAAAAATAAAATATTTCATAAATATTTAATTTTTATCTCACTCTTCATTCTCTTATAGAAACAGAATTTTTCATGAATATTTTATTTTTTATAACAGTGGGGATATGGTTGAAAAATCATACACTATAGAACCTATTTAAAAATTTTTAAATTATAGTGACCTAATTAAAAATTGAATAAAACTATTGGGATTTACAGAATAATTAAACCTAAATTCAAATCTCATCATCTTTAAAATTCTTATATACCAATAAAATTGACCATTTTGATCCTAATATTTTCCATTTGATATCAATTGGTCCTAACAAAATTTTAACATCAATTTAGTTAATATTTTAAACTTTTGCATCATTAGTTATTTCGTTAAATTTTCATTCACCTTCAAATACATCCTAATTTAGTGGATATTTAAAGGTTACTAAACTGATGTAGAAATAAAAAATACAATGATTAAATTGATTTTAAAATTAAAAATGTTGAAACTAAATCGATGTAAAAAATTTGTTAGAATCAAATTTATTGTATCAGGTCATGGACAATGCAACCCACAGATCAAATAAACTTTGACTCTGATTGGCTTCGGACCTGCTACTCAACATCCTTACTATTAGGGGGTGTGTGGTACACTACCTTAGTAAGGTTTTAAACTAACAATTTTGAGCAAAAAAAATGGAATAAAAAAGGGTCAAACAAATCATAAATAAATAAACCAGTTAAAACGTCCAGGACAATGCCAAGAAAGCAATGTTAGTCTTTGGTGGGGGTGGCGGAAAGAAGGTCAGTACTACCAGGAGAGAAACAAAATAAGGGAAAGACAAGAAAGGGAAAGGACATACGGAAGAATGAATGCGACGATTCCTTTTCTTATTACCGGCAAATTTTTTATTGGTAATTTGATTAATAAAACACTGTGTTTCATTAATGCAAATTAAAGACAGCAATTATGCCAATAATAATATAATTGAAATGATTCATTTCATTAATCACATTTACCATCGGATTTTCCATCGATAAATAAATTTGATTGGAAATTCAAAGCACCAGAGGTGGTGACATTTTGAAATTCAAACTATCAACGAAAAACCTATTGATAATTTACTCCTTAATAAATTTTATTTTATATTTTTAATTTTGCTAATCATTAATAAATTGCCGTTAGGATTTCCTTCGGTAATTTTTTTTTTAAATTCAATCATATATTCAATAAATTGCTAATGAACGAGCTAACAATAGTTTTTTTTTTTTTTTCTTTGCATGTTACTAACAGATGAGGGATTGGTAGCTTTTTATTTTCATGTTATCTTTTTCATGTTACCTGACCAATACTAGGACTTTACATTGGTAAATCATATACACCTAGTGGTGCCATTTGGAGCCAAACACTTTTGACACTAAAGGGTACTCCATTTTTTACATTTATTGTGTGAGCTGTGGGTAATATCAATGAATAAATTGTTAGTAATTTTTGTCAATAATTCGAGTGTTTCTTACAGCAAAAAAAATTAGGGTTGGCTATCGGTGAATGATGGTTTATATCATCCTAATTATTAGATGAGAAAAATATTTACAAAATATTTAATGCATTTTTTATAATTATAAATATTATTAGAAGGATTTAGGGATGACAATAGGGGGGCAAAGGACAGGAGTAGTCTCCCTCCTTGCCCTATGTCTCTAGTGTTTCCCCATCCATATCCCCATTCCCCATAGATTCTAGATACCTTGACAAACCTATCTAAATTACCATAAAAATTATGAACAATTAAAAAAAAGGAAGCTTAAAAATAATAATAGAAAGTTGATTCAAGTCTTACTACTCATGGCCTTATATCATTATCACTAAATTTTCAAATTTTAAATCTTGTCACAAGTATCACTACAACATCATAATAAACAAGGTGAGTTCTTACATGGGTAAATTAAGTTTGGAACCATGTGGGGCAAATATTATTTTAATGACAAAGAATAATAAACAAACTATTTTGCCCTTCCATCTTACATCTCCACTTTTGTTTTTGTCAATCATGCTCTACCTCATTGTCGCCCACCTCACCGCCCTCATCGTCGACGTTGAAGCTCACCTCCACCACCACAAAACTCAACTCTCCACCTCAGATTCGGGTTGTCTCTGCTCCACTTCCTCCTTTGCATTATCACACGGCCCTCCGCCTTTACTCACGACTGCTATCTTCAATGCCACTAGCTTTGCTTCATGAACTTGCCTCGCTAGAGCTCCACCGTCATCCTGATGTCCCTTTGGTTGCAACGCCATGAAGCTCCTTTCAAACCCCCTCCTCTGAACACATCCTAATCCCTAATCTCTTGATGGTCATTTGTCATGGCCAAGTTAAGAAATGGAAGAGGGAGATGGATGAGACTGGGCACATATGTGATCTTTTTTATATGGCTTTAATTTGTTCCTTAGTGGAATGAGTTTAATTTATAGTGGTGATTAGAAATATTGTGAGTGTTATAATACTAATGTTTTATGTTACTAGTTTGTATTTTATCTATCATTGTTGTGTATGTTCTTTTGTGCCATTTGTGCTGGGTTTTTGCTTGAAGGAGGTGGTAGTGGCTGGGTTTATGCTTGAAGGAGGTAGCTCGAGTTATGAGGAGGGGTGGTGGCTAGTGGAGACAATTGAGAGAAAGAAGGGGGTAAAAAGGACAAATTATTTGTAGGAGTAATATTTATTAAAATTAAAATATAAATACATATTTTATTCGAAATTGATAACAACCATTAGATTCATTTTTTAATGGATGAGATTCAAGAACTAATAGTCCCAAACTTAGTTTGCCCTATGTAAGAACTCACTAATAAATAAACAATAAAATTGAAAGAGTCCAACACAAACATCATTAATAGAACACTAAATATCTTCATAATCTTCTTGCTTGAGCTTGAGCTTCACTGCTACTTGTGTACAAAAAGGAAGATATAAACTCATTACTAGTCTAATTACTAGTGAGCACATGTCAACAAGTCATAAAAAAATTGCAACTATAAGAAACCTAGTATAAGAATGAACTCTTATCCTAACATCATCAACATTAATATCGTCAAATATTATGAGACATTGAACATTTCCTTTTGAAATTACCAAGTATACTCCTTGGGTGAATATCCCATGGGGCGGGGACGTAATCCTCATCCTTACTAGAAAAATCTCCACACGAAAAAAATCCACACATTCAAATCTACATCTCCAATATCCCACATGGATATCTCCACATATATATCCCTATTGCCATCCCTGTCAAGAATTTATCAAAAGGATAATAGGATATAGAATTATTCTTCCATGATATCCATGATTGCATATGGCTTCCATATAGTTATAAACATTTCTTATTCTTTAATATTTGAATGTGACACGTAAAGCTATCAAAGTGGGCTAGCCCAGCTCATCCTGATTGGCCCAGCAGATTGTGAGTTGAAATATATAATCGAGTTGGCTTACTTTATTGGCGAGCTAGGAAAATCTAACCTCACTCAACTTACTAAAGCTGGTGGATTATGTGGGCTAGCTCACCAAATAAATTTAAAAAATTATAAAAATCATTAAATTTGTTCAAAACTGAAAAAAAAAAAAGGAATGAATGGGGTTGTGGTGGACCACTTGAGTGAGAGAATGAACCTGGAAGTGTTTTATTATTTTTTTGTCTTTTTTGAGTAGAAAGTATGACAGAATATGAGGTGAATATGTGGGTTTTGGCCAAATATAACATAGAGAAATTGGGTTTTTATTAAAAAATGAATGAACCATGCCAACCCACTTAACCCAAGGGTTATATGTGGACCCACTTTAAATGAGCCAATATTTTACAAACCAACCACCAAAATGGTGGGTTGGCAAGTTGGCTTGTGATAAAGGCTTCGCGATTCATAAACAAATTAAAATTTATAAAGTGCCAAGTTGCATAAAAAATGTAATAAATGACACAACTCAGGTCATATCACAAGAAAGTGTTACTAGCCAATTAGAAATTGGCTGGATTTTGAAATTGTTGCAATAATAAAGATTATATGAGAATAATTACATGCACAATTAGTCTTTTAGATTAAGAATTGTTTAATCATTGGTTCAGAAGATTAATTCATGGTGGTAATTACTTTCACTAATTATGTTATCACATAATAATTATGTAATTCTACTTAGTGGTCACACAATCTCACTCCGCTAAGGGTTTCGCTAACACATGCATTAGTAATCTATAATCATGGTTCTATGATCCTATGCTAATTTAATTACCATTACAGCAACCTAATCTCCCAAAGGAGTTAATTCCAATCCCTTACCAATTGGATGTAATTTAATCAATTGATCAAATACCCCAATAAAATCTTAATTATCCATACAGCTCACAACATGAATGAATACACAATCAAGAAGCTCTCAAAAACACAATTACAAGAATTCATCAGCTAATATTAAAGAGAGACAACAAAAGGGAGAGAAAAACCAACCATAAATTGCAATTAAAATAGGAACTTTAAGAACAATCTCAATCTTCATTATCCTTGCACGAGGTAAAAGGATTACTCTTCTATAGGTGGAGGATCATAACCAATGTTAAGGAAGGTACAATTGAAATCTCAAATGGGAGCCAAGACAAGGATTGGAAGCTCCCAAAGCCTAGAGAGACGAAAGAGAGAGTAGAGAAAGTGGAGGCAGCTCTAAAGTAAATGTGGAAAATCCCCTTTAATCTAGGTTAAGTAGGTATATATAATACATCATCATAGTGTAAAAAAGGGCCCAAAATAATTTTAAAAAAAACACTATTTTATAGCTTGTCTCAGCAGACACCACCCTATACACTTTCAAGCCCATTTTAAGCCCAAAATGTTCAAATTAGCTCTTAGACCTAGAAATAGAAGTTGTTGTAGCTCTTTGAATAAGTTTTCCAAAATCACAAGAATCACCTCAATCGGACATCTAGCTTCAAATATTGGCAAACTACTAATTAAGTATCAAACTAGGTAGCATTAGAACATCAGCAACCTTTAATCTTACAACTCAATTTTCACCAAAAGCCTCTTAGAACTGGATTTTGAGCTACACATGAAAGTTATAGAAGACTTTTTGATATTTGAAAACATCTATATTTGTCTCAATCCAATCCCAGAGAGAGATATGAATTTTCCATTACAATACTTCCTGTAAATGAGTTCCAACAACTTATATTTAGCTATCCAAATTCTCCCAAATTAAACACTACTACAAGCTTGATGCACCTCTATGGTCTTCATACACCTACATGGGAAGTCCCTCCAGCAAATAGCACTCACAAAAGAGGATTAAAACAAGAAAGCTCCAAAGTATATTTATTCATTAAAATGACACACTTAACCATGATTTTACTCAATGATGGGATGAGAACTAAACTAAAATCAACCAAAAGTCAACCAATTAAGCACAAAAAGAATGCAAAATGCCTAGAGTTATAGAGGAAATGGAGTGCATGAAGGCAACCTATCAAACTCTCCCACACTTAAACAATTGCATGTCCTCATACAAAGAACTTAGATACAATAGCAAATTGACTCCTAACCCTACTAACTCTAAAAATGCACTATACATAAAAAAAAACAACAATACTCTAATCCAATGGACCTAGAGATAGAAGTAATAAGCAATCATACCGACAATGAAAAGGGAACTCAACAAGCAAGGCATGAACAAGAACATAGCACACAAGGTAGAATCCACATACATGATGAATGAATCAAGTATAAAAATCCTCTAAATGTCGTGTTTGCCACTCACTCACTCAAGTATTTGGATAAGATGTACACTCAAATCACCTCAATTGAAAATGCATTCCATGGGCTTGCAGAGGTCTCATTCTCTATCGTCACACACACATGCATACTAAATCAAGAGGACTTGCTTTAGGTTGTAATGGGGCTTCGGTGAAGGTAGGAGAATATAAAGGCCAATAGAGCTAAACTTTTAGCCAAAGGAGAGCAAATATATATACCAAGAGCACAAGTGCCTAAGGATATACTTTGTGCAACTTAACAGATTTACAAGCCCTTAATTTACAATGTGGCACATCTTCATCCAAACTTTTACAACCTTTTTCTTTCTTTTTCCTTTTTGCGTTATTTTTTCAATCAACTTTTGCTTCCTTTTTTTTTTTTTTTGGGTGTGCCACTTGCAGATTTTTTTTTGGCCACTTATAAATACATATTGAATCTCCACCGCACCTAAATTGGGCATGTCCTCATGCTCTCCCCTATACTTATGCTGAAGCACATAGGGAAATGCAAAAATACTCTCCTAATCCTAAAAAATTGGAAATTTTCATAGTTTTTCACTTTTGGCTAAGGATGTGCTAAAACAAAAGAAGGTAAAAAAACTCAAAGGGGCTAAACAATGGCAATATGCAACAGTTGGCTATATGGTCAAGTGGTTAAAAATAAGAAAAATGCATCAATCACCTTCAAGCATGCACATGGGCACCTATTTTAAAACAAGATCCTAAGCAAGTTCTAGAATGTAAATCCAAAGAGGGAAATACACATGAACAAACAAGGATGACACATGATAATCCAAATCAATTAAGAGGCTCAAAAACTCAGGTAAATCACATGTACTGAATCCAAATAACACAGTGAATCACCAAGTATGTAATACAAAATAACGTCAATGCCAAGCAAGTCAATATAGTGCATGTGGTGTTAGCCAATGCATGTAACCTCTAAAGTATCAAAGGGATGGTGTAAGACTCAATAAAACAAAACATGATGCAAGACTCAAAACTAAAAATAAAAATAAATATAATGCAAAAATATAAAAGAAAAAGGAAAGAAGAGCTCCCTCATAGTGGATTGTCTTCCACCAAGCACTTTGTTTTAATGTCCCTAAGTTGGACGGTCAGGACCTTCATGAAAGCTTATGCTTGAATTGATCAAGGAATTCCTACTAAGGCTTATGTCTTTTCACTTCACCTAGATCCGATAGTATATGGATCATGCAATGGGCCTTGAAAATATTAGGCTTCCTAAGCCCAAGTGTTGAAGAGAATGATGTATTCCTAGAAGCCTTGAAGCTCCTCCTAAGCCTCACATTCGCAAAACAAACCACTTCCAATGGAAAGGAATGTGTGTTCCCAAAAGAAGTTTTCACTGTGACATGTTGCCACCAAGTTTCCAAGAAGTTTTAGTCAGCTCACCATACAATGCACATAGAGCTCGAAGCTGGGCATCACACTACAACATTTTTTGTCTAAGGCAACACTTTTTTAAGGCAACGCTTAAAAAGCATTGCCTTGGAGGTCTAAGGCAATGCTTTTATAAGGGTGGCGTTTGTGTTAGGCTAAATCAACAGAATTTAAGGCAACGTTTTAACCTAAAAAGACATCACTTTTAAAGCGTTGCCATATAATCTAATAGCAAGCAATGCTTATTTGCGCATCCCCTTCATTTTCAAAGTGTTGCCTTTGTAAAATTCAATTAGCAATGCTTTTAAAACGTTGCCTAAATTTTTAGCGCCAAACTAAAATTTTTCCCACTAAAATTTGTCTTTTGCACTGAAAATTGCCTAAACTCATTAAAAAAAGTCTGAAATCCTCTAACATACCTAGCGCCAAACAAAAACCCATTTCTCCCTTATTACTAACGTAAACTCAATCCCTAACTCTCAATCCCTAGCACTAAACAAAAACCAAAGATCAAAACTCTCAATCCCGGTTCCAAAACCTCTCCAGCGTGCCCCTTTCTTTGCGGTTCCTGAAGCTCGCCGTATGCCCCTTCCTCAAGGTTCAGAGCTCTGCCATGTGCCCTCTTCCTCGCGGATCTAGAAACTCCACCACATACCCCTTTCTTCACGGTCCTAAAAGCTTCGCTACGTGCCCCCTGTTAGCTCCAGAACCCTTCAAAAAGCTTCAAGTCAATATGTTTTGAATGACAACAAAGCCAATTTAAAGAAAATATTTTGAGAAATGACTAATGTCTATCTTAAGTTTCTTGAAATAGTAAATAAGATAATTCGTTAGCATATCATGACTCAAATAGCGAGAATAATTTCACTTTATATGTGCAAACATATTTTATCTCATGCAAAGATATGTGAACTAAATGGAAGTGATAATTATATTGTGAAATGAGCATACAAATGCCTAATGAGTTAAAGAAATTCAACAAGTACAAAAAACCAAGGCACAGATCTTCAAAAAGAACATGGACTTTAGAAAGTAGTCTCAATTAAAGATACCTATCCATCCTTGAAGTCAACATGTTCTACCATCTTCAATCATCATGATCATAATCAATTTTTCATCAACAAGCTTGGATTGAAGGCCTGAAGACTAAAGACACATCAAGGAATTGATACCGCACCTTAAAAAGTGTCTCTACTCATTTTGAAAAAGGAGGGAAATTTTGAAATTCAAATTTGAAATCATATCCAATTATAGACTTGGCATATCATCTCTTTTGCTAACTTGGGCAACCACTGTAGCTTCTAAAGGCAGTGTTCAGAAATCACGTTCAAAAAGTAAAAAGTAGTTTCTGAAAGTAGTCCAAAACCTCTCTTTCACAACGGCTTCTGTAATAGGTCTGACAAAAGACAAGCTACATTTCTAGATTGCTTTTCAAGAGATACACAGATGATCACCACGTGTCACTTGGAGAACTGATAAGGGCAATAGTCACAAAGACAAAATATCTATAAATAGAGATGTTGAGCCTCCAAAAAAAAAAAGAAGAACGTTACACAAGCTAATATGCAAATTTTTCTCCTCATCCTTTCTGTGAAGTTCATTACATCTTGTAATCAGTTTCCTAGCTTGTAAAATCTTCTTTCTGTATTATTAAAAAATCTTACGTTCTTCCTAGGAAAAATAAGTTGAAATAAGTCATTCAATTTTTTTTAGATTATGTTTATTGTATATCTTCAAGACACTTGAATGTAGGTTAGTTTGAGTGGCAAACCCAAACACAAACCTCTTATAACCTCGATCCAGTAGTGATCGGTGTGAGATAGTTAGAGAGGCTAAGGAAAAACTACTTGCAACATGATAGTAAGGGGTTGTTGCGTCAGGTTTAACTTGGACAAGCTAGTACAAGACTACTCGGGTTAGCTTGGAGAGGTTAGTACAATACTACTCGGTTAGACTTAGAGAGGCTGGTGAATAACTACTTAGTTTGTAACAGTCAGGGATTGTCTACTAGTCACTGGTGAGAGCTTTAAGAAGGCTACTACAAAACTATCCTATTTCTTTCTCGAGTTGAGAAAAGTTTAGTGAAACTTAACTATTGTTAGGAATTGGATGTAGGAAGGATTGGTTAAACAGGATAAAAACCTCTTGCAGTATCTTTCTCCTTTAACTCCTTTATATTACTACATTACTTTTATTATTCTATGTTTTTATTTTATATGCGTGTCATCATAGTTACTATCATTTAGAAAGTAACTTTTTAAAATATCTAATGTTGTTTCCATTGCACTTCAAGCTCAAAGCTTAATAGTAAATTGCTTAAGTTTTCATAAGCGAAAAGGAAAGAAAAAGCGAAGTACAATTCAACTCCTCCTTCTGGTGCTTTTTTCTACCTACACCCCTTTTCGCAGGATCAGAAGCTTCGCTGCATGCCCTTTTCTTCACGGTTCTAGAGCTCCAGGCGTGCCCCCTTCTTCGTGAATCTAGAAGCTCTCCAGCGGTATCTTTTACCATCTTAATTGATATTTCTCTCTTTCCTTCTCCAAAAGAGATACCTACAAAGTAGAGGCATAAGTTGAAGTATGTGACAATTTGAAATAAATTTATTGTTTAATGAAGGATGTATTGCTTTTCTTACGCCCTGGGATCTTTTGAGTGATTCTGCCATAATAATTTAGAATTGGGTAAAGAGTGCTTGTCTAACATTATTTAGTGATCATTTTCATCTCTACAAACAGCGTATCCCTGATATTTAGGTTATTTTGTGACTAGTGATAACTTATATACTCATGTACCATATCTCCAAACGTTGAAGCATTTACAATTATAGGAAATTCGAATGAAGGTTAGATTAAGCACATAGGATGCTTCACATATCTTTTGACATTTATTATGAGTGCTTGGTCATGTATTACAGGTTCAGAGAGATGCTAACCCACCTGTTTGTAAAATAATGGACTACCACAAGGAACTTTACAAGAAACAAGAAAGGGAAAAGGAGCGTGCTAAAGGCAAGGTATTGTACACTATGTATTTATATGTTTGTTTCCAATTTGCTTGTGAAGTTTCTGTCATTGTTTTTGGTTGAAATCAAAGATGAGATTTTGTGGTCATTATATTTTTTTGTGATGTGTTTAAACATGTGTTTCTTTTACTAGCAAAGCAGTAGCACATGCGCTACGTTGTTTGCTAAAAATGTTGGCGATATAGCTCCTATGAGTATATGTAAATAAGTTGAAGTGTAAGTGGGATTCCTTCTCATACACTCCAATGATTTATGGGTAATCAGAAGCTCCTAAACCATAGACTTCACAACTATATCCTGAAGATTTTGAAACGGAATATGAAGATTTTGATTTTGAAATCTCTAGATGATTTATTTCCTTCATTGATTGGTATAATTTAAATGTCTTATTTACTTTAGGGTTCACATAATTTTGCATTATCAATTCTTTACATTTAATTTGCATTGTCCTCTCTTGATGTCATAACTGAATTTATATTTGCAATTTTTTGCAGGTGCTTCTTTTGTCTATCTTTTGCTTCTACTACATATAGAATGCATTGGTTTTGTATTATAGGTTGGTATTTTAACTTTCTTTGCTTACCTTTTGCTTAGTAATTATTATATGCAGTCATTTGACTATATTTTACTTGGTGATTTTGGTTTTCTTGTAGTGGATATGACTAAATTCAGCTTAGTGGCAGCACTTATTGTAAAGAGGTATTCTTGTTTTTTATTGGTAACTGATGATATATACATCTTATAGTGTGGTGCTAGAGCGGTATATAACCCATTTACTAGGCTTATTTGTATGAGTTATTTCTAGTGATTTTTGTTTTTCTAGTGAACTAAGAGCCTAACTTGAACTTTACATCTTCAATTTTTTTTTTCAAATTCATTTAAATTATTTGCAGTAACAAGAATGGATAAAGATGCTACTCATAAGAAAAGAAGGTTGGTAAAGCAGTTTCAAGGTCCTAAAAAGAGTGAAAAAGTTTGTTCACAAATCGATGTTCAATCAAGTAATGAACTTGTCCAAAAATACTTGAAAGTGGAAGCAGCAAAAAGTAATTTGTGCAAAATAGAGCATAAGAGACTCATAAGATGAAGCAGCCTATGCCTTCTACATTGAATGCTAGTCAAGGACAAAATAAGCTGAATTCCACGCTTGATAACGAAGAGTGCATTCAAAAGGAAATGAAGAATAGCCAATCCATGGAAAAAGTTGCGACTCAATCTATAAGATCTTCTTGAAACCAAGACCACAACAATGAAAAAGAGGACACTAGCCTACCTAGCAAAGTAAATGGGACAAGAAATATGACTGAATTTCATGCATCTATCCAAGACAAACAAGATCCTAAAAAAGTAAAAAGAAATCAATCAACCCAGATATGAGTATTGATAACTTTCTAGCAAAATAAGGGATGCACGTGGAAAGAAAAGAGCAACTTGATCCTCCTCAACCAATGGTTGAAGCTAATAGATCTATACTATCCCTTGATGCAAGAGAAAAATAAGCACATGTTAGAGGATGACGTCTTGATGATGAATTTGAACATGGTATTTTTTACCGTAATGTAGATCAAGTTATGGAGACAAGCCCTATTGACTTCATTTTTTTCAGTCTTCACATAATATATATTAGGGGCATCATGTAATGATATTGCACATTAAGTCTTTAGTTAGCTATTATAGTGCCCATGTAATTAAGTGTCAATTTTGCTGACTTTATAGGTTGTCATTGCATGAACTTTTAAATGTTTTCGAGGTTCTTCAAAGAAGAGAAGACTAGAGGAAAAAGTACATGCAAACATATCCATGCAAGAACTTCAAAGAGTAGAGGTGATCATTGATAATGGACAAGCCGTAGGGCCAAATGCACAACGTGAAGGACTTAACCAACTTTTTAGGAACATTGGGAAAGAATCAAATTTCATAAGTTTGATGTACACTAGTTGGCATGTTGTGCAAAAAAAACCAATCAAAAAATGCCTGTGAAATGTGCTTGTGTAAGAATATATTATCTTGAAGTTTAAATTTTATCTTGAAGTTTAAATTTTATTCATTCTTTCTCACATGTTGTAATTTATATTATGTTTTTATTAGTCAAAATTCATCATTCTAAAAGAAGGAAAGAAATGGGTGATGGATGGCATTTGAAAGCCTGGAAGCGACACAAGACTCATATCAAGAAGAATCATTTTGACATTAATGATAATAAGATATCTTGAAAAATTGTCCTAAATATTCAGAAGGCCAATTTGAAAAATTAATTGCATATTGGAGTCTTCCTAGCGTCAAAGTAGCAGTACATCATAGATTCAAATATTTATCTTTTTTTTTGAATTTATTCTATACATTACACTTGATTCCTACTAGTTTGTTAGAGCATAGTCCATGTGTAGTGTGAATTCTGAAAATCACAAGAAACGAAACATATGCATCAAATGGGGCCTATCAATTTCGAAAGAGTGTGTGTTGGATTGGTAATATCATAAAGACTCATGTGAATTTCGTACCTTTCGTTCCTATTCAAAATTTTTTAGAGTTAAATCATGTTTTGTGCTTTTTATTTTCATTCTTGCAACGCAAAATGATGAGAACAAGGAAGAACCAACACAATAAGATGTGTTTGTTGCAACTTCTACAAGACGAAAAGGGAAGAAACTTAATTTAGAAACACAAGTTGTGGTTGTAAGTCACTTAGCGATTATATCAATATTTGTTATTTTTATGTTGTGTTATCATAAAATGTGTTTTTTTTCAATAGACAGAACTCAAAGATCGCCAAAACGTTGGTGAAACTATTAAGGATGCATTAGCACGGTGCTTGGCAAAGAGCAACAGCCTGTTTGATGCTTTGGAAGACAGGTAACAAAAACTTCTTTGAAGAAGAATAAGGAAATCAACAAACTTAAAGAACAACATGCCAAGGAAAAGGAATCCTGGGAAACTAAACTTAAAGAACAGATGACAAGGTATAAGGATTACAGGATCTTATGCATATCTTGCTACAGAGAGCAACCCAAATTTGAATCTTGAAAGCACTAGCTCAGTGCGAGTTAAGCAATCTTTTTCCTTTGAACGAAATGCTGCTAAAGATCCAATTGGGCTTTCCTCTACATCAACTGATATTCCAGATCATGACTAGGTATTTTGTTATTTATGAGTAGCTACTTTGAATTAATTTACAATCTAGGTTGGCCTATTATGCCAATTGGAATTGCTATGCTATTAAGTCTTTCCTCTACACTAATCTAGGTGTGAACACCCAATTTTGTCCGACCCATGGCAGAAAAACAAAAAATTGACATATTTTCACAGTTTGTAAATAATATTTATTATCACTTTTAACCCACAATTTTTACATTTTTTTACTAGCCCATTTCATTTAAAAAAAATTCTAAACCCATTTCTCTTTTGGTTGTTGTTTGGTTTTTATTGTACAAAAATAAAAAGGCCTATTTTATTTTTTTAGCTTTAAAAAAAAGCCCATTTGATTTAATTATTGTAAAAAAACAAACAAAAACAAAATCTTTTTTGGCTCGTTTCATCTTAGTTTATTTTTGAAAAAAAAAAAAGGTATGCCAATTGAAAGAAAAGGACAATGAAAAAACATGTTGGTTTTGTAGTCAAGCAAAGCGTGCAGGGAAATAAGAAGGCGTGCATTGAACGACAGAAGTAAAAAAAAAAGCATACGCCTGACAAAGGAATATCAAATCTTTATGGATCAAAAATGACCTGCCATGCCTGGCAAAGTTAATTCTTGATAGCTATAAATGGGAATGAAAATTCAGGACGGGCTGGAATCAGATTTTCTTCCAACATGAAAATTCTTTCATTACCATTTTTCATTTTTGAAGACACCTTGCAACAAACACAGAGAAAAAAAAATCACAAAGGCACAATTATTTGTCGATTCATTTTTCTTTCTCAAGTGTTCATCTCTATTGTAAGCCAAATCATATTTCCACCAACCATTACCATGTTACAGGTTAAACAAACCAACCAAACACAGACCAAATTCAGAAATCCAAATTCATCAACAGATACTCAATCCATACAACCCAAATTCATCAAAAGATATTCAATCCAGACAATTCACAAATCCATCATCGTTACAGTCCAGTTTAACAATAAAAGTCTCAACTCCCACATAGAAGAAAATAACAATTTCAGTTTCAAAACAAAAAAGAATCAAAAAAACTAGCATGCTACCGCAGCTCCCTCCTCCATTTTCACGCGACCCTCGCCGGGATCTCCGTTCCTCAGTCCGATAGAACCTTTCTCACACTGGCCACCAGGCCGCAAACGGGCCCCATGCCGGGATCAACCCGGGCCCTCCCTTTCCTTTCTCTCTGCTCTCCTCGCGTCATCACCACGTGGGATTAGCCCATGACCGCGCGGCCTCTTCCTCCTCCGTGAGGCCCTCCTCGCGTGACGACGTCCGCGGCTCCGCACCACAGCCCTTCGCGATCGGTTTTCCTCGCAGCCCGTGAATCGCCATGCGCGGAACTCAATGAAGCTCGACGGTCATCTCCTAGCAGGTGCTCCTTCAGCGGCTCCCCTCTCCGATGGCCCAACTCCTCGCGTGCGAATTTGCCTTCTCCCCTTGGGGGCGCGCGGCGCTGTCCCGTCTCTCTCTCTCTCTCCCCTTCTCAGATTCCTCTCTCTTGCTTTCTCTCTCTCTATTTCTCTAGCTTTTTCTCACTCTCTCTCTCCGTTTCTTTTTTTTCTCTCAGTATGAGTGCGTGATTGTATATGTGAGAGAGCACATGTTTGTGTGGGTGTGTGCATAGTTTTTAAAAGGAGAAAATGATCGAACTGGTAAGGCATGGGTTAACTGGGTTATTGGTCCAACTGGTAGGTCATTGGTTAACAAATTGAATGGATTCAATTAAAATAATATACAAAATTACAATTTAATACAATTTGATATGTAATATATATATTTTGTGAGACATATATAAACAAAGAAGCATGTGGCCTAGTGGCAACCCATCCTGTAGCGTATCATCCTGCAATGCAAGGTTAAACCTGTGGGTGGAGTTTTTGATTAAATTCCATTTAACACATTGCTAACCAACACTTGGTTCGCTTGACAATTGGCCGACGGATCGCTCAGCCCGCAGGACCGCTCGGGTTTGACCAAAGTTGACCGGTTCAAGTGCAGAGTCTGGTCCATGGAAAGAACTGGACCCAGGTGCCGGTCACCCTTCGGTTTTTAATACTGGGTGTGTGTTAGTGTGTGTGCGTGTGTAAGTAAGGAATGGGGTAGAATTAGGAAATTAAAAAAATTAGTTTAAGTAAATTAGATAAGGAAAAATAGGAAGTTGTTAAATTTTAGTTAATTTTATTTTATGATGGTGTTGTTTTATTTTTATTGGATTAGATTTTAGGTTCGTTGTTGGGATTCGGGTTTACTCATTGGGTTAGTGTTTGTTTTAATTTTAGCTTTTAGGCTTACTTGTTTGAGTTTGGTTTAGCTTGGGTCTAAAAAAAAAAAATTATTCATTTTGGGTTTAAAATAAATACCTGAGTATTCTAATTTACTAAAATTTTTATTCAATAAATCGATAAGTACTTTTTTTAAAGAGGATTAACTCACCGTGACGACTTGTTAATATATATCTAGGAATATTTTCAGCTGAAAGCTTGACATTCTAAAACTCTTTTTCAAAATAAATCAACCACAATTATTTTCTATAGAACTACGTGACTTTAAGTTTCCCATTGCACAGGGATACGTAGGAGTAGGCAATCCCTGTCAAGCCAAAATTAAATTTTTATAATTTTTGTCTTAATTGTAAATAATTTTTCTAATGATTTTATTATGCGATATTTTATTTCATTTAATTTTTATTTCTTTGGGAAATATTTTATTTTAAATAAAAATGTTAATTTAGCCGTAACGCTTGTTAACTGATATTTTGGGCATTTGAGTTATGATAGCTTAATGATCCGAAAATGTTCCTAAAACATATTTGTTCTCTTTTGTATTTTCTTTTCCTTTTTTTATAAAAAATCAAAATAACTTTTTTTTATTTGTAAATATTTATAATTCATAAGAAATTTTGTTCTCATGTCTTCAATTTAAGTTATTCATTTATTCGTCAAATATTTTATTTCAAACAAAAATGTTAATTTAGCCGTGACGGCTTGTTAACTCAATATTTTGGACATCTGAATTGTGATGAGTTGATGCTCAAATTTCCCTAAAAAAATTTTTTAATTTTCTTGTAAATAAAAAATAATAAAATAAATATTTTGAAGGGTTATTAGTAATTTGCACAAATCAATAAAAGGTCCTGGGACGGGTGTATTAGGGTGCTGTAGGATTAAGTTCTTACTCGTCCCTATGCATAACCGACTCCAACTCAAATCTAGTTTCAAAGATCATTTCTTTTAAAATAAAATGGGTTTTTCCATGTTTTTCCAATTTAAATAAATTTGGTGGCGACTCCAATTTTAACAATTCTTTTTCACGTCTTGTCGAATCCGGTTGCTCAGATGGCAACTCCACTCAGGGACAGTTTGTGAGTCAAGCCTTATAATTGATTGTGCACATTATAATTAACCTTTTTTTTCTTTCTTCTTTCTTTTTTCATTTTTCTGCCTTTTTCCTTTTTGAAGTCGTCTTTTATTTCAAGGTATATTTTCTTTGTCTTTCTATCTTTTTATTTTAATGAAAACCATAGGTGGTCGATTTTTGTTTTATCCTATCTATTTTGCAAGTATTTGATATGGGTAGTTTTAGGATTCCAGGTTTGTATGCTCCATTCACATACAACACTCACACATTAATCACACATAAGTGGGGCCCTATACCCGGTCTAAGTGTAACTTGAGATAGGTAAGAGATTGTGTAGCAGTAGTCATATTGGATGTACGTCCTATTTGGTTATTGTGAAAATCTCTAAAGTGTAACTCTTTCGTGAATGTCCTACACACGCGGTTTCCTTTGCGGATAAGATTTAAAAGAGCTTTTAGCTCTAGAGGCCGTAGAATCCTAAATTCATAGATCCACCTAATGAAAGTCTTCACAAGGTAGAAAGCTTATGAGACCATAGGATAGCCCTCCATAGTTCACCTCAAATAGGACATGTAATGCCCAGAATTTTCCTCGTTAGAAATTACCGAATTACTCTATGTAATTCTTACATAAAATTTGAGACCAAACAATCCTCAAAAATGGAATATAACATTAGAAGAGAAGTTAGGAGCAATTCGTGCAGAGTCACAAACCAGAATTTCTATACGTGTAAAATGACCAAAATGCCCTTGAGGTTATTTTACTAAGAAAATGAGGATCGTGGGCCATCCTCAAGGGGATGTTTTGACAATAATAAGGGATTGTTTGTGTTATGTGTGTTAATAGAGGAGAAGAATCTTAATTTTGAGCTTGGACGCGAAATGACCAAAACACCCTGCGCGTTTTAACTCCAATTTGCATGCCGACTAAGCCCGAACCTCACTAAAATGTTTTAAAACATGTTTTTAAGTTATGATTGTCCTTTGGTTAAGCTCGGGTGGCCTGGAGCGGTTTTTGAGCGAAATGACCATTTTGCCCTCTCTTTGTGTAGTTTTGCAAATTTTGAGATTTTCGATTCGTCTAATGAAACATAAGCAATATTAGGCTCAAATTAAAGCATATTAAATTCTAATTATTAATCTAGAGTCAAAATTATTTATTTAGATTGATTAGAACCCAAAATTGCTTTAAAACACTCAAATTGCTTACTAATTCACCTAAGCCTTTAATCGTAAATCTCTAAATTGCAAGAATACCTTACCTACACCTAAATAATACATGGAACACACAAATTTCCTCTTCCATGGGCTGTAATGACGAAATTATTTGTCCATAATGCATCAGAAAATTTGTCAAAGAATGCACAAAATTCAAGGTATGAAAACAAGGAACCATGAAAACATGATTCCATGTTTTAAGCCACCAAACAAGATGATTTTTCTTCCTTGTTTCCTCCTCAAATTTGGTCAGACTTTCCTCCTTTTCTTGTCCATTTATGAACTTCAAAATCTTCTATAAATAGGCATGCTTGAGGATTGTTAGAAGCCTTGAATCATAGTTACACATTTCTAGTTTTTCCAAAGCTCAAAAGCTCTCATTCTTTCCTCCCCTTGGCTGAAACCTTAGCTTCAGTTTTCAAGGAGATTTTCTTTCATTTCATTCAAAGAAACTAAGTTCTCTTCCTTTCCTTCAAAACAAATTAGGTAGGGAGTTGTCTTTAAGCTTATTTCTATGCTTTGCTAAGTGTTGTTCTTGGTTCAAAATGATGATTTCATGGACCTTCTCTAGCTTTTCCATTCGGTTTTCTTCTTTCTTTTCCTTTGAACATTTCGACCATAAGGCCTATATGGGAATATGATGATAGCTTGATGATGAGGACCTTGAGTGTTGGTTGTAAATCCATCACAAGTTAGGCTTCTAAAGCTTGAAAATTTCACTTGATGCAAAACTTTAAAGAATGATGTTTTTATGATGTAAAAATAAATATCTTGAGTTTAGAACTTGAAAGATGTATTTTTCACTTTGTCTTGCTAAGATATATTGGGTTGAATTTATATTTCTCTAAAGTCTTGGAGGAGCTCTAGTAAAGAAATAAAATGAACTTGCATCCATGTTTAAGTTTATGCCTTGCATAACCATGTTTACTTTCTATGTCATCACTAAATTCTCAAGAATGAATAAATGAACTTGCATTCTCATGTTTAAATTTCCAAGCTTGCATTTCATGTTTATGTTTCAAGTTGTCACTTAATCTCTAAAGATAATAAAAGGTTGCATCTCATATTTATTTTATGCTCTCACTTTATTTTATAATGGCTAAAAGAATCAACGCATGACATGTTTATTATTATGTCATCACCTAAGAATCCTAGAGCTCAAAGACTTGCCCAAGTATCACAAGCAAAGAAATAAGGTTCTTGGAACCATAATAATAAGAACTCTAAAACTCACTTTCAATTTCCTTAAGATTATTGGAGTCAAAGAATTCATTCTTTAAGAAGTCTTGAGTTTGGAGCTTAATAAGATGTAATAAGAATTCTTTTCTCTCTTTCACTGGTCAATGCAACTCCGTCACTCCGGTTTCTTATTTTCTTTTATTAAGATTCTCTTCTCTCCACTGGTCCAGTGGACTTGCCGCTCAGTTTCTTATTTATTTCAAGCTCTTGCATCATGTTTATATTTCCAAACTTGCATAATCATATTTATATTTCAAGCAGATCACCTTAATTCGTGAATATAATAATATGGACTTACACATCATGTTTAAATTTCAAGTCTTGCATATCATGTTTATGATTCTAGTTATCACCTAAATCTATAAAGCTCAAGACTTGCTCTTTTATCTTAAGTGAGAATTTTAATCATGAAGATTCTTTCAATATATAAATCGACCTCATAATTAAGGTAGGCCCAAATTGATTTTAAATAGCTACTGATTTAGTTCTACAATTTCTTTCAAGATTAACAAAAAGAATTAGTTTCTAAAAGAGTTTTAAGGTTTTGCAAAAATTTTACGGGAAACTAGTATCTTGCATGTACTTAAAATGTGATTTTAAGCAATTATGTGAGGTTCATGATTCAGCCACTGATCTAAGTTTAGTACTACTATATGATGATGGTTTAATATGTTTGAAGTTGTGATAATCATGGTTTATTACTGAAGGAACGATTCTATGCATGTTAGAAATAAAACTAGCTTCCAGAAAAACCGTAAAAGCAAGATTTCTAGAACTTTAGAGAATGAAATTTATGTGTTCTATCCAGAACCTTTAGCAGCCCTAAGAACCAGGTTCTATTATGTTTAGATAAGGGAGAATGATTCATAATTGATTTAGTAATTAATTTTAGCACCATAAGGAAAGCGGTAATAAAAAGGGTTAAAAATGCAACTTCTAGCACACGTAAAGCCTTAAATATAACTTACTGCCTATGCTGTCCCATATAGTTTAATAATGTTCTTAAGGCTTACAATTAATGGTAATGATGATAATGAATCCTTTAGATGCATGATTAATTAGTTTGATAATTGAGGTTACCCGATTCTAAAGTTTCGGTTATTTAAGAGTTTTGGTAAGAATTTATGATGATGGTTCTTTGAAGTTTGAAATGATAAGTCTATGTAGTGATTTGATGCTTATTAAGTATTTGATATCATTGAATGATTCCCTGGCTTGCATGTTATAGTTTGTTGCAAACAATGAGAATGCTTATGCATGAAATATGAGAATATGTCATGATAATTATGAATGATGAGTTGCATTATGATATAACATGCAAAGGCTTAATGGTGACTTAAAATTATGAGGAAATGATCCTTTGGACCCATCAGACTATAGGTGGTGAAAAGGTGATTCTTGCCCCCTAGCCGCTCTCTCAAAAGGGTAGAGTCGGGACTTTAACTTATCAAAAGGGATAAGTATATGCTAGTGACGACTAGTAAGGTATGAACTCATAACCTAGATTACTCCTAAAAGGGTGGAGTATAGGGTGGCCCAGGAAAAAGATGATGAAAGTAACTTTAAGTCACCTAAGGAACTAAGTAATGTATTATGTAATTATGATGTTCTTCTATGCATAGTATTTATGAGATGATGATGAGAAATATGATGTTCTTCTATGCATAGTATTTATGATATGATGATGAGGAATATGATATGGTCTTATGCATAGCTATGTTATTATGATATGCTGATGAAATATATGATAGGAAAAGTTCATTATAATTATGACATGCAAAGTTTATGATGCATTACAAGACGCATGATTAAAACTAACGGACATCTGTAAAGTATATTTTGAACTTAATAAATGAATCTTAGCATGCTCACTATTTCATAATAATCCCGAAGTTCCTGAGGGACGATGATGATGACACGATGCATATGAGGTGAGTACCCTGAGATTCTTTTATAAGTTTCTCACTCCCTCTTTCTTTCTTTCTTTCCATCTCGTCTTTAGAAAGTAAAGGTGATGTTCATGATTTCCATTGATGTTCTCACCTGGTAAATATACTTGAGCTTGTGAACAAGCTTATCATCCTTGAAGAAATGTATCGCTAAACCTTGCACGTGACTAGATATCTATCCCTATTTTAGGGTATTATTATTATTAGGTGCCGTTAATGGATGTTCTTCCATCTATATTCTATTCATGTTTTGTTTGATTGACTACACCTAGCCTAACTCTATTGGCAAACAAAATATCTATGTGTTATGTAATTATGGATGTCATATGATGGAGCCAATATGATGTGTTTTTCATGATATGCCGTTGGTTTTTCGCTTTATCTTGATTATCGTTCATGCTACACGAGGCTCACGTTTTCAATCATGTTTAAAAAAAAAAGGCTCGTAATTTCATTAAGTATTTTCAAAGTATGGTTAAATAACTGAAGCAAAGAGTAAAGTCTAGTAATTAATCAGATACGACCTAGGTGTATTGGGTTAATTATTAGGTGTTAGACACAAAGGGAGTATACTTCTTCTTTAACTTATTTTCTTTATACATAAATTCTTTAACATGATTAAAATATTTATTGTTCTTTTTTGTTAAAAAAATCACTTTTTCTTCTTTGTTTAACAGGTTTGTTATAAAACTATATCAAGTCTTGTTGTGAGTATCTTTAGAAAATAGAAACAAACATGAGATCAAACAATTATGAAGAAGAAAAATTGAAAAAGACTTTACATCTTAAAGCCAAGAAACCTGACATAGAAAGCCTGAGATCCTAGTCAGCTGTTGAAAGTACCGCAACGTCTTTCTCTTACTAGAAAATATGAAAAAGTCTTGAACCTATTAGAAGTGGAAGTCCAGGTCAAGGCAATCGAGCACTGGCATAATATTATGATCCTCCACTCTAATGCTTCACCTTTCAAGATTTCCGATTGGCACCAACCCTAAGGTTACCACTAGAAGGAGAAAACCTTATAACTACCAAGGCCATTATGCTTCTTTGCACACTATAGCAAATGTCCTAAAGGTAAATGTAAGAGATTTGCATGAAGCCCAGAAATGTAGAAATAGGACCAAGGGATTCACAAGAGATTACTTGGAGGAGCACATACACCGCTTAGCTCAAGCCGAATATTGGGCACTTTTTCAGATGTGTTGACCCTCACTATTTATGGAAATGTCTTGTTTCCAAATATTGATGGTTTCGTAGATCTTGCAGCAATTGATGTATTTCTTGCATGAAAATTTCATGGTCAAAATCCTATTCCAACCCTCCTAGCAAATGTATATTGTTCCCTAAATTTTTGCTATGATAGAAATGGCAAGAGAATTTTATGTTGTTTACCAATGTTAATGTGTGAGTTACTGCGCACATATTCCAAAGAAGTTACAAGACACCATGTCTTATTAATGATATAAGGAAATATCAAGTAAAAAAAAAGTGGGCGAGAATGGGCTGAAGAATTTGGAAAATTAAGTGAAAAAGTGATCCAATGGTACCCTTGGTGGGAAGATGGGCAGACATTGATTTACCAGTGTGGAAACTTTCCAAATGTACCTTTCATGGGTACTCGAGATATATAAATTATAATCCGTATTCGTGTTGCACAAGCTCAGTTACCCTATAATGGAACCACCTTTGAAGCTATAATAACTCCTTTCATCATGTATTACTTAGATTCTAATGACATTGGCCTACTACAAAAAGTCCGATCTGCTTGGAACAATGTTGTTCGGAAAGGAAAAGAACTGGTAGTTAGGACTATGAAAGAAAGCCATCGCCAATGGGTAAAATAGAGCTCAAAAGGTTAAGCTACCATTTTAAGTCCCAATAACAATTACTCCTGACAAGACATCGGCCTTACACTTTGATGAAATTGAAGAAATCAAAGAAGTGAAAGAAAGACTTGGACAAGGCTGAGCAAAAAAAATGCAAGTGGAAGCCGAATTGAAAAGTGCCCACCATAATTATACAACTCTAAAGCGAGAAAGCACCGAAAGAGATCAAGTTCTAGAAGGGACCAGCAAGAAGTTAAAAATGGGACATGAGCACATGATGAAGACTAAGGAATGTCTCATAGCTGCCAACAAGGATCTAGGGTTTCGAAGGCAAGAGCTTGATAAGGCATTAACTGAAAATTACAATTGAAGAAGCTACTCAGAAAATCCAAAATTGCGGAAAAAGCTACATTAAAAGGTGAGGAACAAATGAAACAACAAATGGGGAAATTGAACAAGGAATACCAAAGGAAGGTTGAGGAACTAAATCAACACATGAAGTATCAAGCTCCTAGGAGAAGAAGAAAAAAATTGCATATTTGGATTTTGAAGTGCAATATCGAGATCACATCATTCATGAGTTGAAGGTCCACTTTTCAAACTTGGCAGGGATGGCTAATACAACAATAGAAGATGTTCCAAGATACCTAGAAATGGCTGAGCAAGAAATTATCCCTTTTGAGACCCAGATAGGATTCGCAACTTCAACCTGCAAAGATTTGATTAGAAGAATGAAATGAATAATTATAGAAAGACGTTGATGAGATGTTAACTTTTGAGTGACAATGTTGGTTAGAGAATAATGTGTGGTTTTATGATGTATTTCTTTTAAAAAATGGCTGTAAGAAAGATGATGATTTGAAAAAATGATCATTTCTTCATATTGTGTTGGTCTCATGGTAATATTCATTAAAACATAACATGGTACCTTTGAATGAGACATTCTTGGGGAACAATTATCATCAAAGATACTCACATTAAGATTGAGCATGATAGAAGATCTCTAATAAATAGCAACGTTTTTTTCTTTTTAATAAAAATTATTTTCAAGGTAAAAACTTCGTCACCATTGGGTGCCCAAGGAAAATAGAAATTGATCAAACTCGTGTTCATAATACTATAGCTCGGACCAGGATGGGGTGGAGGAAACCTAACCCAGGAAGGATGCATTCACTGCAACCAATGATAAAGCTGGAAGAAATATGAGCTTGGAGGTTGATAGGTTAAAGGAAAGTTGAATGACTTATCAAATAACCAAGATAGGTTGGAGGATATGATAAGGGCCATGAAAGAGTCATTGGACTTATGGGGAGGAAACGAATGGCTATGCCTATGATAGAGTAAACAAATGTTGCCACTATACCTGTGATATGAACGTGACCATGGGTGTCACTGGGGGGTGAATGACATTGGGGAAATCCCGAATATCCTCCATGGACGCCACCACCCACGATGCCATTGGTACTCCTTATGGAGAAGGCTATCATGCCTTGGATGATGTACATGCAAAAGGACACGAGCATGCTACCCCTCTTTGGGAGCATCCTCGTGTTACTATCCTAAAACAATAATCATCTTTAGGGAATAATCATTTAAAGGAGAAAAAGACAAGTTCAAAAAACAGTGGATGAAGAAATCCAGGAACAAATTAAGGCTATCCAAGATCCTGGCTCCTATAGCTCTATGGAGATTGAGCAATTGTGCACTCCTATACTTGATAGTCCTCAAAGACTTCAAAGTCCCTGATTTCTTGAAGTATGATGAGACCGGTAACCCTTTGTCCACTTGAAAAGTTACTATACTAAAATGGTAATATGGTCCAAAGATGAAAGGTTTTTTATTAGCTTTTTCCATGAAAGCTTGACTGCACTTACCTTGGAATGGTACATCAGCTGGACCATTCAAAATCACCAGCTGAGAATTGGCTGACCTGTTTATGAGCCAATACAAATTCAATCTTGAAATGGTGCCTACTTGGAAGGTTAAGCTTAATGCAGAAAAAGAAGGATGAACCGTTTAAGCAATACGCTCAAAGGTGGAGAGTTTAAGCCTCAAGTTCAACCACCGCTCATCCTGACTAAAATGTGTTCATAATTCTTGGGAACCTTGGGATCCCCTTATATTAGGGCAATGACACAGCATACAAGGATTTCTTGAGTTGTAAGCTGAAGAAAGGATTGAGAGCTTGGCTAAGATCGGCAAACTTCCCATGGTCAGTGAGGACACAAGAAAAGGTTTCCGGCAGGAAAGAAGGAGATGGATGTGAATTATGTGCATGGCCAGCAATTCTTCATCCCAAGGTATACACCAACAAGTCCATGACCCAGATGCCATCATACCAAACCCCTATCCCTCCTTACCAAACCACAAATACCATCCCATATACCTAACATCAAGTCAATGACATCCACATACGACCATATCAACCAGCTTGCCCAACCTATACCTACAACCCGACCATGCATCCCTAGAACTACCCAAACACTATACCACCATGACCAAATTCCCAAAACCAGATTCACAATTGATTCCCAAACCTTCCACCTTTTCCAAAATTATCCATTTCGAATGCTGACCTTTTTCAAAGACTATTGATGCTCACTTAATCTCACTATGTCCTGTGCGTCCATTAGAACCACTATTTCTGGCCTGGTACAACCTAAACTTAACTTGTAAATACCACATGGAAGTTAGGACGTTCAATTGAAGATTGTGAAACCTTCAAGATAGCAATAAGAAGGTTAATTGCTTGTGGGAGACTGGATCTTCAAGAAGAATGAACAGACATTATCAATAATCCGATCTCAAATCATGAAGTAGGAGGTCATGTAAATACTTTGGCGGTGGAAGAACCCTTGATCAAGAAAGTTTTGGGTCTCCGAACACTAATGGAGAAAGTGTTCAATGGCTTGAAGGAGGTGGGTACAATATCACAACACCTGCATCTATGATAAAGGAAGATAAGAAATGTGATATGGAATAAAGTTGTGAATACCACTGCGGAGACCTTGGCCATGATAGAGAATTGATGGGATTTCAAAGTTGAGTCAGGAACTACTCAACTTAGGTGCGATTCAAGCAAAAAAGAGGCTGAATTTCCTTAAAGAGGTGAATGTAATCGAACCTTTTGTCCTTCGAGTACCATCACTTAATCCTACTAGGAAGCCAAAAAAAGTAGTGATTCCTGAAGAAGCTGATACCCTTTGGTTATGAGAATACACATGCTGTGACTTGGAAATATGAGACCAAAGTGGAGACAAATGGAGACATATGGGAAACCTCAAAAGCTGAAGCAAGTGGGCAGTCACTAGCATAATGGAGGTGAAAGGAATAACAAGAAGTGGAAGGGTTTATGGGCCCAAGAGCTGGAAAAAGGGAAGTTTGTTGAGAAAGGGAATGTTGAAAAAAGTTCAGATTTAGGAAAAAGGAAAAGGAAGATGAGGAAAAAGAGTTTCTAAAGATCATGAAACAAAGCGAATATGATATTTTGGAACAATTAAGGAAGACCCAGCCAGGATATCTTTTTTATCACTAATCCTATCGTTCTGAATCTTATTGAAGGGCAGTATTAAAGGTCTTAAAGGAAGCCTATGTCAAGCTTGACATTTCATTGGAGAACATGGTGAATATGGTGGATCAGTGAAACATGTCAATATGATCACGTTCTTAGATGAAGAAGTGGTGTCACGGGCTAACCCACAAGCACTACATATAACCCTCAAATGTAAAGGCCACATAGTGCCTAGAGTCCTTATTGATGGAGGATCAAGGTTAAATGTATTAATATAACCTTGAAACAACTATCAATGAGTATAGATGATATATCACCCCAAGCGATGGTTGTAAAAGCTTTTGATGGGGCTACGAAAAACATTCTAGGGGAGGTGGTGTTGCCACTAAAGATTGGACCAAGCAAATCAAAAGTATTATTCAGGTGATGGAAATCGGCTCATATTATAACATGCTACTAGGAAGACCATGGATTAATGATATTGGTGATGTCCCTTCAACCTTGCATCAAAAGTTAAATATATTGAGAATGGATCAGTATCACAATCCATGGAGAAAGGGACATCATTGTATCTCGCTGCTATATGTGGAGAATGTGGAGCCAATAGACAGTAATTTATGGCATAGCCTAGAGTTAGTAAAGCCCAGACATGAGTCAGGTCAGTCTACAATGCAAAATGTTAATCAAATAGTGGCTCATATCATGGCTAGGAATGGATATTTGCAAGGCAAAGGACTGGGACCATGGTTATAGGGCATCAAAACGCCTCCTATTCTAGAGAAGCCCAACCGATTTGGTTTAGGATATGAGGCATCATTGGAAGAGCAAATGAAGACCATGGTTCTTGAGTGGAAGAAACAAAAGAGAGAAATAAAACAGATCCCTCACTTGAAGGAGACATTTTCAGGTCTCAGCTAAAGTGATCATAGCTGAAGAAGTTTGCTCCCTTAGCTTTGTACCACTATCAATATGGTGAATATTGAGGAATCCAAAGAAAACAACACTCATGCTGCCAATAATGATGAAATGCTGATGAACTAGACATTAGAACTAGTAATTGATGTTGTTGCTTCAAAGTAATTGTTTGGGTTGTATTACTAAATATTGTTTATGCTTCTATTTATGCTTCTGTTTATGGTACTCAAAGACATCATCTAAATGCACTTGCATGATTTTTCAATAATCTTTCTTTATATCTTCTATTTACCTCGTTTTTTTTTTTTCTTTTTTTTTCTTTTTCTTTTCTTTTACTTACCATTCTCATCTCGTTAATTTGTGTTTCCTCCATACTATTTTCATTTTTCCACCATTTGTTTTGGCATTCCAACCCATCCTAATTGCTTTCAGGAATTTAAATACTATAGAAATTTTGCCACATGAAAAGGACTTTGGAGACCTATTTGTTGATTCTCTTGTTGTACTTGATTGTGATAGCCATGAATCGGATAAGGATGAAGAAATTGTTAGGCAATTTTCTGACCTATTGGAACATCAAAAATGGATTTGACTTAGACAATGAGGTAATCGATTTGGTTAACATGGGAACTGAAGAAGAAGAAAAGAGCTGAAAATATTAGAAAACCCAGAACACTCAGAGATGATTGCATTGTTTAAAGAATACATGGATGTCTTTGCATGGTCCTACCATGATATGTTAGGTTTGGATCAGAAATAGCTTCACATAAGATCCCTTTGTATGCAGAAGCTAGTAGAAAAAGCAAAAGTTGAGAAGGATGCGGCATGAATGTCATTAAAAATAAAAAAGGAAGTGTTCAAAGGCTGGCAGCTTTCTGGAGGTATCAAGACACACTGACTGGGTGGCTAACATTGTGCCCGTGCCTAAGAAGGATGGAAAATTTAGAATGTGCGTGGATTATCAGGATCTAAACAAAGCTAACCCAAAGGATGATTTTCCTCTCCCTCATATTGATGTCCTTGTTGATAATACTAAAAAACCACTGGTTTTCATTTATGGATGGATACTAAGGGTACAATCAAATTCCCATGGATGTTAATGACAAAGGAAAAACTACTTTCATAACTCTATGGGGAACATTTTGCTATATGGTCATGCCACTCGGATTGAAAAATTCAGGGCTACATACCGCGTGCTATGGTTGCATTATTCCATGATTTGATGCATAAGGAGATTAAAGTATATGTAGATGACATGGTTGCTAAGTCCAAAGAGGGAGAAAGCCATGTGAGGTCCTGCAAAAGCTATTTGAAAAACTCAAAAAATATAAGTTGCAGCTGAACCTGAATAAATACATCTTTGGAGCTTCTAGGGAAACTACTTGGATCATTGTTTAAGAGGGATAAAAGTAGACCCAGATAAGGTGAAAGCAATACAAGATATGTCTACTCCAAACTAAAAGGAGTTTAGAAGTTTTCTTGGGAGACTCAACTACATCGCTAGATTCATCACTAATTTGATTAGTACTTGTGAGCCTATATTAAACCTACGAAAACATCAACCTGAGAATGGAATGAGGAATGCCAGGAAACCTTTGCCAAAATAAAGACTTATTTAATGAAACCTCAAGTGACCCCACCTACAGGGTCGTCCTTTAATACTATACCTTCCAGTATTACCAACATCTATGGGGGCAATGTTAGGACGTATGACAAGTCTGGAAAGAAGAATAGGCAATCTATTATCTGAGCAAGAAGTTTAATGACTATAAATCTGCTCCTGGCAATTGAAAAGACCTGTTGTGCATTGGCATGGACTTCCAAAAGCTAGGCGGTATGTGTATACTATACCACTTGGTTGATCTCTCGAATGGATTCGTTAAAGTGCATATTTGATAGTCCTCATGTGTCATTAAGAATGTCGAAGTGGCAAATGATACTCTTGAATTTGATGTCAAGTATGTAACTCAAAAATCGGTCAAGGGAAATGCAGTTGTTGATCATCTCTCAGAAACCCTCTTGAAGATGGTCAACCAACCACATAGAATTCCCTGATGGTGAATCCTGACGGTAAAGAAGAGGCAGGGAGGAGGTTATGTGGAAAATGTATTTTGATAGGGTTGCCAACATGAATGGATATGGAATAGGAGTTGTGGTGGTGTCACCAACTAGAAAAAAATACCCAGTTTCCATCAAGATGGATTTTGAATGTACCAACAACATCGAGAGTATGAGGCGTGTGCGAATAGTTTACAAGTTACAATTGACTTGGGAATCAAAGAATTAAAAGTCTTTGGAGACTCTGCACTCATAATTTATCAAGTTAATGGACATTGGCAAACAAAGGATCCAAAGTTGGTACCTTACAGAAATACTTGTCTTGACTAATTGAGCAATTTGATGAGGTGTCATTCTCCTATTTAACTCAAGACAAGAACCAATTTGCGGATGCTTACTTTGGCTGTAATGACCAAATTGGAAGTCCACGCCAATGTCCAACATCCATGTAGAGGTGCAAAGGGAACCGGTATATTGTGGAAATATGGAGATTGAATCAGATGGCCAGCCCTGGTATCATGACATCAAGTAGTATATTCAAAAAGGAGAATACCAGCTGGTGCAAATGTGGTGAATAAAAAGACAATTCATCGATTGGTTGTGGCCTTTTTCTTGAATGGTGAAGTCCTTTACAAGAGGAATCATGATGGTATCCTCTTAAGATGTGTAGATGCTCAGGAAGCTAGCATAATTATGATTGAAATCCATGAAGGAATCTGTGGAACCCATGCTAATGGACACATGATGGCACGCAAAATCCTAAGGAGTGGTTATTATTGGTCCACCATGGAAAGTGATGTATTAATTATGTTCGGAAGTGCCACAAGTGCCAAATATATGCAGGTGAGTCAATGCTCTTCTACTTCCATTGCATAACATGGTATCCCCTTGGCCTTTCTCGATATGGGGCATAGATGTCATTGGCCCAATTAATCCCAAAGCATCCAATGGTCATCGTTTCATCTTGGTAGCGATAGACTATTTCACTAAATGGGTGGAAGCCACTTCATATGCCAATATCACATAGAAGGTGTTTCTAGATTCATCAAAAGGGACATTATTCTAGATATGGGATTCCATAAAGAATTATCACAGACAATGCTCCTAATCTCAATGGTGCCAAAGTTAGAAGTTTTTTGAGACTTTTAAAATTAAGCATCACAACTCAGCTCCTTATAGCCCTCAAATGAATGGTACGGTTAAGCTCCAAATAAGAACATTAAGAAAATCATCATCAAAATGGTGGTGAATTACAAAGATTGGCATGAAATGCTGCCATATGCTTTGCATGCTTATCGTACCAACATATGATCAAGCACATGGACAACTCCTTTCTCATTGGTATATGGAATGGAAGCTATATCCCCATTGAAGTTGAAATCCCATCATTAAGGGTTTTGATGGAGGCTAGTTAGAAGAATCTGAGTGGGTGAAAGCTCGTTATGAATAGCTAAACATGATAGAAGAAAAGATTGGCAGCTATTTGTTATGACCAAGTTATACCAAAGTAGAATGGCTAAAGCTTTTAACAAGAAAGTCCACCAAGGATTTGTATCCAGGAGATTTGGTTGAAGAAAATTCTCCCTAATCAAGAGGACACACGGGGAAATTGGGCTCTAAGTTATGAAGGTCCTTACATTATTAAACAAGCATTTTCAAGAGGGGCATTAATCTTGCAAAATATGGATGGACAAGAACTATCTAGACTAGTCAACATTGATGAGTCAAAAATTTTTATGCTTGAAAAATGCTAAAAGCTCATTGGTCAAAAACTCGAAGGAGCGGCCTAAACAAAAGCTAGGATGAGAAATAAATAAAAATAAAAAAGAAAAAGCCATTAGGATGAAAACCCAAAAGGGCGACCTAGGCAAAAGTTAGGGCAAAATAGTAGGCATCATCTCAAACAATTTATCCTGGGGTAACTTTCGATGTTGAATGTGTCTTGTGAGCCAAGCAACCAAGATTGAAACTGGGGCAATTTTGGGGATCAAGAAAGGAAAGATTGAAGGCTTAGAAACAAAGACGTGGCTATGGCATCCAATTTGCTGCAAGAAATCAAATGAATAAGCCACTAAGAACCAAAATTGGGGCAAAATTTTATGCTTTTAGCAATCCTATTTTTCATGTGGTTTTGTTTCCTTCTTCCGAAACATGTTATGTTATCGTCCAATACACCAAGCAACAAAAATGTTCATTAAGTTAATCTTTCCATTTTCCCTTGAATACATGTTTATTTATAATGTCTTGAGTAAGCATGAATTTAAGCTTAAACTATATGACCTAACAGTTTTTGCAACAATAAATTAATGACTAGCATCACACTAAGGAATTCAAATCTTCGACTAACCTTAAGGAAAGAAAATAGAAGAAAGAATGGGAGGAGTAAGTAAAGTTCCAGAAGAAAAGAAGAAGTTTCATTTGTGCCAAACGGTCTAACACATCGATTACGAGTTTGATTGATTAAAGTTTTCCTCGAGGGTTGCTTGACCATGGTGAAATTCATTTCACAAGAATATTTTTGAAAAAGAAAAAGTGCAGTGAAACCATGTTGCAAGGCGTGTCAAGTGAACTCAATGACAAATTTGAAAATAGGTTTATGTGGTAAAATCCTCTTTGAAGAAGCTTATGGTTCAAATGTTTTTCGATGTTAAGATGATCCTTTTGTGACATATTCATCATCTCTTTCTTTTGATCTTCAAATCACTTAGGTCCTTGGCCTATTCTTTTTATCCATTTCATACTATCATGATCCTGGATTCATTAACATGTTGTACATATACATCCTTAGCATCCCCACTTTAGCTTGATGTTTTTGGTTTACTTTTGTTTTTGAAAAAAAAAAAGAAAGAAAAAGTTTGATTTTGCATCCAATTAACATGAAAAATGCATTTTTTTAAAAGAAAATTTGAGTTTTTACATTTCCATGATTGCCACTTCACTTTTCCAAGTCATTTCCAATCGGCCTAGATTGTCAATTTACTTAAAAAAAAAGAAAAAGAAAAAACACAAAAAAGGAACTGCAAATCGTTGTTCTCCTTCTCAGCATTTACATTTCATGTCGGCCTCAGATTGCCATTTTGCTTCCAATCGGCCTCAGATTACCATTTACATTTCTTGTTAACTCCAAGTTGGCTTTTAATTTCCTATCACTTGTTAAAGTATCCAGGTTAGTCGTAAGATTTTTAATTTCCTGTCACTTGTGGAACAGTATCCAGTTAGTCGCAAGGTTTTTATTTTCTTGTCACCCCGTTGGCTTTTAATTTCCTGTCACTTGTTGACTCGTATCTAGTTGGTCACAAGGCTTTTAATTTCCTAACCCCTCTCCGCTTTAAATTCCTGTCAACCTCTGTCGGCTTTTAAATTCTTGTTAGACCAGATCGATTCTTTTGAATTTCCTGTTAATTCCATTAGTTTTTACATTTTTTGTCATTTGTAAATTTGTGTCAAATTAGTTAGTTTCTCCTCCTTGCTTGATTCATACATAGGTGATTTCTGAATTGTATAGTTTGCATGTGACTTTCTTGTTTAGACTCTTTCAAAGTTAGAATTCAATCTTTCTTGTGGTTGCATTTCATGCATTGCAGAACAAAATCAGTGTTCATATCTTTACCTATTCCTTATGAAGACAATATGAAAAAGCTTCATATTCTCTTATAAGAAATGACTAAAGAGGGGACACACATTTATCCGACTCATGGCAGAAAACCATTGTTGTGTTTCCTGGTAAGTCTTTCCTCTACACTAATCTAGGTTTACTAGTAAGGTTGATTGTTATGCCAATTAGAATTAAATTGTGCAATTCTTGTGAATTTTTTATTGGTGTGATGCTAAAAAGTATTCCTTTTGTGTGTTAAAATTTTATTCCTGGCACTATCATATATAAATTAATGACATTATTTAACAAGAGAATATGTCAAAACAGTCCTAGCATTAGTTCGTATAAAGTGTTGTTCTGTCTTCAAAATGTTTTTCTTTTCTAATTTTCTCAGCATAAAGTCATCCTGTATCTATGTTTTGTATCCTGCCAAAATGGCAACTTAACACATGTATAGGGTAGAGCTTCCTTTAATTATATATATATATATATATATATATATATATATATATATATATATATATATATATATATATACACGTTTGTAAGTATTCCTGCCAAAATGGTAGCTTAACACATGTTACCTCACTTTGTGCCAACGTTTGATAGTATATGGCAGATATATTCCTGGATAATAAAGGATTTGATAGCATTTGATACCTCACTTTATGATGCTATGAATCAAGCTCCTATTTTATCTAAGTTGTTGGTTGTGAATTAGTTGCCATTTTTTTTCCTGGAGTAGGTCAGAAACTTTAGGAGTTATTTGTGTTTGATAGTTTCTTTTCCTTTCTTTCTTATGTTTTGTAAATATAGCTATTAATTAAATTGAGCTTAATAATATTTTGATTTTTAATTAGTGGGTTTATGCTGATAAGACTTAATGCATGTGCAACTCAAGCAAACAACAAAGAGCTAATACAAAAAACAAAGAACTTGCAATGGGTGTGATTTATGTTGGACTATACATATGGAGATTTATTTTGTGTTAACTTTTTATGACTAGTGTCCTTTTGCGAACCATATATATTTGTTGCTTGTTTATATTTTGGTATAAATGAATGGCTTATTTCCATTTAAAACTATGTATTAGCCAATATTACGGACTATATGTATATATTAATGACTTATCTTTTGCATAATTGATTACTGATGGTTTATTTTATTTATGAATTTAGTTGAATAGTTATAAATTTGAAATTGAAAAACTAATGTTGCAATAAATGAAATTTTTGTTTGAAAATATGTTGTTTAATTTCTAATTAATAGAAAAGATAATAGTTTTAAGGAATCATCAAATTTGGAACCAAGAAAAAGAAAAGAAAAATGTTTGCTTTTTTAGAAATAAATAAAGTTGAATTTGTGAAAAAGACAACACTTTTATGTTCAAAAAAATATTGCCTTTAATCAAAGTAAAGCCAACAAATAAAAAGCGTTGCCTTTTATCAAAGTAAAGGCAACGCCTTAAAAGCGTTGTTTTTAATCAATAAAAAAGAGTTGCAATCAACTCCACCAAAGGCAATGGTTAAAAAGAGTAGGCTTTTAGAAACCTAAAATGTAATGCTTAAAAAGCATTGCCTTAAATGGAAGAAATGGCAACACGTGAAAATTTTCCAAAGCGTCATTTGTGCCCTTATAGGCAACGCTTTTTGCATCAACTATTGCCTTTTGTCAAAAAAGGGTTGCCTTAGAGAAAGGCAACAGGTAGTATAGCCAATGGCCAGAAAATCATTGCCTTAGAGAGGAAAACGTTGCCTTTAATCAAAGGCAATGCTTACTATGTGTTTTGGCAACACTTTTAAGTGTTGCCTTAACTAACTTTCTTGTAGGTCTTTAGAATAGCATATTTATTCCGCTTTAGAAGGTGCTCAGGAAAGGAAGGTTCCAATTTCAATAAAAGTGGTTGGCACTCAAGAGGTGATGGTTGGGCACATGATACAACCTTTATAACTAACATGTCAACCATAGAATCTTCCTTTGCAACATCAATAGTCTTGTAATTATCAGTCAACTATACTATATCAATAAAGTCCTCAGAAATAGAAGGTGAACTTTCAGATCTTCAACATGTGTAGGGTGTTGAAATTCTCCAATCGAAACATTTGAATGGATTATGTCTAAGTTAGATTCACTCACATTGTTGACATCAACACTGTTTGTATCTTCACCATAATCAGGGTAATTAGAATTGGCAAGTGGATTGGAAGGAACATCAAGTGTCCCCTTAACCAATTCCTTGTATGGTGTTTCACCCATATAATTTGTGCCTCGTTAAGAAGTATCACTACTTTGTTCAGAACTGGCACTGTATCTAGAGTTTGAGAAGAACGTGACTATTGGACCTGTGAGTTCTGTAACTCAATTATGTCATTCATCATCTCCTGCAAGGCCTGTGAATTTTGGGCACCCTTCAATTGATAAAATTGTGACTACATCTCCAATATCATCTTTTGTTGATCCATTATCAATTTCATCATATTTTGATGTGAAACATTTGAGTTGGTGGAAGAGACTAGTGGTGCAGGGCTTACGTAGCTAATATGCAACTGGTTTAATAGAAAGGTGGCGATGGTTGGAATTGTTGCTGGAAGTATGAGGGTTGATATGGCTTAATACCACCGTATCTTTGGTCTATACAACCATACCAATCGGATTAGTACATGCTAGAGTAAGCATCATATCCATGTTGTGACTTCTTTCTTTGATATGGGTCATCGTCAATAACCAGAGTATTTGCAACATTATAAGAACCGGATGGCTGGGAACTAAAAGATGTGTTAGTGAACATGAACAATCAAGTGGAAGAAGAAAATAAATAAAATAAAATCTAATTTTTTTAAAGTTAAAAAATAAAAATAAAACTATAAAATAAAATAAAAAATTAATATAAAATAAATAAATAAAATAAATAAAAAGAATAGATAAAGTAAAGTAATAATAAAAAAGAATCACGGCGCTAAAATTTGATGCGACTTGTCGCGACTTATAAACAAATTAAAATTTATAAAGTGCCAAGTTGCACAAAAAATGTAGTAAAGGGCACAACTCAGGTCGTCTCACAAGGAAGTGTTATTAGCCAATTAGAAATTGGAGGGTTTTGAAATTGTTGCAATAATAAAAATTAATAGAGAAAATTATATGAGAATAATTACCTGCATAAGGAGTCCTTCAATTAAGAATTGTTCAATCATTGGTTCGAAGGATTAATTCGTGCCAGTGATTACTTTTATTAATTATGTTATCATACAACAATGATGCAATTCTACTTAGGTCACGCAATCACTCTCCCATTAAGGATTTAACTAACACATGCGTAGTAGTCCATAATCATGGTTCTATGAGCCTATGCCAGTTAATTACCAATTACAGGTAACCTAATCTCCCAATGAAGTTAATTTCAATCCCTTACCAATCGGATGTAATTTGATCAATTGACCAAATACTCCAATGGAATCCTAATTATGCATACAACTCATAACATGAATGAACCCATAATCGAGTAGATCTCAAAAACACAATTGCAAGAATTCATACAATCAATATTAAAGAGAAATAATAAAAGGGAAAGAAAAACCAACCATAAATTGCAATTAAAATAGGAACCTTAAGAGCAAGCTCAATCTTCAATTATTCTTGCAAGAGGTAAAACGATTCTCTTCCATAGGTGGAGGATCACAAAAGTACAATTAAAATCCCAAACAAGAGCCAAAACAAGGATTAAAAGCTCCCAAAATCTAGAGAGCAGAGAGATGAAGAGAGAGAGTGAAGGCAGCCCTAGAGCAAGTGTGAAGATCCCCTTTAACCTAAGCTAAGTACGTATATATAATACATCATCAGTGTCAAAAATGGGTCCCAAAATAATAAAAAAAAAATGTTGCTTTACGAACTAATCTTGCATAGACACTACTACATACATTTTCAAGCTCATTTTGAGCCTCAAAATATTCAAATTAGCTCTTAAGCCTTGAAAGAAGTTGTAGATCTTTGAATAAGCTTTCCAATGTCGTAAGAATCACCTCAATAAGACCTCTGTAGCTCCAAATATTGACAAAATACTAATTGAGGATCAAATTAGACAGCATCAAAACATCAATAATCATTAATCCTCCAACTCAATTTTCACCAAAAGACTCTTAGATTTGAATTTTGAGCTAAATATATAAGTTATAGAAGATTTCTTGAGCTTTTTAAAATATCTTTATTTGTTTCAATCTAATCCTGAGAGAGAAATATGAATTTTCCATTACAATACTTCCTATAAAAAAGTTCCAGACAACTTATATTTAGCTCCTCAAATTCTCCTAAATTGAACACTATTACAAGCTTGATGCACCTCTATGGTCTTTATACAACTACATGGAAAGTTTCTACAAGTAAATAACACTCACAAAAGAGGGTGACAAGTAGAAGAGCTCTGAAATATATTTATTTATTAAAATGACATGATTTTACTCAATGATAGACAGTGAGGACTATACCCAAATCAACTAAAAGTCAATCAAATAAGCACAAATAAAATGCAAAATGCATAGAGTTGTAGAGAAAAAGAAATGCTTGAATGAAACCTATCAACTTGTCGTTGCAACTCACTTTAATGGATCTAGGAGCAATTCTTCCTTACTCTACGGAGGAAGGATCTTCTTCCTCCAGCAACTATAGACGCCACATATTTTCTGTTTTTTGTACTTACACATGGGTCCCACATAAACATTTCATGGTCATAAATCATTGTGGAAGAAGAATGGCTTCTCCCGTGCATGCAAGAATTTTTCATGGATCTAGTGACGCATGACTTGACATTAATTATGAGTGATGGCTCAGCATGTGCGTCATTTTACATAAATTGCAAACTCAGCTCCACAAATTTCAAACTTGGCGGGCAGGCTTCAAACTTTGAAATATATAACTTGATTTTTGGGCACAAAGTATTCAAATTTATAAAATGGGCAAGCTTTTGAAACTTTGAAAATTACAATTTGATTTTTTTTTGGCGCAAGCTATTCAAATTTATATCTCGAGATTAATCCATTTATCTGTCAATAGAATTTTAAAAGCTAAATATTTCTACTAATACACTAATACATAATTAATATTGATATAATGTAAGTATAAGAAAATTTTACATTGTTATTCAATTACATGCATATATTTATAAGAATGTTTTAGGTAGTCAAGAGTGGAGTCAAACACTTTTGTTTATATAACAATAAACAATTAGATATCTGTAAAAAGTGCAAGAAAATTAAATTTTGATTAAATTATGGATTTAATTTTGAGATTAATTTTGATACACTATTATGGTAAAAGATTTTTATGTTGCCATCCAATGAAATGTTAATATTTGTAAGACTTTTACGATAGTGGGTGATTAAGTTAAACACTTTTGATGATCTGACAATTAATTATTAGATGTTTAAGTGCGTTATTTTACACTGATATTGTATCACAATTAAATTCTTTCAATAAAATTTAAAATTGATAAAGTTAAACAATTTTACACTATTAAGACATATAGAATAAACCCTTAAATTATTATATAATCCTACATCAAAATTAAATTATTTGCATTTTTTATATGGTAAATTCTTTATATTTGATTTTTTTTAGGGGGGGAAGGAAGGGGGTTAGATATTGGTGAAATATGAGAATTGACATAGCTAAGAAGAAATGTGTTTGTAAAATTGATTCTTGATAAAAATTAATTTTATCAAAATTAATTCTAGTCAAGAGTGATTTTGAAATGAATTAATATACATTTGGATATCTTTAATTGAAAGTGATTTTAATTGAAAATATCTTTTTGACCATAAGTTGACTTTGAAACAAAGCAATTTTTTGTTTGTTCGAAAGAGAATTTTATTCATATATAAGTTTAATGACATTTAAAAATTTAAAAAGATATTATAAATTTAAATTGAATAAAAAATAAATACATTCCACATTCTAAACTAACCAATGACATGTGGCTCTACTTCTTGGTCGAAGATTATCAATGTCAAAGTATCTTTCACAATGGAGACCAATACGAAAAGTAATATTGTAACATCTCAATTTCGCCTAGCTTGATTGATTCGATGAACCCAAGCAATCGAATTCCTAACTAGACAAGTTGAACATGGCCTTGAAGTGGCAAAGTCAACAAAACTAATAGAAAATTATTAACATAGTCAATTGACAACTTAATTAGATAAAAGTTAAAGAAAAATTCAGAATACTTGGTTAATTAGGGACTAATTTCTCTCTAAGACCATTAATCAAAGATTAGAGCCATGATTTAGGGATAAAGGTAGGGTTGATACTAAGTTGAATGAATAGGAACTTGACTGTGTCCTAATAAAAATTGCTTATGCCATTCTAAATCACCTAGATTTTAAGGTAATTAGGGCTTGGTTGAAAAGTGTTTATAAGAATTGTTTTCGATTTTTTAAAATGAAAAAAAAACCAAAAAACTTGTTTGGTAGCATGTTTTCTAGACATTGATTTTAACAGTTAAAAAACAATTTAGATTTAAAAAACAGAAAACACCGATAACAAGTTTTTGAAATTTTGTTCTTGAAAACAAGTAAAAGGCGGTGGCAAATTTATGCTTATGCTATTTTATTAGTTTGAACAACTCTTTCGAATGTCATGTCTGTAAAAAAGAAAAAAGAAATAGAAGACTTGTTATCCTTGTAACCTTGTTCAATGTGTAGCCTTCAAACTTGTTGAGTCGTGCTTCTAGAATATGCTCTGCGTTGCCATACTCCACCTCACAAGCTCCTCAGCCCACTAGAGTTGGTGGGCCAACCTGCATAACCAACATCAACTGTCGGCTGAGCTTTCTTGCTCGTAAAGTGGCTAGTTCAAATTTGTCCTCTCACAACTCGCGGGCACCATTGGGTGACCTACTTTGATAGCTAATGATTCAGATGGTTGAGGGTAGCAAGCTTATAGTATAAGGATGTGACAATAGTTGTCAAGACACTAAGAAGCCTCTTTTTACTTTTTTTTTTAATTTTTTTTGCAGAAAGATGCAACTAATAGGAAGAAAGAGCATTGGAAGTAAAGGGAGATGGGAGTAAGGTCATGTGATGTTTTGTTTCTGAAGTGTAATTTTTATCATATAATTTAATCTAACAGCTAAAAATATCATTTTCAACTCTCACATGAATACTTGGAGCTTTATTTTACTTCTTGAAATTATATTTATATTTCACTTTAGTTTTTAAAATTTAAAAAATATCAATTTAGTCTTCAAAATTACAAAAATTAATTTACATTAGTCATTTTAGTTATTTAAGTTAGTCCCTATGAATACTATTATAGGAACTAGATCATTTTTTTATAATTTTAAAGACTAAATTGATATTTTCTAAATTTTAATATTTTATTTGTTAATTAAGTGTATATAATATAAATTGCATATAATTTTCGGCGATCTTTTATTTGTTAATTAAGTGTGTGCAAAATAGAAAAGGAATTTTCACGTCAAAAAGATGGAAAAGTAATTAAAAAGTCAAACGTCTATTCAAATAAAAATGGAAGACCAATAATTCATTCGAATAAGAAAATTTAATTTGCTATGTACCAAAAAATAAAAAGGAAAATTAATATTATTTTTTTTGATAAAAAACATTTAATATTGTAAAATAAAAAAGAATTTAAATTTCGTTGCTTGGTAGGTTGGTGGTCTGTTTCCACATGGGGTTATCACATGAATTCAGCTGAGGTTGGGTGTCAAATTTTGGTCGTTTTATTTCAGAGTTCTAAACAATAAATATCGGAAACAAAATCAGAATCAGCATAGCTTTCTCCAAAATCCGTTGTCTTTCTCTCCGCTTTAATTCATTAATAATCACTCGTCACAGAGAGAGAGAGAGAGAGAGAGAGAGAGAAGTTGACTTCTCCGTCCTTCTCCTTCTCCGCCACAATCGTCGCCAAACGTTGGAATCGGTCCTAGTCTCAGGTTAGCCCAACACCAATCTCGGCCTCCTTAATTTCCTATTCATCGTTTCGATTTTATGTCCTTGTTTTCTCCATATTTCATTTTATTTATTTATATATACTTTGCTCGAATAAAAAATAATATATTTTGCTATGTTTTATTCTTTCAGAACCTATACGAATCCTGTGTTTGTTCCCCATTCTCCGATTAGCATTTCGATAGTTCTATGTATAATAGCAATTTGCCTCCAAAATAAGAAGATATCACTTTTATGTCTGTGTGTGTTTGTGTTTGTGTGTGTGTGTGTTTGTTTGTTTTTTTTTTTTTCAAATCTTTTTGGCCCACAAACATAATGGATTGAATATGATTATTAACTTAAGGCTATTGTTTTATATGGACAATTTTTGTACCAATTTTGACTTTTGATAAAACAGCAATTTTGTTACTGTATCAAACTAAAGGTTTGGGAAGTTTTTGTCTAATCAGAATTTTGATGAGACTTTAAAAGGGCAAACTGTTGGTATTAAACTTTTCAAAAGCTGCAATGAGAGGCTATTTTTTAGTGTTTGTTTGTTGTTGGTCCTGAATGTGCTGTGCCTTGTGTGAGACACCGGAGCTAAGGGCAGAAGCTGAGGTAAGGTCTTGTCTATCAAGACCTTTCTGGAGCCTGCTGTGGTTGATTTGTATTGGCATCAGGAGCCACTGGCTTATCATGAAATGTGAAGTTAAATGTTGGTTGTGTAAAGATCTTTTTGAGAAAAGTGTACTCTGTAGTCAGTGCATGTTAGGGCAAGGCATTTAATTCAGGTTTTACTGATGGTTGAGGCTATAAGCAAGACCCAATTGCTTATTCAATATTCAAAATCCTCGCTAACTATTTTTTAATTGCAGTTTTCTAAATTTTCTCAAGATTAAATGTGATTGTGGGAATAAACAACTAGGATTTCGACTACTTAGGACTGGACTTCATTATAATAATGATCCATGGGAATTTAGAAAGTTGTGATTCATAGTTGATTAGTGTGGAGTGTGAATACGTAATTAGAGTTCCAATCGTCTCACCCTTAATTGATCTACATTTTCTGAATGATGAAGTTTTAGTCTCACTTTACTGAGTTCTGGGATGTTCAGATGATTCCACATGCCCTGAGTTGCAAAGGATGCACTTTGGGTGTAAAACAGATGTGAAGTGCAAGTGAAATGTCAAGCTTGAAAAATAATTTTAATCTAATGTTGATTCCATTCATATTTGTTGTGACTCATGTTTAATTGATTCTAAACCTGTATGAACCACTGGTATCTGTAACCCATTTTCATCTATCTACATGTAAATCTATTATCTCCAACCCAACTTTCCAAAAAACAAAATGGCTTCAATGTACTTCTGCACCCTGCTTTTGGACTATATTTATTTGTTTAGACTTTAGATCGCTAAGGGTGTGTTTATTGGTTTGATTTAGGAGCAGAAGGTTTAGTATATACCTGCTCCTTGTTTGGGAGTTTTTAAAAAGAGGGCCAGGATTTTTCATAAACCTCGTTGTAGCGCCAGTGCAATGTAAAGTTGCTACTTTGTGACCTGGAGGTTACTGGTTCAAATTCTGGAAACAGCCTCTCCATAAAGCGAGGGTAATATTGTGTACATCTACTTTCTCTAGACCCCTATTAGGTGCGAGCCTCGTGCATTAGGCCACCCTGTTGTAGCTATATTTTGAAGTTCCCTCAAAATGGACGGTTTTACTTTTTAGGTGGTATCAAAATATGAAAATTACTATTAAAGTGACATTTTTACGTCTCATTTACAATCATGTTTAGTTATTTTAACAATGGGTAAATTGCAAATATATATCATAAACTCTTATCTCCCTTCTTTGTCATTTTCAAATTCCCAAACAAGGATAAGATTAAACTCTATATTCCCCTTCCTTCTCTTACCCTTCCTTTTCCTTGATATCTTCCCTTTTGAGTAAAGGTTCATTTTGATCCCTGAAATTGTATGTGTGCTTCAATTTAGTCCCTCAAATCAAGAAATTAACTATTTAATCTGTGAAGTTGCAAAATGTGATTGAAGTTAATCCCTAAAGAAATATTCAGGGATTAATTCAAATCAATAAAAGGACGAATTTGAATAACTTTTTTGTAACTTTAGGGACTAAATTGTTAATATCCTAATTTAAGATATTAAAGTGAATTACACATACAATTTTAAGGATCAAAATGAATATTTACTTCTTCCCTTTTCTTTCCATCCTTACTCCCAAACACACCCTAAGTTTCATATGAACAAAAAATTAGTTAATTTTACAATCAACCACAAGTGCAATTTTTTTCAATAAATAAATTAACTTGCCTGAGTGGCTGAGTGAATGTTGATGTTTCAATGAGCAAACCATGGTTTAATCCATTTCACATTAATTGTCATTTGTCCCTTTAAAATTTAGATTGCATAATTTCACTGAATTGTTTGCATTTTGTTGATGTTAAAGTTAATTATCTTTGTGGCTTGTAATTTATAAGAATTACAGCCTGCCTGCATAATCAGATATTGAATAAAAATGTAGGATACTGTCTAGCATTCTGTTGTACCGTAAGTGTTAGATAAACTGGTATTAACTTTTACAGTGTTCACTGTTGTCTTTTACAGAGTCTTTAAACTAAGCACCATGAGCATGGATTTGAAGAAAGTTTCCTCTAATGGGCACGAGAAAATGTTAAGTCCACAAGAACAGCAGGCGCAGGTATGTCCAGTAATTTTGTTTTCTCGGTATACCCATAAAGGTACATATGCTTTCAATTGGTTTCCAGACTTGGCATTTGAAATTATTTAACTGAAATCTTTTAAGAAAAGAAGTACTATGGCCATAATAATTTCCTTCCTTCCAGATCAACGAGGTGAGAAGGTTGATAGGGCCATTGTCTGGTAAGGCATTTATATATTGTTCTGATGCATCCATCTCAAGGTATCTAAGGGCACGGAATTGGAATATCAAGAAGGCAGCCAAAATGTTGAAAGAGACCCTAAAATGGAGACAAGAATACAAACCAGAAGAGATCCATTGGGTGAGTGGTTGCTTGTCTACACTTTTACTCTGTTAAGAGCAGTAGGTCTAAGTAAACTTTATACGTGCTCAGTCAAATCTAGTGGCCTTTTTTTGGCTATATTTGATCAATATTCTGCCTGAACTATGTGCAACTGAATAGCACAGATTGACTGAATGGATTCAGCTGAGCTAGTTAATCCCTAACTCCCACTGGAGTGTTTGTGATCTAGTGATGTTAAGTCAAACTATCACACTTTTGATATTATCTTCTGATAAGGGTTATTTGATGTGTACATTTTGTTGATGCAGGAAGATGTTGCTCAGGAAGCAGAGACAGGAAAGATCTATAGATCAAATTATGTTGACAAGCATGGGAGAACAGTCCTTGTAATGAGACCTAGTCGCCAGGTATTTTTTGAAATCATTTATGGCCTCTAGCTTGTCTATTTAAGTCAGATATTTAGCGTGTGCTTGGAATGAGTGAAAATGGAAGAATGAGAATGTGAGATGCTACCTTATCAGGTTCAAGTTCCATCATTTTTATTCCTTGAAGGCACTCTTACTCCTTGACATTGATGTCAAGTTTAATAGATATATCTGCATTAATGGTTAAAATATGATTTGTTATTGATCTTGTAAAATAAAAGAATGTTATCCATATTTGAAGTTTTCTTTGCTCCTCTGTTTGGAGTGCAGAACTCAAAGTCCACAAAAGGGCAGATTAAGTATTTGGTATACTGCATGGAGAATGCCATTTTAAATCTTCCACCAGAACAGGAGCAGATGGTCTGGCTGATCGACTTCCAGGGTTTCAATTTGTCAAATATATCAGTCAAGGTGACACGTGAAACTGCCCGTGTATTACAAGAGCATTATCCTGAGCGGCTAGGTCTGGCAATACTGTACAATCCACCCAAGTTCTTCGAACCATTCTTCACGGTAACTAAATTGAAGTTCTTCCTTCCTCACACTTAATGCCTTCAGTATCTTCTGGCTGGTGTTTATATATATAGATGTGGCCCGGGTTAGGCCATATATGATTTACCTGCTCTGACTTTATAAAGTATTGACTATTGAATGCAGTTGCATGTTGACGATGTGAGGCTGACTATTTTAGATTCCATGTCAGAATGAGGCCAAAATTGAATTTCATTCTTAATAAACCTTGAATGTTTCATGTGAATTTGAGTCACTTGAGATGAGATGGAAGTGCTCTTTTTTAAAGAGCTGAAGCACTGTGTCCTAGGCTCCTAGCTTTCAGAGAAATAGTAACCATGGTATAGGGGAACTTACATTGCAGACTATAACATACAGTATTTATTTCACATCAAAAGGAGTGTTGTTAAATTAAGGGTATGTTTGTGAGTTTAGATTTTGAAGGAGAAGAGGCGAAGAAAGGGCTTGTAGTGTAAAATTTTAAAATCTTACACTACAAGACCTTTCTTCGCCTCTTCTTCAAAATCCAAACTCACAAACATACCATAAAGAAACACAGTATTTATATTACATCAAAAGAAGTATTGCTACACTAAAGAAAGGGAAAACACTGAACCTGTATCCTAATTCTGTTCCAACCAAAATGATAAACAAGAATCCTGTGCATTTACCTCACACCTTTACAGCTCATACAAATCTTATTCTTTCTCTATTTTTCTTCATTTGATATTTTTTATTTTTTGGCAGACCTGTCAATTCTACATATTTTGAATCAGCAAGGTCACTCAAAAGTATCCAGTTCATTTATTTTATTCTCTTTGCTTCTTAGGTATCTACTTGCTGGTTTCCAGAACTGTACGGCATTGTGTGAAATTTATGGTCTTTAATCCTAGCTAATGCAGTTTATTTTTAGCTGCTAATAATTCTGATCATTAACCTTGCACCATTTTGTGATGACATATAATTTATTGCTGCAGATGGTAAAGCCCCTATTAGAGCCTAAGACTTATAATAAAGTGAAGTTCGTTTACTCTGATGATAACAACACCAAGAAGATTATGGAGGATTTATTTGATTTGGACCTCCTTGAATCTGCATTTGGTGGGAATGATGACACAGGATTTGACATCAACAAATATGCTGAGAGAATGAAAGAGGATGACAAGAAGATTCCTTCTTTCTGGACAAGGGAAAACTCACCAGCATCTGTCCCAATCGACACTCCTTCTTTAGATTTGATTAGGTTAGATTCAGATTCTGATCCTTCTGACAATGAGAAGACAGGCTGTTCCCCTGACCCCGGGATGGATACTGGGATTATTAACCCTGACCAGAGTATCTTGGTTAACCGAGGGGATGGAAATGCCAGAGCGGATGTGCATTGAAATGACAAATTAGGTACCGCAGCACCTTTTTTCAGGAGTGCTGGTCATCTGTAATTTAGCAAGATGCTGTGACATTCTAGTTTGAAACTAAGAATCAAGAGATCTTTTTCTTTTTCCTTTATGTTGGATTTATGATGACAAACGATTTTACCATGTGGGTTGAAGCTTTTGACCCTTAAGACAGGCATGGACTTCTTGATTATGCATGTAGAGTCCTTTACTACTCTAGTAGTTGATTATTTGTCCGTGTTCCTCCCTTATAGGAAGCACGTATATTCTTCCCTAATCCCCTTTACCCCAGATTTTCTGGGGTATCACATACAGGCCTTTTTGCTCTTTGGCCTTTCAATTTTCCTCTTACACTATGTTTTGAACTTTGTTTTCAATAAAGAATACTGTTAAGTGTGTAATGTATACCATCTCCACGTCAATGCTGAATGCTGATAGACCTAAAAGCACAAAAAGCAAACAGAGAAACCTAAAGCCTGGGGTGTGCTAATTGTGAGTAGTGTTATCTCAATACCCAAAGTGGGTGTCCCAATTGAGACATTTATTTATATCATTGGATGTGATGGATAAATATAGTGAATGGTAATTATTGTCACGTCTAATAATGAAAAAGTGAGTGTTTCTAATGAAATATTAATCTTTTGGTCTTAAATAATACTTTTGGGGGTGTGGTCCTAAGGAAGATTTTGAGTGTTTGACAGTGTGTTTTTTTTTTTGGTCCAATCAATGGTGTGGTTGGAATTCTTAAGAGACAGAAGGGCAACGATTGTTTTTTAATTTGAATTGAAAGGTAGCTTTTTTAAATCAAAAGAAAGGTCCAATGACAACAGGTGACTAAGAAATCCTAGAGGTTGATTCACCTAGGTAACTAATCAGCTATCTTTGGTGTGGTTTGCAACTAAATCAGCAGCCCTATTGCAATGTCTAGGGACATATTTACAATCAAAACATTGAAGCCACCACTTTAAGATCTATGTTCCATACCATCTCCAATGCTTTTCCGACCATTGATTGCATCCCCTTCCGGTATTATTTTCGTCTGTCCAATTTCCAAAGCTAGGAGGGTGCCAATTTTTGCTGCCATCATATAACCGATATCGAGATCAACTAACCGCTCGAACCTCTGGGATTTTGCTGCAAAAAATTGGCCATTCTTATCCTTGATAACTACTCCAACATCATAGCAAAGGCATTATTTGGTTGAAAAGAAGTAAAGTCCACATTAACTTTGACTAACAAACCAGCTCGGGTTTCTGCCAATTTAATAGACAGACCTGATCTATGGCATTATACGCTGGCCTGGCACAAGTTTGCTCGTTAATGTTACTTGACATGATCATTGGGGCTCATGGAACTCTGCTCACACGGCTACGGAGAATATCTCTACATTCTCTCCACCCAAAAGCTCTGGCCTTGGGTTGAACATTGGCCTTCCAAATCTTATTCTAGAGAGTCTTCAAGCTCAATAGCTCATTATATTTGTTGTACCCTAGGGCTGGATTCTCAATCTTTTCAGCGTGAATTTTTTCCAAGGCTTATTCTATTTACTTTTAAGGCATTAATAATCATCATTATTTAATACACAGTCTAGAAAATTATAAAGCTCTTAAGGATATTATATTTTATGATTATCACATAATAGAATATAAAATTGAGTACAATGACATCCTTGTATCCATAGTTGAAATCCTTGATCTCTTCTTGTTGAGTTCCTTTGAGTGTTCTTTTTTTTTTCCCCTATCTTCTTTTCACTTTCAGTTTTCTTTTAATAGTGAAAGAAGTTGTAGATTGCTTTCCTTTGGCCGTGTCTATTCTTTTTATTTGGAGTAATTGCCAACCATTTTTAAAAGGGAGAGGGAAGGACTTTTCAATAATTATTTTAAAACCCCCAACTAACTCTATTTACTTTTAAGGTATTAATGACCATTGTTTTAATCCCCTTTTATTAGAGTTAGTCTATTAGTTATATGGGCCATACCATAATAATGTAAAATAATCTTACAATCTCCCACTTGGTTTGTGTGATGACTTGAAGATTCAACAACCATAAGTGTACACTTTACATTGAAGCAATCAAGTTATCATCCTCAATTGAATTGAACTGATCAATCATGGCGGTCAATGTCATTTAGTGACATGGTTCCTTCCATGTATCACAAAATCAACTCAACTCAAAGAACTTTAATCAGAGTGTAATGTAATCTTTGACTATAATGTCTTTCAAAGAACATAGCTTGTTATCACACTAAATATTACATGTACATAACATAAGGTGGACAACATGTAAATAAGCAGAAATATAACTTTAATTGAATTCATAAGTGTCACAACAATACAAGCAAGATAGCCATATATATATATATATATATATATATATATATATATATATACATGTTATACAATCATGCTAACAAGGACTTGTCAATGATACCCATTCGTTTCATGTGACCAGAAAATGCTTTGGGTGGCAATCCCTAGTTAGCGGATCCGCTATCATCAAATCTGTACTAGTATGCTCAATTGACAATTTCTATTTATGCACTTCTTCCTTGATTGACAAGTACTTCAGTTCCATGTGTTTTGCACCCTTTGAGTACTTGTCATTCTTAGAGAAGAAGACAATTGTAGAATTATCATAATAAATTCTCAACGGCCTAGCTATCCTCGATAACACTAAGCCTTAAGATAAAGTTGCAACCACAATGAATGAACTGTGGCCTCAAAGCATGCCACAAATTCAGCCTCCATAGTAGAAGTAGTGATGATATATTCTTTTCCACTTTTTGATGAAACTGCAATTCCAGCAAAAAAATATAACCAAATGTGGATTTTCTTAAGTCTACACATCCAACATATTCTAAATCTGAGTAGCTAACCATCTCAAGGCTATCTAATCTCCTATAAGTGAGCATGTGATCCTTGGTGCCTTGCAAATACCTAAGGACTTTCTTTGCAGATTTCCAATGGCCTATTCGGGATTATTTTCGTACCGGCCCAACATTCCTATAGCAAAACTTATATCTGGTCGAGTACATGCTCCCAACCACTGAAGCATAGGGAATAGATTCCATTGCTCTCGTTCCAAATCATTCTTGGGACATTGCATTTGACTAAACGTGTCTCCTTTTGAATTGGAACTATTTTTGAAGAGCAACCTTCCATTCTGAATCTCTATAACACTTTATTGATATAGCCTTTTTGAGACAATCCTAACACTCCTTGTGATCTATCACGAAATATTTCTATTTCTATCACATAGGACACCTTACCCATAACTTTCATTTCAAATTTATTAGAGAGAAACTTCTTTACATCATGTAACAAGCCAAGATCATTAGTAGCAAGAAGAATATCGTCAACATATAGGACCAATATGACAAACTTGCTCCCACTAACCTTCATGTAGATACATCGATCAACAATGATCTCTACAAAACCATATGACAAAATATTATCATTGAACTTGAGATACCACTGTTGGGAAACTTGTTTCAGTCCATATATTGACTTCTTTAACTTAACACACCAAGTTTTCTTTTCCTATGGTCGTGAACCCTTCGGGTTGGTCCATATAAACCTCTTCTTCCAAGTCACTATTAAGAAAGGCGGTCTTTACATCCATTTGGTGGAGCTCTAGGTCATAATGAGCCACTAGAGCCATAACAATTCTTAAATAGTTCTTCTTTGTAACTGGAAAGAATGTCTCATTATAGTCAATGCCATCCTTTTGGGTGTAACCTTTGGCGACAAGTCTAGCTTTATACTTTTCAATGTTGCCTTTTGAGTCTTGTTTGGTCTTAAAGACCTATTTACAATTGACTCATTTGAACCTTTAGGTAGCTCAACTAGATCCCAAAGCTTATTGTCATCCATTGATTTCATTTCTTCTTTCATAGCATTGAGCCACTTTTCAGAATTACTACATTCCATAGCTTGCTTAAATGAGACTGGATCCTCATCAATGCTTAATTCACACTCTTGCTCAAGTGAATAAACCACATAGTCATATGAAATTGTTGGTCTTCTTTGCCTTTCAGACCTTCTTAAAGTCATTTCTTGTGGTTTATTTACCATTTGCTTATTTGTGAATTGCACATTATTAGTCGGTTCATCATCCACATGTTCATCTTGTGGATTTTGGATATCAATTTGTTGTCTTGGCATGTGGTGTAACTGTGATACAACAAAAGGGACAACAACCAAGGAGAAACATTAGGTGTAGGAGTTTCTATACGATTCTCTTGAATATCCACCTTTTGTGATTCCTCACTCCCACTGAACTGGCTATTCTCAAGAAACCTTGCATTACCAGACTCAACTATCCTTGTACTATGGTTAGAACAATAAAATATGTACCCCTTTGACCTTTCAGGATAGCCAATGAAATAACCACTAACGGTTCTTGCATCAAGCTTTGCTTCATGTGGATTATATACCTTTCTTCTCTTAGGCAACCCCAAATATGAATATGCCTCAAATTGGGTTTCCTTCCTGTCCATAGTTCATAAGGAGTCTTAGGAATAGCTTTACTAGGAACTTTGTTAAGCAATAAGCAATAGATTTTAATGCTTACATCCACAATGATAGAGGTACATTACTATATTTTATTATACTCCGTACCATTTCCATAAGAGTACAATTTTGCATTTTAGCTACACCATTTTATCGTGGTGTATCGGGCATTGTATATTGTGCACATATGCCTTTACTTTCAAAAAACTTTGCAAATGGACATGGACATTGTCCTTTTTCATTAAATTTGCCATAATATTCACCACCTCAATCTTCACAACTTTTAACATTTTATCTAACTATCTTTCCACTTTATTAATAAATACCTCAAGGGCATCTCCTGATTGAGAGTTATCATGCAGTAGATATAAATAACAATACCTGAGAAGTCATCAATAAAAGTGATAAAATTCTTTTCACCACCCCAAGATGGAATGTCAAAAGGACCATATATGTCATGTGTATCAACTCAAGAAGTTGAATGCTTTTTGCGGGTGAATTCTTTAATATGTGTTTGGTTTCCTTCCCTTTAATGCAATCCACACATACATCCTAGTCAATAAAACCCAATTGAGGTAAGATTTCATTTTTCACTAATCTCATCATCCTTTCTTTGGATATGTGACCTAACCTTTAGTGCCATAAGAAAGCAAAATTCTCATTACGTGTATTACATTACTAGCAATACCATGCTCAACATGAAATAGAGATTTAGCAAATTTAACATCAAGATTGAAGCGATATAAATTGTCAACCAAAGTACCACAACCATAATAGTACATATGTTTAAACAAAGAAAACATACCATTTCCAATCCTAAAGTTAAATCCTACATTGTCCAACTTTACAACAGAAACTAAATTCTTAGCACATACAGGAACATAAGAGACATTTTTCTAGATTTAAACAACAGCCACTATCCAAGATTAGTCTATCAGTCCCAATGCCTTCTATCTATGCCCCCATATACAAGAACTTTTCAGTTCCTTTTATGGGATGGATCGAAAGGAATCCTTGCATAACATGTGACATATAGGTTCTTGCACCAGAATCTAACCACCAGGTATTATTAGGCACTTCAATAAGATTTGATTCAAAATTTACTGAAACATAGTAAATAACTTTCTTTCGAACCATTTCTTTCTTTTTGGACAATTTTTCTTTATATGTCCAGCCTTCCTATAGAAAAAGCATCTTTGTTCCTTATAGATTTGGCCTTTAATGAACCTTCAATGAGGCTTTGTCCTTTTTGTCCTTCTTACCGACTTAGTCTTGCCTACTAGAACCATAATGAAATGTGAGATAGAGAGAGTGATCTTTAATATACTTTAATCTCCTTTCCTCTTGAACTAACATGGCCTTAATTTCCTGAAAGTTTTATTTTTCTTTAAGGGTGTTGTAGTTCACCTAGAATTGGCCAAACTCAAGAGGAAGAGAGTCCATGAAGTGTACCAGAAAGATTCACTCACATCCATACCCATTGATTTCAACTTTGCTGCTAGATTTGCCATTCTAGTCACATGATCATGAATGGGTTGTGACCATTCAAATTTTTTAGTTGTCAACTCAGTCATCAAGTTGCTCAGAATGGATTTGTTAGTAATGTCTAATGGAGAATATTCTCTAATTTTCACCACAAATTCCTTTGCACTGTATCTTAGGCGTAAATGGCTTAACATTTTCAGCCATTATCATCCTCTTCATGTTCAAACTCATCCTATTAGACCGTTCCCAATCCTTATAACAAGACTTGTTCTCTTCCATACTGGTCTCAGGAATTTCAGCAGGCTTTTCATACATAACTAATGCTAGGTCTAAGTCCATAACACCTAACTGAAAATGGATTTGCTCAGGCCAATCAACATAGTCAAGCCTATTGAACTTGACAATTCCACTGCCCAAAGCAAACATATTCATGGAAGTTGCAAACATTATACACGCTCATACATTAATGCTTTGAATAAGCCTAATAGATTCAATCGACAATCATTTAAACATTCATTGCATATCAATGCTCTCCTTTGGGTGATACATTAATATAATACAACATAATGATGCTAACAAATTTAATATTATTTGGTAATGATACATGCACTAATTAGAAATATTTACTATCTTTGGATATATAAATAAAACTAATAGTGTACTTACACTACCAACCATCATGTCCAATAATTATAAGAACAATTAATCAACCTTTGGGTGATCCCTAAATGTCTTATAATAATGAACTTCAATATACTCATACATAAAATAATCATCACTTAGCATCCATCATATGAGTAATTGAAATAAAACATCTAAAATTGGAATTATTAAACAACCTTTAGATTTGACCACTTTGGTGATTAACAAATCTAACATATAATAATCTCAAAATACAAATTGCATACTTTAATCTCATGTCAATGCTTCATTTGAATATTCTTAAACAATTAACATATATCGAAGTATATAAGATGAAGCCACGTATAACATGTCCATTTATGAGACTTTAATTTATTGGAAGAATGATAATAATTTCAAGCCATCTAAATTGAATACCCATTCACATGTATTTAACATGAAAGTTCAAACAAATTCACATTACACACTTAAAGGGATTTATATCATTAAGTATTCATGTACAAGTTTTTTAGTTTCTTTTCATGTACAGGATTCAAACAAAGTCACTATTTCTTTTCGTGTATATATATATTTGTCAAGCAATAAATGCATCTCTTATATTAACATACAAAGACCAATATTGCATGCAGGACTGGTTTGTGAATTTCAGTTATTTAAGGAAAACAAATTAAAGTTAGTCACCAATCCACAGTGATCTTTAAAAAAAACTTCAAGAACTTTGCCAAAAGAGTTTCCCTTTTTGAAAAAATTAAAGATAAAAACCATTCGATAATGTAGCAGACATATACAATACCGTAATTCCTAATTTCATAATTTATGATTCATATAAGTTAGGAAAAGAAAACATCATCAATCATGGAGAATCATAAAATTCATATCCTAATGCTCCGATACCAATTGTTAACCATAATTTTCATTGTTTAATACACAATCCAAAAAATTATAGAGCCATTAAGGATATTAGATTTTATGATTATCACACAATAAAATATAAAATGGAGTATAATGACATACCTGGATCCATAGTTGAAATCCTTGATCTCTTCTTCTTGAGTTCCTTTTAGTGTTCTTTCTTTTTCCCTCTTTCTTTTCATTTTCAGTTATCTTTTGATGGTGAAAGAAGTTGCAGATTGCTTTCCTTTGGCTATATCTATTCTTTTTATTTGAGTAACTGCCAACCATTTTCAAAAGGTAAAAGGGAGGGACTTTTAAATAATTATTTAAAAACCCCAACTGACTCCATTAACTTTTAAGGCATTAATAACCATTATCTTAATCCCTTTTTGTTAGAGTTAGTCTATTAGTTACATGGGCCATACCATTATAATACAAAAGAATCTTACAATTGTTACTTGACATGATCATTGGGTGCTCATGGAACTTTACTACACGGGTATGAAGAATATCTCTACATTCTCTCCATCCAAAACCCTAGCCTTGGGTGGAACATTGGCCTTCCAAATCTTATTCCAAAGAGTCTTCAAGCTCAATAGCTCATTAAATTTAGTATGCCCTCAGGATTCTAATCTTTTTGGCATGAATTTTTTCCAAGGCCGTTCTATAAGCACTTCCTGTGAATGCTTCTTTTTGCTCAAATTCCATAATGGTATGTCCTCATATTGTGTCCTTCTCGGTGGGATATGCAGCATGGTCTCAGCATTTTCAATAAAGACTTGTCTGATCAACTTCTCATTCCTCCTGTTTTCACTTAGAATCATCAACTAAGACACTTCATCAAATTATGATCATTTGTCAATGGCTCCCCCACCTTGAACCCCGGCTTCAAAGGTAGCGAAGGATCATTCCAACTGTCAATGGTGTGTTACACCCCAAAATGATCAATTAGTTTGTTAAGAGTATTAGTAGAATCCACTAGTTTGTTAGAGATATTAGTGGGTTAGTTAGTTTTATAAATAGGTGAATTATGCTCATTGTAAATCAGTTTATTGAATAATTGAGTAGAGAGTTAATTTTATTATTGGATTTCCTTATACTTGAAGTTAAGGAGAAATTATAGGTTATCTCAAAAGCTCATCATTGGTGCTTTCACTGAAAGCGTCAGAATTTTGAAGAAAGCATTCAATCCAGAATTGCTAAGATAATTGAGATGCTAGAGAAACAAAACAAGATTCTCAAGGCAAAAAACAAATAAGCCACCACCACATTAACATCAACAACAATCTCAGAAACAAAATCCATAGAGGGCTCAAAAACCATTCAAGAATTGGAATGACTGGCAATATTAGAAGAAAAATCTGAGCTAGACATGCAGGAACCACCATGACGTGTGAAAGTTGATGGTAGTTCTCTTTTAGTGGCAAGTGCAAAAGTAGCAGCAAACGTCAAAGATGAGGAACACAGTGGCTAGAAGGAGGGTGATGATGGAAGAAATGGTGGTGGCCCTCAAGAATGTGACAGTTGGTGCACTCCTCAACAAGTAGTGGTTAATGATAGCATAAGAGAATGGGTTAGAGCCTTTACAACCACATGGAAGAGCAATAATCCATTGTAAAGGAGAAGAAAATAAAAGGGGTAAAATTATTTCTCTGAAACTGGATTACAAAGTTGACATAATGGACTTGACCTAACTTAGGAGCAAGGGGCAAAACCTTCTCCGGTTCATGAACCAAGCCTAATACCATTAGAAGGTCTCAATAATGAAGTGTCTAATGATTAAAGGCCCAAACCAATTTTTACACTTTAAACAACAGGAGCCTAGAATTATTTATGTATTAGTTAGTTTTACAACAATGAAAATGACTTGATAGGAAAATTAGTCTTGTTAGGAAATAATAGATTGTAATTAGGAATACATTATTTTTTCTCCACCTTGAGGACAAGGTTGATTAGAAGGAAAAGGTAATGTAACACCCCAAAATAGTCAATTATTTTGTTAGGAGTATTAGTAGCAATAAGCTAGGTTGTCAGAGATATTAGTGGGTTAGGTACATCTATAAATAAGTGAATTATCTTCATTGTAAATCATTTAATTATTAGTTTATTGAATAATTGAATAGAGAGGTAATCTTACTATTTGAGTCCCTTATACTTGAAGTTAAGGAGGAGTTATAGGTTATCCAAAAACCTAGGAAGATCAATTAAACAAGATTAGAAACCTATTTCATAGGTTTAGAAAGAACTTGCTCTTTTCAGAAAAGTTCAAAATGGGTTCAAAAAGTGATATGATAGGTAGAAATGGCTAAAGATCAGAAGATGAGTTCAAAAAGTAGCTCAATGGCAAAATGATTAGAAACTCCTGTCAGAAAGTATCTTGTCAACTTTCTAATATGCTTTAAATGGCAGGATTTTCACTTCAATCTTTTCTCCTTCCCCTAACAATTTGACCATTATCCACCTATTCACCCATTCACCAAAAACTTCCCTTTACCTCCATAAATCCGTAACCCTCATTTTATCACATTTACATCCATTTAAACCCCTCTCTTCTACCTTAAATATTTTTCATAACCTCTTTCTTCTTCATAAACTCTCATATCTTTCACAAACTCTCTCAACCTTCTTCTCCTAAGTAAAACTCATATCTCTCACTATCTTTTTCTACTTCTCAGAATCTATGGCTGAAAGAAAACCCTTGTTATTCACAAGCAAGAGGACATGCTTCCACATGTTTGATGATCCATAGATGCAGGATTTCTATAAGGAAAACTTCTTTCAAAGAAAGGTTGCCCTAGGGGAAACTTTAAGATCAAACCTTCTTGATCAAGTTCCTATTCTTAAGAAAGTTTTTACTTTTTAAGGATGGGAGGACTTTCTATCAATTTCAAAAAGGCTTTTTCTAGGAATGGTTATTACATTCTACTCTCAATTGGATGAGACTATAGAAACCCCAATCTCTTTGGTGATTAGAGGGTATGGATTGACATTACCCCTCTGGTTTGGCAAAGATAATCAACACTTCCTACAATGGCATTGCTTGTTTGCCCCATGAGGGATGGACTCATCAAATAGGTGTTAATGAAGGTGATGTCTCCAGATTACATAAGCCTAGAGAAATTACTACTGCTATGCTTAACTCAAAAGCTAGAATAGTATTTTCTGTGATTTAGTTTACCATATTACCTAGGCTAGGTAGCATAGATGTGTTAATGAGAATGGATTGTATGCTTCTTACTGTATATTAACCAAGAAGAAGGTGAATTTGCCAAGATTGATCATCGACTATATGCTTAGTGCCATAACTAAAGAGAAAAGAAAAACTACTGCTATTCCATTTAGGATATAGTTTACCAGAATCTTTTAAAACATTAGGTATTCATTGGTTGATGAGTGGTATGAGTATATGGTGGGAACTGAGTTGACAATGAACTCATTCAAGCCTACAAGAAGAACAAAGAAGGGCACTCAAAAAGAAGGAAACTAAGAAACATAAGCAACAAAAAGAGGAACAAGAAAAGAAGAAGATAAAGTTTGTTCTTCCCTCATAAACTAAAGAAGAAGAATTCAAGGAGGCCAAATCAAAAGATGTACCTATTAGGAACTTGGAAAAAAGAACTAAGAATATAGAATAAAAGAGGCTAAATATACAATAAGAGACTTTAGAAATTGAGAAACAAGCTTCAGAAAGTGAAAAGCTTCAGGAGGAGACCTGACAAATTCTCCATAAGAAGACAAGAGATAAAGTGAAAGTTTAGAAACCTTCCCAAGAGTATGTCTAGAGGATCACTTGTTCTAAAGGAACAATTAGTTGTAGAACAAGCTGGTATGGTGGTAGAAGATCATTCTGCATTCTCTATAAATTGAATATGTCCCTAGAGAAGGCAGAGCTCAAGAAAAAGAAAAATAGAGTAGGCTTAGAAAGCTCATGCTAAAGGAATTTAGAGCTCTAACAGAAGTCAAAGTATTGAAGCTTTTGAACCCTTTTTAGTGATCAATGAGCAACCTTTAAGCCCAATGTCTGAGTAGTTTGGCTACAGCTCCTTTCCTATTTCTATTGTTGCTCTTGGATCCAAACCACCCTTTGAGACAACTTCAGAAGTTGGTTTAGAAAGTGCTCAAGAACCATTACTTGATCTCAGTATTGTGATTGAGAAAGCAATCCTATAGTCCAAGGAGCTTGAGAAGTTATTTTCTGAAGGTGATGAGGATCAGATGTTCTTGAGTCAGATACTCAAATCTATCTCAAAGGATATGTAAGAAGAAAGCTCTCATGCTAAGGGGAGAGCATAGAAGAATTAAACATCTACATGAATGAACTTTCCACTAATTTAGAGCCAATTATTAAAGAACCTAAGGAGCTTAAAGAGTCAGAAAATCCAAATTCTACTCTTGTCCTGAATAGATGCCCAAGTCTCAACCATCCATTAGAATCACTTCTCTAGAAGAATAAGAAGAAGCTTCAGAAACTAATCCAGAGCTTGTTATTGAACCTGCCTGAGGTTGAGAAGGAAGCATCTAGAAACCTAGACTTATATATCTTTATGCCTCCAGGAGTGATTATTGTAAGTTTAACTTGGAGAGGTTGGGATCAAAACTACTTGTGAGTGATGGTTGACTTTACAAACTGCGACTAGGATTAGTTTAAGAAGGCTAGTAAAAAGGCTATATCAAGCTCTTTTGTAAGTGAAAGTGGTTTAGTCATACTCCCAACATTGTTAGTTGAGGATTGGATGTAGGTAAAGTTTGGTCAAACCAATATAAAATTTCTGTGTGATCATCCCTATCCCTCTTTATTTCAATTTATTTCGTGTGTGTACATATTTACTTGTGTGTACTATAAAATTGTTTCATTCACTTTCTGAACATGATTTTCTCACTAAGCACTTTAGAAAATGACTTTTTGAAGAATATTAACTTGTGATTTTTGTTACTTCAAGTCTTAAGGCTTGATAGTATTAGCTCTAGAACCTTTCAGAAAGCTAATACAACTTGTGTTTTGCGTGATAACAGAGCAAATTTTGTTAAAATATTTTGAAAAATCACTAATGTTTCAGTTGAGTTTTTGTAGTGATTAGTGGGGTCATTATCGTATTATTTAAGTTCAACTAATGACATATTTTTCACAATATTAGGTTTTAACATGATGAAAATCTCATTTAGAGTATTAATGATATGAAAAATAGTCCAGAAAGTGAATTGAGAAATGTGAGAAATATGAGGAAGCAATATCTAGAATCAGAAACTAAGTATAGATCTTCAAAAAGTGTTTTACACATCTACAAAGTGTGATATCCATCGATGAAATAAATTTCTCATAAGCATATCATGATCGTAATCTTCAATCAAGATGGCTATCAACTCTAAAGACTTTCTACGTGTTGAAAAAATTAATTATCAAGCTCAAAGTTTTAGCTTTGACGATTAACATGAAGCTCAGGAAGAATGAAGTTTAGAAAGCACACACTCTTCAAAACACTGAGTCAATAGAAATTGAGGAAAATTTGAATTTTAAATTTAGTCAACTTTAAGAAAAGTATTGACAATGACACATTACTTTTGTACTTGGCAAAATCCTTATATTCTACAAGAGAAAATTCAGAAACCACATTCAGAAAGTAAAAATTGTTCCTGAAGCTCCATTCAGAAATGACATTGTCAACGATTCTACACCTACAAGGACAACTTTGACATATCTCAGCTACTCTTATAAAGGACAGGTCCTAGGACACAAAAAGAAGATCAACACATGTTAAGAGGAAGTGAAATCAAGGGACAACGACTAAATTCAAAATCTAAGTATAAAAGGGTGGAGACTTCAAACGAGGAAAAACTTTTGCACCTTAAGCACTAAAACCTTCCAATATTTTTTTAAAGTTCTTTTTAATATCTTAAAATCAGTTTCATCTTAGGAAGAATTTAAAAGAAGTCTCAAGTTGCTTTTGTAAACACTATTCTATTCTTAGAAAGACTTGAGTGTTTATTGTTGGAGAGTACTAACCTAGTATCAAAACCTTGTACCCTGATCTAGTAGTGATCAAATGAGTTTAGCTTGAAAAGTCTAGGACAAAGACTACTTGTTGTAAGAGTGAAGTGGAACTACTACTCACTGTAGATTGCATGAGAAGACTATTCAAAGAATATTTTTCTTTCTCATGGTTGAGAAAGTAGTTTTAGTGGAACTCAACAAGTTGTTGAGAATTGAATGTAGGTAGTGCTGGCCAAACTAATATAAAATCATTGAGTAATATCACTTCTCTTTCTCTCTTTATCATTGAGCATTTGTTTTTGTTTGTATTGTGTGTTCTTCTAAAAATGATTTCAAATAGGTTATGAAGTTTCTGTGTTTATTGCTTGATTCAGAAAGTTACTTTTTAAAGCATACTAACTATAATTTCCATTGCCTTTAAGTGAATAACTTGATAGACTCTATTTAGTTTTTTAGAAACAAAAGAAGTTAAAAGGATGATTCAACCCCCTTCTTGTGCCACTTTCAACTTATAGATAGAACTTATTTAAGTGTTTTAGAAAGCAAAGGGTTTTCAAGGCATGATTAAACCTTCCTTCTCATTCTCTTTATAAACAACCTACATATTGATAATCATGCTAGAAAATTATGGGTTTACACTTTAAAGACCAAAGACCAAGTTTTGGGTGTGTTCAAGCAATTTCAGGCTTCTGTTGAAAGAAAAATAGGCAAGAAGTTGAAATGTATTCGCACAGACAATGGTGGTGAGTATTCAGTGCCATTTGATGCTTATTCTGAAGAGCATGGAATTAGACATCAAAAGACTCCTCTAAAGACTCTTCAGTTGAGTGGTTTGGCTAAAAGGATGAGTAGAACAATGGTTGAAAGAGTTAGGTGCTTGTTGTCGATCACAATATGGATTGTCAAACTCTTTGGGGGTGAAGCTTTGAGCACAATTTTGTATGTATTAAATTGGTCACCATGTGTTCCTTTACAACATAAAGAGCTAGAAAAGGTATGGTCAGGTAAAGATGTATCTTATGATCACTTGAGGGTCTTTGGATGTAAAACCTATGCTCATATTTCCAAAGATGAGAGATCCACGCTTGAGCAAAGACTAGGCACTATATTTTTATTAGCTATGGCATGGACGAACTTGGTTATAAGTTTTACCATCTTATTCACAAGAAGATGATTCAAAATAGAGATGCTTTGTTTGTTGAAGATCAAACATTAAAGAATATTGATAATGTAGAGAAACCATTGGTTCAACTTAGTAATGATATTTCTAAATAGATCTTACTCCATCTACACCTATGGTAGAAGATGGTAGAGCTGAAGCTCATGATGAGCAACAAGATATAGGTGTGGGTGAAGATGGATCAATTGATCCATTGCATGATAAAGCTAGTGATAATGGCCATGATGAACAAGAAACTTTGGAAATCCTTGCAAATGCACTTAGAAAATGTACAAGAAATAGGGAGCCTTCCCTAATGTACTCTACACATGAATTTTTCTTGTTGACTGATGGAGAGAATTTGAATGTTATGAATAGGCTATGGAAAATGAACACAAAGCTCAATGGACTGAAGCCATGCGAAAGGAAATGAAATCCTTACATAAAAATGATACCTATGAGCTAGTGAAATTGCCTAAGGGCATGAGAGCATTGAAGAACAAGTAGGTGTTTAGAATCATGAATGAAGAACATAGTTCTAAGCTTCATTTTAAAGCTAGATTGGTTGTCAAATGATTTAGCCAAAGAAAAGGTGTTGACTTTGAGGAGATTTCTTCTCCTATTGTGAAAATGTCATCTATTCGTGCATAGTTTAGTTTAGCTACTTCTCTTAACTTGGAGATTGAGCAGATGGATGTGAAAACAACTTCTCTTCATAGTGATTTGGAAAAAGAAATTTATATGGTGCAACAGATGGTTTCATTGTTGAAAGAAAGGAAGACTATGTATGCAAACTTAAGAAAAGTCTTTATAGGGTAAAGTAAGCTCCAAGACAATGGTACAAGAAATTTGAATGAGTTATGGGGAGCAGGGTAACCATAAGACAACTTCAGATCATTATGTATTTGTACAAAATTTGCTAATGATGATTTTATCTTTCTCTTACTTTATTTAGATAATATTTGGATTGTAGGCAAGAATGTGTAATATTCTAGGTCTAGGTACCCTTAGGAAAGCCATTCTAGGTTGTGAAGGCCTCCCTGAAGCCCAAGATAGATTTTGCAGAATTTGACCAAAATGTTGCGGACGCACACTCTCGAGTGTCCTATTTCCCCTCCAATTCCAAAGAGCCCTCGATTTTTAGCCTATGAATGTAAGTGTGCTTTTAGTGCATTGGTACCTAAAGATTGTGTTAGGCTTAACAATGGACACGTGGACCCAAGGCATTACATACTCCCCCTAAAAAGATTTGTTCCCTAAATATGAACTTGCACATCTTGAAGGTCAAGGAGATGGGATACTCATACTGTATAGGGCTCCAAGGATGGGTATGCATGCCTGAAACATGCTGACATAATATTTTGTCTATATAGCTAATAAACTAGGAGATAGTGCCATCTTGAAGGCACCACTCCATTCTTTGGCTAGGGGTGTCAATTGTCACATCTAGGCGGCTCGTCTCTAAAGGTAGCTCTTTCCCATTTAAGTGACAAGAGACACCTATCATGATGTTTACATTGGACCACTCTACCTCTAAGGGCAGCTTTTTCCACAACGCAAGTCATGCATGAGCTCTTGAGGATAGAGGATGTTAAATGTCAACTTTCATCCTAGCTCTCCCCTTCTCTCTCTCTTGCATCTAACATGGACTGATGCAATGGGGGCTTATAGTCCTTGATTTATGAAATTCCTTACTCTTTATGCGAGTGTCATGCATGGAAATCAAAACTAATCCATTCGTACACATAGCAAATGTGAATATCAAACATGATATTCAAAAGCATCATTCTTAACTAGAATGTTTCAAAAATAAAGGTCATGTTAATCAACCACATGCCTACACTCCTAGCATGAATAAGTGCAACACATCACACATTTCACATCGATATTTACCAATCATGTTAAACGTACTTTTTTGACAAAAGCCATTTCAAACAAACTCATTAAAATGTGATCTTGGACAAGAAAGCCACTTCATGCGATAAAATGACATATCATATGCATTTCTGAAAATGAGTCTATTAAAACTTAGGTGAAAGCTATCACATAAATTGATCAAACAAACATAACATTCCCTAGGATTATAAAACATTTTGTCATGACAATATGCACTATCAGATCCTTATGAACTAACTTTTCTTGCTTCTAAATTTCCAAATCCATAATTACATAAGTTCAAATAGAATTACATTCTCCAAGGCATCGAATTATGTCCATGCATCATGCAATTACATGTAATTGAGGCAAACAACACACTTTTCATAATAAAGCTAACATACGAGCTGACATTAGCATAAAATTTCAACTCTACACTTAAGAGAAATCATTAATCAAGTACGCATAATATTTAATTAATTCAATATGCTTCTTACTACCTTATTATGTTAATTAAACTCTTCATTGTCCCATTACCAAGTAGTGGCTCAAACATGATATATTTCATTTTAAGTCTCTTTCATCTAGTTTATATGCATGGGTTAAGGGAAAAAGCATTCATCCTTCATATACGAGTTCCTCAATTTCATTAAGCAAAAATATCTGCATTCAAGATTCAAAACTATCCCCTTTAAGCAACTCTACTCATGTATGTGCAGTGCCAAACTTAAGTAAAACCATCATATAAACATATAGTGTTTAGATTAATGTTACATAACTTTAAATAACTCCTTTACCCATATTAACAAAAGATAAAACATTCCAAAAAAAAAAACATAACTTGTGAAAACATTTAATCTTGAAACAAGTCATTCACTATGACATGAATAAAACTATCTAAGATGCTTAGATTTAAATATTTTTAGTTCATATAAGTCAAACACATTTCTACTTTGCCTTTTTCTATTTTAAGAAAACTAATCATGGTAATATAGCATAGAGAATTAAAAATTCATTTTAACTCCTTCTAAGCATAGAGAATCAAGCTAAAATTATCCCCATTAAACCTTAAGCAAACATTCATATTATGTTATCCAACCAAACTTGTCACATGCATGTGGTAATGAACATGATATGAATCCTTCTTGGAATTCAACTCATTAAACATAATGTAAACCTTTATTAAAACTCTCAACTGTTCATAAACTTCTAAAAGAGTGAGAATATCATCATCTAATCACATCTTATGTATATATAACATAATAATAGTAACAAAATTCCAAGACTAGAAATCATGAGTTTTGTGGTTATGAATGCATAGGGGAAACTATTATATTCATCATTCTAAAATATATAGCAACTAAATGTCTACATGCATGAAGCCAAAGGCACAACAATGACTATTCACTCACTTCAGTTCATTCATGCTAATAAGAACATGATAGACCTTCGTGAAGTACATACATATTCTTTAAATTCTTAATCTAAATTTAATACTTATTGTTTACATGCTTGTTTCAACTCAATAACAATCATCACAGCACACACCAAGCATGAGGGACCTATTACATTGCAATTAAAATATTTTCCAAACATCATATCTTCTTAGCCTACTTATACATGTACATATAATTATGCAGATTATTTACACCTTAATAAAAGGTTGCAACAACTTATTCGTGTCAATCATCACTAGCAAGCAAAACATTTATGTCTTCCAAAATATTCACATTAAATTGGGTCAAGATGTAGTGTCCGGCCCACTTTTGTAGTATATTTCTCAGTTTATTGTTTAAGTCTCCCAAATTTGGGGCCACCAACCTCTTTGATTAACAAGTAGTATGTACGCCCCAATTTCTATTTGAGTACAAATGACCAAAATGCCCTGAGGTCATTTTTACTAATTAAAGGGCAGTTGCCCAGACAGTTCTCGAATGGGTCAACTCAATGTTTGAAGGGGATCATATCTGTTATGTTTGATATCCGAGGTGAAAATCTCGTTCTCTAAACTTTCGGCTCAAAATGACCAAAATACCCTGTTGTGTTCTACAGGTAAAAGGTGCCGTTTGAGCCCAAACTTTAGAAAGTTTGGAATGATGTTTTTGAGTGGTATTTGATATCTAGTTGGGCTGGGAGGTCCCAGTTAGTGCAAAATTACCATTTTGCCCCTAGAATAGTGTCCAGTGAGCCTAATGACGCAATTAAGCAAACCTAAGCAATATTAGGCTCTAATCGAAGATTAATTTATTTCGATAATTAATCTAGAGTCAAAATAATTTATTAAGGTTAATTAGAACCTAAGATTGCTTAGTTAAACTCTAAATGCATTCTTTAATTCAAGATTCCTAGTCATGGAATCTTGAATAATATTTCTCTCTCCAATTCCTTAAATTAAGGAATTGTGCCATACCTCATTTGACTAAGAAAATGAATTTAATTTGTTAATCTATTATGACCACTCCCTAATCAAGTCTTGACATTCATAATTACCCAATTACCTCACCTAAACACTTTCTTACAACTCTTAATCAAAACCTTAATCAAAGAAACACCTAAACACATCCTTAAACCACAATTACATGAACAAAATCCCTTCCCCCTTGGCTGTTATGCTGGCCAAAATCCTCCCCAAAATTGTGTCACATGTTGAATTTCTCTTCACTCAAAGGCCATGCTTCAAGCCATACCATGACCCATACTTATGCCCATACTTAACCATACTTGAACCCATACTCAAAGCCATATCTTGTAAGAGATATTTCTTCTCTCCTTCCTCCCCAAGTGACCGGCCACTTCTCCCTCCTCTAGGCCATCCATGAAGCTTCCATTCTCTCTATAAATATGCATGCTTGAAAGCTTACAAAAACCTTTACATACATTGCAACTCTAAGCTTTCTTCTTCAAAGTCCAAAGAGTTCTTTTCTTTCTTCCTTTTTCCTTCTCTTGGCTGAAAACTCTTCTTCAAGCTAAGGAAGATTTTCTTTCTTCCTCATCTCAAAGGATCAAGCTTCCTTGCATTCCATTCAAGACTTCTTTAGGTAGGGGTTTATTTTCCAAGTTTTGTGTGCTTCCTTTAAGGAAGAGTTCTAGTGTTTCTCTTGGTTTTCTTAAGTTCTTCTTCTTCTTTTATTTTCGACCTAAAGCCTTGTGTTGAGAAATCTTTGGCTTGATGATGAGGTTTCAAGATAATGGGCTTGTGATGCCATGTGAGAAACCTCTAAAGCTTGAAAATTTGGTCTTGGACCATACATGATTTCGGTTCTTCCTTTCCTTTTCCTTATCAAGATTTCAGTTTCTTTCTCCTTTGTTTGAACAAAGTTTATTAAAAATGTTAAGTAGGTCACAAAAGTTTTGTTAAGAAAATTAATCTCATGTTTTCAAAGAGCTCTAAGCTTACCCTTGCCAACCTTAAAGTTGGTCGACCGTTCTAAGAGTTTACTCTAGATTGAAGCCCATGAGCAATAAAATAAAGAATATGAGTAGTTTTATTTATGATGTTTTGTTGAGTGTTGATGTTTTCGTCTTAGTCCACACTCATGAGCTTGATGTTGAAGTTCAATCCAAAGTCTTCTTTGAAGATTTGGTGCTAAGAACTCTAAAACTCATTTCCTATTTGTTCAAGATACATGTTGGGTTAGGCTAGTAATGTCCCTCTAAAAGTCTTGCAAGAGCTCTAGTAAAGATAAAACAAGTTGTATTCATGTTTAAGTTTATGCCTTGCATAGCATGTTTATTTTGATGCCATCACTAAACTCTCAAGAACAACTAAGTGAACTTGCATTGTCATGTTTATTTTCCCCAAGCTTGCATTTCATGTTTACATTTCAAGTCATCACTTAAACTCAAAGATAATAATGAGGTTGCATCTCATATTTATTTTATGCACTCACTTTATTTTATAAAATAGTAAAATAAGTGCATTTCATGTTTAAGTTTATGTTATCACCTAAATACCTTATAGCCCAAAGACTTGCCCTAAGTATCTTCAAAGAGGAATTTTAACCAAAAAAAAAAAATGGATGTGTTTTAGTATGACACAATGATGGTTTGATTTCATAAAACGTAAGGATGATTTCAGGCAGATGTTGGAAAAATGTTTTATGAGGTCTCAAGGTGTTTAAATAGCTTGGAATGTGTCAAAAATCATGTTTTCTCAAATTCGGAGGTTCTGGTAATTGATTACCAGCTTATGTAATCGATTACCAGAGTGGTTTTTTGAAGGGTTTTTGGTTCTGGTAATCAATTACCATAAAATGTAATCGATTACCAAGGCTGTTCTTCATGCCCAGAATCGGCCCTCAAAACCATGTAATCGATTACCTATTTGTGTAATCAATTACTCAAATGTCTTTATTTTCAGAAATTTAACCCTAGGTAATCGATTACCATCCTATGTAATCGATTACTCGTTGTTCTTGAACCCAGAATAAAATTTAATCCTTGGTAATTGATTCCTGGGCACATGTAATCGATTACCAGAACACCCTTTTGCTCATGAAATTATTCCAAGAGAAAGACTAGTAACTCATATGCACTTATAACATGATTTTATGCGATTGCGCGTAATACATACTTTTGGTTTTCTATCTTGTTGGCCACTGTATGCATTCTATTCCAAGGAGTTAGAATGCGTAAGATTATGTTTGAGAGACGTGAGGAATGATTTTGAGGATTTGGAAGGACTAAGTAAATAGAAAGGTTTGAGAACTAAAATCTTAACACCCTTAGACACGAGAATAATAATAACTTTTGTTCAGCATAATTGAGCTTAAGGGAGATAACTCGTAATTAGTGTTTATGCCTAGGAGTTGAACCTAGGATCTTAGGCAAAGACCGAACTTAGAAAATAGTCTAAGGTGTAGATCCTAGAATTCCCCATAGTCGAGTAATGATCGTGATGTTTAATCTATACAATGTTGATTGGATGAGTTAGTGAACATAAAAGAAAGAATTATAGGTAATGATCCCTTAGGTGTTATAGGATCCATAATAAAGGTTAGGATAATTGGAACACAAGTTTAAGACCCGTAAGGGCCAAAGCATAAGACACCATGAGGTAGGAAGGGTGATGTGAGAATGAGACCAAGCGAGTGTGCTTGTGTTATGTGTGAATGTGTGAATGTGTTAATGGCATGAGTTTGATAACATGAGGATTCATGGAGTGTTGTGATGATGATTTTGGTATATTGTGGGCATAATGCATGAGACTATGTGATACAAATGAATCAGAGAAAGTACATTTTTATAATTGAAAGGTTTATTTGATTGAGGAATTTATGAGACAACATGTATTATGTGAGTTATGTGGCATGACTCAAATTTGAGGAAATTCGAAGCGCAGTTGTTATGCTATCGAATTTCCGTCAAATTTGAGACTTAAGAAAGTTTTGAGAAATAAGATGTTTAATGTGACACACGAGACGTACTTCTCCTGCTCAGAGGAGAAAGTAAAACCGTGAGGGCATCGACATTAGCCTACCAAAGCGGATAAAGTTGGTCTTAACCAGTCGATGCGTTTCGAAGAGGGAAAAAGTCCCATGATGGGTGATCCTTAGGCCCCCTACCCGTACTCTAGGAGTCGGGATGATGATGATTATGATTATGTTTATGATTCGCTTATCAAGAGGATAAGTAAGAACTAGTGACGACTAGTTAAGGTATGAGCTCATAGCCTAGTTTTAGGGGTGCGGTTACTATTATGATGTTTGGTGTCACGAGTTTGAAGAGAAGGAATGATATTCAAGAGAAGTTACATGCCACTTAAATGTTGATTGATTATTGTTTGGTTTGCCTAAAGTATTGTCATGCATTCATGTTCTACTATGCTGCATACATGCATTAAGATTCATTATAAAAGACACGGACCTTGGATAATTATTTCTATGAAAAACCTCATAATGAACCTTTGCATGTTTAACCTTTTCATAATAAACCCAAGGTTCCTGGGACGTAAACGATGACACTAGGATAGAGGTTTTCTTCCTGAGATTCTTTAGCAAGATTCTCACCCATCTCCCTATTTCTCTTTCCGTTACGTCTTTAGACATCGATGGTGTCGTTCATGATCTTCATTGACCCGCCCACTTGGGAGGTGCACTATGACCCCAGCATCAATCTTACCACTTTCGGGGCCATTGTGAAGTGTGCATTTTTGTGTATGTGGGATGCCCGTTTGCTTTCCCCGTCTCCAGCTATCGCTTCGATCCGACTTCACTTTTGGCGACGACCTGATCTTTGAGAGGACGCGACCCAAGACGAGGAGACCGTCGTGCCCGTCCTTCTTCATCGGCGGTATACGGATACCCGAGTATGTCCCCGTTCTTGATCGGAGGTCAATCCTTCGAGGGCTCTTCCCTTCGTTCCCTATGGATCTCGGTAGAGGTAGCGAGGACACTGTCACCCGCTGAGGCATGCAAGGCGTGTTCGACGGCCTGAGGCGACCACGCCGTGGAGGCCACGCCGTTCCCTCGATTCCCATGCCTAGATCTTCGCTTCGTTGGGCTACATCCAAGGAGCTCCGTCTCGTAGGCTACATCTCCCCATCCGAGGATCAGTGTCATCGTAGGCGTGGAGGGTGTGGGTAGTGATAGTTGGGAATCTTACCTTTTGGGGATTTACCATGTACTTGCTTTTATTTTCCTTTCCGTTTATGTATTTCCAGTTTCTATGTCCTGCAAGCTCTCCCACGTATATGGGTAAGACTCTATGCATTTCCTTTATATTCCAGTGGTTATGTTCTAAACTATGTTAATTAATGTTATGAAGAATGTTTTCAAGATTGAGGTGTTCTTTATTGCTTTTGTCTTGTATGATTTATTTGCTCTTCCGCTTTACGTTTCGTTTATGTCATACGTGAAGGCTCGCACTTGTTTTACATATTCCATTTCAAAAAAAAAAAATTTATCTATTTTCCGCTAAGTTATTTTACAAATGATGTTCAAAAGGAAGTAATAACTAATAGTTAGTCTTAATACGTCCTAGGCGTGTTAGGGTTAAATATTATGGTGTTACATAGTATCAAAGCTAATAGTTTAGCTAGGCCACGGTTGTTTGTTTGTGATCGGGGTATGGTACTAACACTTTGTTAGAGTACTAAGGCCAAGACTTTATGTCTAGCTTTGAGAAAGCTCTTACTAAAAGAGATACACACCATGTTGGGCCTCACACTTGGGGGAGATTGTTGGTTTCATATGTGTTTGGAGTCCCATATTGGTTGAGTTTGGACTGAGTAAATAGTATATATGATGGGAGAACCCATAGACTTAGTGCCTTAAGTGTTTGGGTCAAGATATGGTGTTCAGCCTACTTTTGTGGTTTATTGCTCAGTCTATTTATTTAAGTCTTTCGAATTTTGGACCCCCTTGACCTCTTTCTTCAACAATATATATATATATAGTCACACCACAAGTTAGATAGTTTAGGTATCTTGGGGTACATTATGAAAAACAATGTGGGAATAAATGGAGATGTATGTTGTACACATGAGGATGTCATGCTAAATGAGTGCTTCAATAAACAAGATATGTTTAACATTTAAGAGTAGAAGTATCAAGAAGAAAATTGGGGTAATATCTGGTGTTGTAAAAGGCAGAATCTTGCATTTTTGGTAGGGATCTCTTTCTCCTTATAGAGGTTATGTCAATGAAGTAGTGAATCGTGAAAGATATGAAGTATGAAGTTGAAACATAGTTATCAAACTCTCAAGTTAATGACTCTTATTCTCTTACAACTTTACAAGTTTAAGTCCCTAAATCGGGTTAACTTACATGAAAACTTGAACATGAGTAAACTCTGTAGACTTAGGTAAACTTGGGTAACCTCTTATAAACTCAGATAAATTCATGTAAACTCACAAGCTTATACTTTTAGTTAGAATTTAATCTCTCAAGCAACAAAATATAGAATTTCATAATAAGTACTCATAATTAGACCTTCCAAAATTATTAAAGTTATAATGTATTGAACTAAGTTATTTTGATTTTTCATACCCTAAAGTCTTGATATGTTATATTTATAAAGATTTGAATTTTTTATATATTTTTATTTTATCATAAATTTATCTTATTATAACTACATGTTATAAATAGGGAAAAATCTAGAAAAATCCTTCTACTTTAACTCATGTGCACTTTAGTCTTGTTACTTTAAAAATGTGCAAAATAGTCTTTAAACTTTTTGATTTGTGCACATTATTGCAATATACTGATAGGTGTTTATTTTTTAACGTGAAAAGTCTAAAAAATCCTACAATTTTTTTATTTATATGCATTTTTATCCTATTATTTTTAATATGTCAGGTTTTCTAATGAGATTGTAGAGTTTACACATGTAATTTTCTGTCAAAAAATTGAACATTCATTATCAAATTATAGTAATGTGAGCAAACCAAAATGTTTAAAGATCATTTTGCACGTTTTCAAAGTAATAGGACCAATGTGCATATGAGCAAAGTTGAAGGAGATTTTCTAGACTTTTCCCTTATAAATATTTTTTAATTGTATTTTTAAAGTAAGTGAACTCATACGAGTTTTAGTCGAGTTTATGATTCAAGTTTATCTTTGTTCCATGAGTTTAGGTAAACTCAGAGTTATGATAGAAAAGTATATTAGTTAGGCTTAAAAAAAATACAACATAATTATAAGACTTGCGATATTATATGTGACTAAATGTTGGTGGTAAAAAGACAACAAGAGAACAATATCAATGTTGTACACATGAGAATGTTGTGCTAAATGAGCAAGTACAATAAACAACATATGTTTAACATTTAAGAGGAGATGCATTAGGAAGAAAATTGGGATAGCACCTATTGTTGTAACAATGGTAGAATCTCGCCTTTGGTAGGGATCTCTTGCTCCTTATGAAGGATATGTCAATGAAGCAATGAGTCGTGAAAGATTTTAGGATGGAGTAGAAACTCTGCCCATAGTATATGAATATATAGTAACCTAGTGTGGTCTATTAAAGAACAAAGTCATAAGGCCTCCACTCCATAATTCAATACTTTCACCATTAAAACAAAGTCCAATAGCATAGGGTTATTTTGAAACCCATTACAGATTACATAATAATAACATGAATCTCTTGATCTATTCATTTCACCAATTTTGTAAAACTAAATTATCCACTAATCAAACCGCAAATCAAGAAAATCCTAACCAAGACCTATAAAATTCAAAGTGAAAAGAATAAATGGGATGGGGGTAGCTCAACAATTATAAGGTAAATGGAAAACATTGAAAATTTGCATAGAGATGAAAACATTAAGAAACAATGATATTTGAATAGTTTGTCTATGGACATGATTTACATTAAGAGACTACAGAATCATTTGACCATGTAGATAGCTACAACTAATAGAAAAATGACATGAATATATTATCATATATATAATTCTAAAATTGGGTTGTACAAAAAAGAAATAAATGATATGTCATTCAACCAAAGTATTTGACTTACCACCAATGAAAAGTTAATGATTAAGTCAATTATATCAAACCATTTATTTAGTAAAAATTGCAATCAAATATTTCAGATTAATCTAATTTGATTTTATAATTTATTATGTTAGATTTATCATCAAATATTATGATTTAGATTTCTTTTTACCATTAAGATCATTAAACATGGATGACAAACAACAAGGCCAATATTAGGTTTTGATAATTGATAAATTTAATTTAATAGGGGTTTGATTTTCATATAAATCAATTTTTTTTATAAAAAAATCATGTACTTAATATTTTAATAAAAATAAATCAGATTTTTTTTAATTTACAAATCATCACGTACTAATAATCATTCCTATTTATACTAGCTATTCTCATTTACATAACAATAAGTGATCTACCTGAGCATCCTGTCTAGAGCTTTATTGATCACTTTTCTAAATCGCCTTATATAATATCATCGAGGTATGATTTAGTAAAAGATGAGCTCTTATATCAAAGGTAAGTGTATGCATAGTTTTAATTCTTTATTAGACAATCTACTAAATATTAAGTCACTGGTGGTGGTCCAAGAGTGGTAACAAGAATCAGCTACCATAGGAGATAGATTCATTCATGGACAAAATGTTTCCTTTTAAGGTTTCCATCAAACTTGAGAATTTGAATTCTTTACAGCCATGTGTTATCAGTGATGAAGATGTGTTTGGATCAATAAATTATATCGACTTTTGTTGCTAAGTACAAGATTGATCATGTATGTAGTATATTCCTTTAATAGCCATTTTTTATCCTTGAATATATACAATTATAAAAAGACGTATTAACTAATATACCTGTTTGTTTTCAACTAGGTGTCATTCATACTTGATTATTCAAGATTGCTTATGAGCACTTTTCATAGCACTGACTTGTACAAGGTAACAATAATTTTATTATTTAGTTATATTGAAATTCTTTAAAATTATATTATGCTTTATAATAAATTATGCCAATCAGATCTATCTCTTAATTACAATTGATTCCAATTGGATTAGTAATTTTTGTTCAAGTTATTTACTTAAATATGAACACTTTTTTATGTACATATTAATTATTTAGAGAATATATCAATTATAATAATTATAATAAGTAACAATATTTATTTCTTGCCAATCACTGTATATACACACGCACACACATGCTGATTAAATTAGATAATTGCTTGAGAAATATGTTATTTTTGTAGGTTTAAACATTTTTAAATTTTTTTAAATTGAAATTGAGGCTAAATCAATAGTAATTTTTGTTCATATTATTTATTTTGATATGAACAATTTTTTTTTTGCGCTTTAAAATTATAATAAATATAATTAATTGTAATTGATTTCAATTGTACTCAATTTAATTAGTAATTTTCTGCTTAAGTTGTTTATTTAGATAAAAACTTTTTTGTTCCAAGTTATTTTGTTTAGATATAATGCAATTATTTAGTCACATTGCATCATAACCTTAGTAACATGGGTAAAATATTCCCATTTGTGTATATGACCTATAAGATTTATGCTCACTATAAGCTGAAACTCCAACTGATCATGAAAAAGTCACTCCATTTTATCCATTACCTACTGAAGTTTGAATGCAGACCCATATAATTGATTAATTTAGAATATATTCTTCATTTGGTTTGAATAAAATTAAATATGCAATGTGTGAGAAGACTTAACTAATGAGGTAATTGTTGTTAATGATGATAAATTTGAAAATAAATTATAATTAATCAACCAAAATTAAAAAATCTATAAATTAGGACTAAAAAGATGTGAAAAATTGATGCAATTTTGGTAAGAATTTTTTTTTAAAAAAATCCTATTTTAAGTATAATCATTTTGATTTTATAATTAATATATTTCCCCAAAAAAATAACTTAACCAAAAAGTTATAACATCTTAATTGAATTCAATATGATTGAAGTTAAATTGAAGCCAAATGATGTAAAAATTTGATATAATTTTTTTCAAAAAATAAATTGATTTGATATTTTCAAATTTGTATTTCTACTATTACCCAAACAATATCTAATTGAAAGAAAAATTAGTATATTTTCTTTAACCTAAAATTAGGAATTGTGATTGATAATCAACTTGGAATCATTTATACTCGAATATTATTTTTTAATTAGTATATTCCCTAATTAAATAACTGGAAAAAAATTTATAACATCTTAATTGAATTCCATATATCTTCAGTTAAATTTAAAAGCAAGAATTATTGATTGAAATCAATTATAATTAATTATATTTATTATTATAAATAAGACAATTGGTATATTTTATAAATTAATTAAAAAAACTAACCAAAAAAAGTATTCAGAAGAAAATCAAAATAAATTACATGGACAAAAATGACTAATGATTTAATATTGATATCGATTTCAAATTCAAAATTTCAAAATATTGAATTAAAAAAATAATATATCTCTCAACTAATTATCTGACTTAATGAAAAATTAATAATCATGATTGTTATAAATTAAAATAAATTACAATTATTACAATTAATATAGTTTATATTATCTAAATAACTGCTTCATTTTTATTATTATTTATTTATATTAAAAATTAAATTATAAAATGTATTTCTCATCTAATAATATATTTTAAAAAACATTGAGAATACTATATATATTTTTATAGTACAATACTATCTATATCTTATAGTAAAATTTATTAGATTGATGCTTTTAAGTATTGATATATATATATATATATATATATATATATATATATATATATATATATATATTCAGTAATTACATTCAAAACTAAAAAAGGAAATATACTTTAAAAGTAACATTATTTATTTATTTTATTAATAAAAACATTATGGATATAATGATTTAAAAATGTTAGGAATTTTTTATTTCATTAATATTCATGATTTGATAAGCTTAAAGAAATATGAGGTAAAAAAAATATTAGAATGTTTTTACATGTTCTTAATAGAATTATTTTTAAATCTTTAATAGTCAAATAAGTAAAGAGCTTTGTCTTAGAAATAATGATTTTCTTACATTAATTATAATATCAATTTATTTAATAAATTAATGGCTTTGTATTATTTGGACAATTTATTATATATATATATATATATATATATATATATATATATATATAATTAGTGATATCATTGATTAATGACAAATAAAGAAATGATATGATTGATAAAATTAAAATCAATAAATGGTTTTTTAATATTTAAACAATTTGATATAAGACTAAAATCAATCAATTTGAAACTAAATCTAGCTACATGATACGTAATGTTTTGCTAATTAAATCAATGTGGCTTTACATTTTAGTGTATAAAATTATCATTATTTGATCAACTTATCCCATTTTAATGTCGATCTTTAAATTAAATATATAATTTACTGAAAGTTTTATATCATTGTTATTTATTGGTTCCTTACCTTTGATTAATAAAATCCTTTAAACATGAAAATTACTTTTTATGCATAAATCGTTCTTTAATTTTTCAATTTTTTTCAAATTAAATTCAACTTAAATAAGATTTTGTGTCATAAATTAATTAGTTTCTTATATGTCAAATATATACTCTTTAATGTTGAATATCTACATAGTCCTAAGTGTTGGATTTGAATGATTTTCTTACAAATATTAGTAACTCAATTAATTAATATACCAAATTAATACATTGTATGGGTGATAAATAATATCCTTTTTATAATAGAGTGATAACTAATATGTACGCTATTAATTTATATCAATTTGAAATTCATAAAAAATATAAATATATCCTAATCAAGAGTAAGTTTTTAACTTTTATTTGGATTACTTATTAATATTTGACATTTTTATGCATTATCTTTTGAATCTTTCAATATTCCTACTATATATTTATGTCCCTTAGATTAAATACTTTAAATTTTAGTAGGAAATATTATTTACTTGTTAATTAGTAATGGCATACTATGGATTTTATAGCTAGAAGAATTTGGGAATGTCAAATTTATAAGGTCTTTCAACTTATGGTACGAGTTCATATTAAAATATTATTTAACACAATAATATTTACATGACAATTAAAATTAGTATTAAAACAATTTTTTTAATTAATGTTCATATCTCAAACGGGTATACTAAATATAAACAACGAATAGTTATACTAAAGTTATACATTAGAAGCTACTAGTTTATCTACCTTATGACTATTGTCAATTAATTAACAAATTTAAGTAATAATTTATATTTATAAGTATTTTAATCTTATATATAAATATGTAACACCTAATTCTATATCTATAGCTCAAAATTATCTTTATTAGATTAGCTATTTTAAGTTCTAATAAGGATATTATTTATCTTTTAATTAATAAAGTTACTATAAATTAATAGCTCAACAAGATAATGAAATAGAATTTTTAATTTATAACTTATGCTACAAATTCATATTATAATTGTTTCTAAACATATCAAGCAACATAATATATAATGGATCACTTCATGATCAATGTTATAATTATTTTTTAGTCATTTAATATATTTTTAATATATATCATGATACCTACATGTATTACACAAGAAAGTATATTAGACATTTGTTTTAATAAATTATTTGAACAATAAAATTATACAAAATTAATAAATTCTTATTCAATTCAATTTTTAATATATTTTTACTTAATCAATTTCTCACTCGTGCATCGAACGGCTAATAAACTAGTTATTGTATATTTGTATGTATAACTAAGTTATTTAAAATTTTGACTTTGATAACAACTATTTTAAAACCTTGTTTCTTTTAGTGATCTATTATCATAAAATTATATGATAATGAAAATAATTTGACAATAATAACCATATGGAGTGGTTCTTTTTTCTCTACAAAGAGAAATAGCTAATCTAAACCATTAGATTTTGGCAAATCACACAAATTAATTCTTATTATGGAATTTAATGACAGATTTTTTGGTAAGCATATTGGAATATTTTGACCATATATAACATTTAAACTTCATTGAAAAAATATGTATAATCATTGAACAAGCTAATAATTTATTAAGTTTTTTTTAGTAATTTTTCTAATTTTGTGAGAGTGACTTGCCAAAGTTCCACCCTCCATCAATGTCATGATATATTAGTGATTGTAAGAAATTTAGGTGAAAAGCACGGAACAAATGAAGCTTTTCTTTATCTCAAATTCACAAATCATATGCATTGAAAGACTGTGACAAAGTGTTGCTAATGCATAGCTAAAATCGTATATAAAATAAACCAATTACATACCTACATGTAACTATGTTTGATCTCCTTTAATTAATATAAAGATATATTATGAACTATAGCATTCATCTCTTGTGACCCATCACTTTTCTATATGTAGTTCATTTTCTCTCTTAAAGATGGAACAAGAGACGAACCTTGCATAAGTTACTTTCTTTCAGGACAGGTGCAACATGGGAGGTTTAGTGCTACTGATATGCATAGTTGTTTCATGGATGTTTACACACAGATGGAGTCAAAGGAATAATAAAGGCCCTAAGACTTGGCCTTTTCTCGGAGCTGCCATCGAGCAACTTATGAACTATGATAGGATGCATGATTGGCTCGTCCAGTATTTGTCCAAGTCAAAAACTATTGTGGTCCCAATGCCATTCACAACCTATACTTACATTGCTGATGCTGTTAATGTGGAACATGTACTTAAGACCAACTTCAATAATTATCCAAAGGTAATCAACATTACATTGTTTTCACCTCAATGACACTTATTAATTTCTATACTAAATCTTGTGAGACAAAGTGCAAACTCACATCTCAGTCACATTTAAGAAGCATATTTATATAGTTAAGGTTAAGGTTAATGATTGTAGTTCTCTCATATACCTTGAGTTGGTCCATTTTGATTCCCACCTCCCTCTTTTTTATAATCTCTAGGAAGAATTCTTAACTTTAATGCCTTTGTTAAGAACAATAAAAGGAGAAAAAGAAAAAAATATATTTTTACGTGCATATTTAATACTTTTTTTATACAAAAGCTTGTGATTCTAACTACAGGGTGACGTGTACCATTCGTATATGGAAGTGCTACTTGGAGATGGGATCTTTAATGTTGATGGTGAGCTTTGGAAGAAACAAAGGAAGACAGCAAGCTTAGAGTTTGCATCTAGAAATTTGAGGGATTTTAGCACCAAAGTTTTTAGGGAGTATACTTTAAAACTATCTTCTATTCTCAGTCAAACATCTTTCCTTAACGAAGAAATAGACATGCAGGTGAATGTAAAACATTCTTTATGATTTTAGCTTTGTTAAAATTTAAAATTTATTTCCAATTCTATGAAGTAGTGGAGGTGTGTAATTGATGACGCTTGGAATGTCAATTTGTAGGAGTTGTTGATGAGAATGACTTTAGACTCCATTTGTAAGGTGGGATTCGGTGTGGAAATTGGAACTTTGGCTTCTAATTTACCAGAAAATTGTTTTGCTCGTGCCTTTGACACTGCGAATATTGTAGTAACACTTCGCTTCATCGATCCACTTTGGAAAATTAAGAAAATTCTAAATATAGGTTCAGAAGCACAACTTGACAGGAGCATGAAAGTCATTGATGATTTCACCTACTCAGTAATTCAGAAAAGGAAGGCAGAGATAGAGTATGCTAAAAAAGTGGACAACAAAGTCAGGTAATATAAAAAGTATCTAATCCTAGCTTTAATCTAAGCTTAGATACAAATTGATTAATCCTTTCTTATCAAAAACAGATGAAACATGATATATTATCAAGATTTATAGACTTGGGGGGCAACAATGCAACCGATAAGAGTCTTAGAGATGTTGTCCTGAACTTTGTGATTGCTGGTCGGGACACAACCGCAACAACTTTATCATGGGCCATATATATGGTAATGACACATCCACATGTTGCTGATAAACTTTACTTGGAGCTCAAAACATTTGAGGCGAATCGAGCACAAGATGAGAATGTTAATTTGCATGCATGTGACATAAGGAACCCTGAATCATTCCATCAAAGGATAGAGCAATTTTCAAGGTTATTGAATAAAGACTCACTAGAGACACTGCATTATTTGCATGCAGTCATAACAGAGACCCTAAGATTGTACCCAGCGGTTCCTCAGGTATGCATTTTGTGCATTCATTTGGTGCTTGTCATGAAAATTTAAGGAATAGATAGATGTCTTTTTGTTCTTCATGACTTAAGAAGCTGCCAGAAAGCACTATATTATATGATTATCCAAAAGGTAGTCTTCCGCATTAGGACTTGAACAAGTAAAAGTTTTTTGGTTAAGATTTTTTTATTATTCTTTAGTTAAGATTTAAGCATATAGAAAAAAGCTTGATAATGCATTTATTGTTGCCAAAGGGAAACGGGTTTAACAATCCAATTTAATTTGATTTATGAAATGCCATGGATTTAAAATACTTTATTATTAATTAGGAAAAAAACTTTCACGTAATTTGGAAAAGTAATTTCAATAAGATCGTTGCATTAAATTTACTAATGAAATTGATCTGCAAATATCAATGTAGGATCCTAAGGGCGTCTTGGAAGACGATGTGTTACCAGATGGAACCAAAATAAAAGCAGGGGGCATGGTAACTTACGTTCCGTACTCTATGGGAAGGATGGAATATAATTGGGGCCCTAATGCAACTTCATTTATTCCTGAGCGATGGTTTAAGGATGGTATTCTCCAAAATGAATCTCCATTCAAATTCACCGCTTTTCAGGTAAGTTCATTTGTCTTGGGATTTATAATAACTAACAATATAAAGGACGTATTGTAAGTTTGACCAAGATGCGCACAAGCAAACACCTTTACTATTTTTTTTTCACCTTTTGGATTTACAGGCAGGGCCAAGGATATGCCTAGGCAAGGATTCTGCATATCTCCAGATGAGGATGGTTCTGGCTATTTTGTGTAGATTTTACAAGTTCAACTTGGTTCCTGATCATCCAGTGAAATACAGAATGATGACTATACTTTCAATGAAATATGGCTTGAAGCTTACAATAGAGAGACGCTCTTGAGATGATTTCACGAGTCATGATCTCATCAGTTTAGCTGAATGAATAAATAATGAATTTTTGGAAGGTTTAAATATTATTAAATGCATGAAATTATTAGAGTAGAGCTCTAATAATATAGGTAGCAGTTGAAAAGCATTCATGGAGTGAAGAATGTGTAGAACATATGGGCATGATGATGATGATGCTTCTTTTGAAAGAAAGCACAAAGTAGCAATTAAGGAAGCATATAAAGATTTGTACATTAACAAAAATTGAAAAAATAAAAAGCATATACTACACCAAGTAGTATTGAGTTTTGAGGATCACCTACCTAGACTTCTGCTTATGTATTATCATGACTTATGATTGATTTTATGGTTCATTTGTTATTTTCCATGTTAATCACACAATTCCATATCTATATTCATGCAAAATTAGATGTATATATTCCAAGTGAGGCTGTTAGAACTCATTTTTGGTTATTCAAATCTTCTTTGAAGTGTGTCGAAGTCTAATCAAGTACATAAACTTATCTAATTTATTTATTAAATAATTCAAACTTTCTACTGCTAATACTTGATAACTTATATATAAATATATTATAAATTTAAAATTCTTTTAAAAATATTATTATATAAAAATAACACTACCAAAAATATGTTTCTTACCTACAAAATTATTGATGAATTTTTATTAATAATCTATCGATATTTATTGTTGCTGACAAAACTATGGAGGGAATGTGTCCTTTGGTAAAATTATAGTTGGTAACTATAATCCAAGGAAAAATAATTCATTTAATAATTTTTTGAGGGATTTATCAAGGGATATTAATTAAAATCCATTAGTAAAATCAACTAAAAATCCTTTTGTGAAAATAAAAATAACAAATGTAACATCCCCATTTTCATCCTAAATAAAGGTTCACTTGATAATAACCAGAGTAAATATTTCGCTTGAAAGCTGTTGAACTTTCACCTGAACAAGGGCAAGTCAACATAAAAGGTTAATTGTTGATCAAGGGTCAACAAAAGTCAAGGTCAATAATCAAAGTCAAAAAATCAAACTCTTGGATTAAAAGTTAATCACGAAGTCAAAGTCAACCCTAAAAGTCAAAAATTTGTGAAAGTCAACAAAATCATGAAAGAGTCAACTAAAATATGCAATAGTCAACATAAAGACTAAACAATGATCAAAGATCAATTAAATCATGATTAAGTGGTTTAATTGAAGCTAATCAAGGATTAATATACTAATCATGGATTAGATAAAAGTAAATAACATAGGATTCCTAGAATAATAATAAAATAAGTTTAACTAGTAGTTTACTATAAATTGCATTGATCTTAAAAATGAATTATACCTAAAATAATTAAAGTAGACATGATTGATTATTAATAAGAATGATTACCAACCTGGTGAGGGTTTAATATAATTAATCCATGATAGATTCCCATTAAGAATAAAATATGTTTATAAAATGGATTAAACCATTTTTTATAAAAGAGAATATTGCCAAAAAAGGTTAAAAAAACACTTGAATACCCAGATAATGTGTTTCTCTAGAACAATTCTTAAAACCCAATGGACCTTTTTTAATCCTCACATTTTCAGCCAACATGTAAAAAAAAACACTCACATAAGTTCCTTCAAAACAACTTACACTAAAACTAATTTAACTACAAGATAACACCAAGTTATACATCAAAACAAAAAACACAAGATTCTCCTCATTATTTTTCTACATGGCCAAACATCAGCCCCATTTTGGGATGAGAGAAATCTGATTTGAGGGTTGCTTGAAGCTCTAAATGAAAGAGTTGAAAGGTATCACTTGTGATAAGTTGTCTTTAGGCATAAAAACTAGCCTTATGGTAGTGTTTTTGTAGTATAAAGATCAACTATCAAACCTAACCAAGTTTTAATTTCCCATTACCGTAACTAAGTGGCTAACTGTATGAACTAATTGGGAGAATAAAATCCTCCAAATAGGTCTTTATGCATTTCGGCCAAGGGGGCCTATAAAAGGAGGCATGATGGCTTCATTTGTGTTCCTTGCTATCTTCTAATCACTTCTAAGCTTTAAGTCCTCTAACCTCTTGCAAATTTTCTCTCAAACCTTTTTCTTATACATTCATATCTTCAGCCCCAAGTCCCTATTCTGCCTTACAAAGAATACTCTACTAACCTTTGTAAACACACTCCAAGACACATGCTAGCTTACATTACAAATAAGACGCGTAAGCTGAAGCTAGGAGCAAGCATTTCTTTTCTACCTTTTCTTTTTTCTGTTTGTTCATGACCTTACAAAGGGTTGAAGGACTTACATAACACCTCTTCATTTCTTGGTAGGTGGTTTTTATCTTGAGAATGTGAAGGTTTTAAGTCTTTAGCTCATTCAAGGTCTAAAGGCTTAAAGCTTGCACATCTACCCCCTCTCAAAGTTGTGTTATTTCCTTCCATGATAAATATGCTCTAAGATATATGATAGTATGTTTAAAGTCTCTATATTGATGTAGATATATGCTGGTCATGTTGAAAATAATGAGAATCCATGATCTAAATTGAAAAGAAGCAAGTACACACACACACTAGTGTTGAAAAACGTTTCTTCCTAAGATAGGTGCACAAAAACGTGTAACATTTGAAAATTGTGCCATTTAAACCTCTGTAAAAATTATAAAATTTAACCTTTTAAGAAACATTCTCCAAAAGAAAGCATAGAAAAATTCATTTTCTAGAGGAAGATATAATTTTTCAAAGTTCAGCCTTTTCCTGAAGATGCTATCTAACCCCTTACTACTAACTGAGGTTTTTTCTTTCCAAAAATATGCAAAACATGTGAAATTGTTTGTTGGAAAGCTAAGATCCTATGGAACACAAACATATAAAATACATACACTGGAAAGGTTCACATTGTTCCAGAATCATGAAGTAATTTATGATTTGAATTTATAGACATGCTGGAATATGGTAACTTTGTAAGGGTATAAAAGACATTTCATTTGGAATCTCTCAGCGAAATTCACATTCAAAGAAAGATTTTTAAGTTAAGAATCTGAGGATACTTTTATTTTCTTGAAAGAGTAAGTGTATAGAGAGAAATTAATTTTTCATTCAACATGCCAGAATTGGTAATAAGCTATAAAACTCTAACAAACCAAAAGTAGCACTTTTTTAGGGAAATCTGTAATTACCATTTTCAAGAGGATTAAAAATTATTTAAATAAAACCTATCAGATTAATATAAATATATTAAAGATATATAATCCATAATTACACATAATTAAGAATTTTCACTCAAATGACTAAGAGAACTTAACCCTTGACCGATAAGTTTATGCTTCAATTAAACAAGACTTAATGACCTTGAGACACACATAATGCATGACTATGACCTATGATCTTGAATGTGCATGAAATGTTATGAATGCTTCAAAGTGCTATATTTGCTATGATGTGAATGATATGCCTTATATGACTTGAGTAATGATCATATAGTATGTACTGTATTGAATAATAATACATTACCATGATGATTCATATGAGAAATGTTGAATGTCAAGAAGAATTGCATATGAGTATGAATAAAAGTAATAGGAGAAGTTCATTGCTTAACCCTTCACCCCATCAGTTGAGATTTCTCAGAAACAAGTTGTGGTGATAGCCATGATATGAGCTCATTACCTATGGAGGTGGATTAAGACATTGGTGTTGGTGCACTTGAGTGAAGGACTGAATCAAGTTAAAGAATGCATGCATTGTTACATTCTTGCATTTAGTTAAGTAATTGCTATGATTATGATATTGTTTAAATTTATTATCCTTGTTAATGAAAGAGTTTAAAAGACATGTCACTTCGAAATATGAACATTTTCGAAAATAAAGCATAATGAAATTTTAACTGCCCATGTTTTCTTTTAATTAATAAAACTGAAGTGGCCTAGAGATGTACATAATGATACTCATGGTAAGATAAAAATTGCCTATTGAGAAATCTATGATTTCTACACCTTCAAACGTGTCATCTCTAGATTAGAATGCATCCAACAATGGTCCCCCCACAATAGCTCTGACTCCAATTCTGACTAGAACTGGGAGGTAGAGCCCTTTCCCAAGGAGTTTGTATATCAAGGTGGCCCCAGTGGTAGAACACGAAATCACTAGACCTCATCTAGTAAGCCCCATATCATTTTCATCTGATTTTGACATCCAGATCCTTGCAACCCCTCCACATCACATCCTGGTGGTAGAGCTATCTTTAAAGTCTAAGGTAGAGATCCTTGAGGAGCCTTTGGACATTGAGCCTCTTTTGATGATTCTTTGTAAGCCTAACCAGTATGATGCTAATGAGGAATAAGATCTAGAGGAAGACACCATGGAAGTAAAGGAGGATTTGATAGGAGAAGACTTTGACAAATGGCACGACGACTTTGAGGAGGATGGTTGGCACAACTGGGATGTCGTCTGACTAGTCGAGTCTTGTTCCTGACGTGATATCCATATTGGACTATGACCTCTACAATGACGCCTTTAGTCACCCAGTTGTTGATGTAGTACCTCTCAGATGAGCCGCGCGCCTCCTCATACCTCGCGCCTGGTCGTTAGGAGTCCTTCTCTACCCACCAAACTATATGAGTGATGGAATCGTCCGCCATGCCACTCCTCCAACTATTTTCCGCCTTGCTACCTAGTTGTAGTGAAGTTTAGTTATGTTTTCGTATTAGTAATTTTTCTTTGGAACCTTGATGTATTAAATACTATACTTTGTTTTGTTGTTCTATTAAGAGTTGTATTAAGGGTGGGAATACCATCCCCTTGAACCATTTGTGTATTGTATTTATCATTAATATTAAAGTGTGCTAGTTATATTATGTATTTGTGATTTTTCGCTAAGAGATTTGATCAATAGAATTGTTCTAAATCGATATATGTAACTTCCAATTCACGCTACAACCTTGATTTTGAATATGTGGTTTCAAAAAATAAATTTCCATTAATTTCATGTAAAAGTAATTTAAAAGAGGAACATAGAGTAAGAAGTAATAACTAATAAGAGCGAAACATGACTTAAGCATGGTTCGATTTTATTAGGGTGTTACAATAGACAAATATTTTAATTTTGTTGACTATGTGTTGGTAACACAAGGTAATTAAGTTTTTCAAAAGTTATTATTATATTACTGAGGGAAATTCCATGGGAAATATTAAAATTTTTCTTTAAACATTTTAACAAAAATTATTATTTGAAAAAATCCATTAGTAATGAGCAATTTTTTTAAAATAATCATTGCTATTTTTATCACATAATTCTAATTAATAAATTTAATTACTCAATTTAATTATAAATTTGTTTATAATTTATAATTTCTATTTGCAAGTTAATATAAGAATAAAATTAATAATACTACACAAAAATTTAAAAAAAATAAAAATATTTAAATCACGTAATATAATATTGTTACTACTAGAAATAAAATATCAAAAAGAATAAAAAAAGTGCAACCAAAGTAAAGAAGCATAAAAACTAAGAGTGTTGAATCAATAATAGATAGCAATATCTCATCATCATCATGAAAAGAGGAGCTAAAGTCATTAAATGTAGAGGGTATGGCTCTCATCCTGAATTGCTTGTATGCATATTCTTCTAGTACGATTGCATCTTTCTCACTTCAACTCTTGGTTCAGCTCCAAAGTCAACTTCTTTATGTCCTTTTTCACCTATCTTATTGTAAACTTGATCTTGTTCTCCAATTATGCGTTATTTTGGAGGTGCCATTGCTTTTGTTCTTGCATCTCTAGCTTATGGGTCTCACTAATGAGCCTTTACTTCTGCTTATGCATCCAATGTGATTAAGCTTGAAGTTTTGTATTGAGCAAGTGGACTTGCTAACAGACCTCATCATTAGACCCAACATGTGATGCCCCTATAACAAAGTTTAAGGATACACTATTTGTAAAGAATGTCCCCACAACATTGGAGGATGGTATTTGATCCTAATTTGATTCAGGTTAATCAGGTTGAATATCCTAACGGCCTTCTAATAGTCACCCCTAGTGGCTTTGACCTTGTCAATCCATGCTAGATATTTGATGGTTGGATCAAAAGGTGTGGCCCTAAACAACCTATGTTTTTGGTGAAATAATTGGAACTTTCTTCCTAAAAATAATATGGGTTTCACTTAAATCTTTATTTTATAGGTTTTCAAAATCTTTACCAAAAAAGTTAAGGAAGAAAACTTCATAATTTGGGCTCCATGTAGAGAACACACAAGCCTAGACAATCAACAGTGTTATCATTTTGATGGAATGGAATAAGTACCTATTAGGTTTTTGGTGATTGTTGCGCAACTTCAGGTTTGGTGTACAATGGCAAATCTATCTCAGAATGGGAAGAAGATGAACTAGTGCATGATTGATGAGCCATAGAAGTTGAGAAAAGTCTTTAAACAAAGCAGATTGACATGTCTGAAATTAAAAAAAAATGGAAAAAGTACTGGAAAAACCTGAAAGGATGTAATGTGATGAGAATATGAAGCTTGAATTATTTAGCTATGGCAGAAGTAAGGAAATTTGAAGGTTGCAGACAAAGAAAGGTGAATATTAACTATGAGGAGGAATTTATATTTTGAAGAGTGAGGGAAAGTGAGAAATCCCCAGTCATTGGATGCAAGGTGTTTGATGTTGCACATGATCAACGATTACAAGTGTTTGTGGATTTTAAAATATCTTTTTGATTTTTGAAAATTGGAATTACTAATTATGTTGTTGACATGGCAACATATAGTAAGTGAAAATGTTAAACTCTTATTCCATCTCATTTGTATTCGGCAACAAAGATGCGCTCAATGAAACAAGAATTTGGGGGGTCAAATGTAGCTTGACATAATATAGAATGTTGATCTCATGATAAAGCCATGAATCATGATAGAGAAAGGGTTTGATGAGATGTGACTAAAGTATTTATTGAAAGTGTCATTGAAAGGATCATGGCTTAAATACTAGCCTATAATCAAGCTTAAGGCTTGTCGAAGAGTACGTAATCAAAGTTCTCAAAACATAGTTAGGGGTGGAAGTAGGTAGCCAGACTATAACTTTGCAAATATGTAGCCTGAACTTGGGCATGTTACTTGACATAAGCTTTTTTTTAAGTCCTAGCCTGCCATTTTTAAAGCTTGGTCTGGCTTGTGAGCCTATTTAAAAGCTTATTTAATATCAAATTCTTTAAATGGGCTAAAGGCCTACTTCTAAATAGGCTAATAGGCTTCTTAAATAGGCAAAATCCTATTTTTAAATGCACTAATGGGCTTCACAAAACCTGTAATTTAACAATTTTCATGAGCTTGCATAATTACTTACTATTTGACTTCCAAAACATGGCAATCAACAATCAAAGAAAATTTTATATCCAATAGCAAGGCAATGCTCTTATATATAAATCAAAAGAGGAGCAACAAAGTTCCATATGTAAAATGCACAAGTAAAGGCTCCAAGATTATAAAGTTGCTCCCATAACCAATACACAAGAAAAACAAATCAACAGGACCCTGAATGCATTTACACTAAAATTGATGCACTCCATGTACTATCAACACAAAATCTCAAAAGCACAATCCCTGGACAATAGTTTGATATTATATGAGAATGGCGAAAATCAAACTAAAAAAATCCAAAGTGTAGCCTCCATAAAGTAAAACAACACCTAGCTTAAGCAATCCATAACATGAAACATACAAACAACTGAAAAGAGAAAACACAACTTATAATGACCTAGAACCACCATAAAGCATACATGAGACCTACACAACAATCAAGATCAAGTTGTGTATGTTATGTGTTATCCTATATGGTTGTACTTATAGGCTGTAGACAAAATATTAATGGAAAAATATTGTACCAACATGTGCATATTAAAAAAAAATCAAAAATGCAATTTCTAGCCTACATATAACCAATATATTGTAGCATTTGAAGCAATGGTCTCTCAAACCAGCATAATTCAATATAGGCGCATGTTATGTACCCTCCAAATGTATTTATTCTATTTCTTTAACATGTATAAAGCTCATATAAAGATAACTAATATATAATTTAAAACTATAAGTTTGAATCAAATAGCATATGAAATAGTGAAATGATTAAAATGAAGCAAAAATCTTATAACCCAAAAGGTGCATTAAACAGCTATGTGATCAAATCTTCAAATATCTTTCTTCTTGTTCGTAGACCTTCAAAAAAAGAAAAATAGTTTTTATTAGCATATAATATCTTAACAATAATAAATTTAACATTTATAATAATAAAGGACCATTTAAAAACAATTAAAAGTTTGAACCTTTTGCTTTTTCTTCAAGTTGTGCTTATGACGAAGCCAATCCCCACCACATATTAATGCTTCAATCGATTCTTCATTCAACTTAGAGTGATATTTGTCAATAACTCTTCCTTCAGCATTAAATGTTGGCTCAGATGCCACTATTGAGATAGGAATAGCCAATATATTAGCCATCTTAGAAAATATCTTATACTTCATGCTATTATTCCTCCACTATTCCAAAGCAATGAAAGAGCTATTATCACCCTCAGGAATATAAACACACCCATCAAGATAGGCATCTAGTTCTAATTTCATTGAGTGAAATGCTTCCTTTTCATGCACAGGGCTTATAATCTAGTCAAATCCAGTAACAATTGAAGATCTAAATGCAAAAGAACTTGTGGAGTTGTTGCTACCTATATTTATAGCATTATTTAGGAAGATTCTTCATCATTCAAAGCTATATATTCCCCATATAAATCTTCCAATGTTATCTGCACCTTATTCACATTTTCCTTAGCCACTTCTCAAGGCTTGTATATTAAAGGAAAACAAATATCAATGATATGAAACTTACACCTAGGATCCAAAACACTAGCAATGGCCATTAGCAAGTTGCATTCCCCTAAATATTTGTCAAACTTAACCTTCATTGGAGCTACCATTTCTTTCATGAAGAGATCTTTATCCTTTGCTACTTCATTAATCACTTGCTTAATCCTCCAAACTTCAACAAGATATAAATTAGCAGTAGGATACTCACTACCTATATGATATGAGTGGCTAAATCAAAATCTTGTAAAAGCTTGCAAACTTTTCAATCTTTTCCGCTCTTCAACTGATGGTGCAAATGCATAATGTGGCTCTCTTTTTTGTAAGCTGAGAAGACCATCTTAAATTTCAAAGAACAAGACGACATCTCAAATGTAGAATTCCACCTTGTGGGCAGTCAATAACAAGCTTCCTTTCCTTCAAGTGCTTTTGTTTGACAATATCACAAAATACCTTCAACCTAGAAGCATTACAATTGATATACTTCACACTTTCATAAATATTGTGAATAACACCCTTAATTCGATTCAAACCATCTTGCACAAGTAAATTTAGGATATGTGAACAACATCTAACATGAAATAAAGCTCCATCAAGGACTAACTTTATGCTTAGTGACAAGTTGTCCATTAGATTCCTCAAGCATAAGTCATTGTAAGAAGCATTATCAACAGATAGAAAATACTTTGTTTTCTATCCCCCATTTCTCTAAACAATTGAAGATTACATTAGCCACATCAACCCTATGCATTCGAGCAAGAACCTTCACAAAATTCAAAATTCTCTTTTGAAGTTTCCATCCTACATTAATGAAATGCCCAGTGATGACCATATACTCAGCAACTTGGTGGCTTGATCTCTACATATCCATAGTTAAAGTAATCTTGCTCACACTATTCAACATTGCCTTCAATATTTTCTTTGTAGCCTCATATAATGCCAAGCAATCATTTCATATAGTTTTGAGACCCACTTTCTAAAAATCTAAATTTACATATTGAAATGCCCACATCCAAACTTCATCTTCAACAATGCTAAAAGGGTGTTCATGTACCATAATAGCAGCGGCAATGACTTCCCTCATCGTTTCATTAGAGTACTTTATCCCAGGAACTATGAAGGTGTTAGTTGCATTAGAAAGTTGGAATGATATGATAAGTAGCTTCTTTTCAGGAGCCAACGTCAGTCTCCTTTGTAGACAACTTCTGCATGTTTCCTCATATGATTTGTTCTAGACCCTCGCCCATCGTTGACAACTCACCTTTGCAATACATACACATTGCTTTTTTCACACCATTAGCAACTACAACTTCATCAAAGTCATTCCAAACAACTGAAGTTTTTTGTCTCTTCTTTCTTACACAATCTTCATACTAATGAACTTGATTCTGTTCTCCTTCAAGTCTGTTAACTTCGGTTGAGTTGAGTCTCTAAGAACTTGTTCATTGGTCTCACTAACATTCGTGGGTACAAGATCAATAGTAACAAAGAAGAAATTATTTTAATCTAAAAGATTGAAAATGTAAAAAAATTAGTAAGTATCAGTAACAAGGTATCATTCAATGGATAAAATGAACAAAATTTCAAAGGAAAAAAATAAAGAACAATATTCCAAAAGCATAACATTCCAAATCATTAATCTAGTAATTTAATCAATAATTTCATTTCCATATAATACTTTAAAAATAATTCCAAATTAGCAAAGTACAAAATTTCTCATAAATTGGGACAAAAGACTAATATTAACACACCTTCAAATCATACCAAGCTTAGTAAAAAAAAATTCATAAGTCATTCTAATACTAGTTCAAACCATTACTAAGAATGAAAGAATTGGACAAAAGGGAAAAATGTAGGCATGTTATAATTGTAAGTCAAATAACATCTAAAACGGAAAGAAAAATAGAAAAATGAAATTCAAAGGAAGAAAGTTGTTTTACCTGTGTTTTGTGTCCTGGAGGAGTTGTGATGGTGTAAGAAAAAAGAGCTACAATAGCGACGTGATGTGAAGGAGTAGCACCACAACGAGCAGTGCGGGAAGGAGAAGTGGGCAGTAGCGCAAGTGTAGTGACACACAAGAGCAACAACCCCGGAACAATGAGTTAGTGACGCACAAAACAATAGCTCGCAATCATGCAGGAATAGTGACACTCAGAACAGGAGCAATGATGGAGGAGTAGCTATGAACAAAGCAGCGACACAGGAGCAATGGCAGAGTTAGCGGTGCTATAGTTAGAATTTGAGGTGAGAGGCGAAACGGTAAAATGAAATTAGGGTAGATAGAGAGGGGTAATATTGTTGTAGCAATATAAGAAATTATGAATTTACCATAACAGATGTTTAATTCTTTTACTAAAATATTAAATTAAATTATTGCAATGTGTTAATTGGAAATTGGAAAATCATAATGATATTATAAATATATATAGTATTATAATAATATTAATTTTTAAGTGTATTAAAAATATTAATAAATAGGTCAGCCTATCAGGCTTCATAGGCTTTTTTTATAGCTTATACCCTGGCCTAGTTAGGAAACTTGAGTGTATTCTTGGAGTGAAAAACACTATACTCATATCTCTTGTACCTTGATCCAGTAGTGATTAGTGTGAGATTAGCTTGGAAAGGCTAGGATCAAGACTACTTGTGAGTAAGGGTTGTCTGTATGAACTACTCACTAAGAATAGCTTAAGAAGGCTTGTAAAAAGACTATCATGATTTCTCTTGAAAGAGAAAATGGTTTAGTGGAACTCTCAACAATTGATTGGTTGAGGACTAGATGTAGACAAAGTTTGACCAAACTAGTATAAAATTCTCTGCGTGATCATCTCTATCCTCATTCTTAAGTTTATTTCTTGTGTGTGCATATTCTCTTGTGTGTGTTATAAATTTGCTTGCTTTTGTTTTCTGAACTTATCTTTCTTTGAAAATTTCAGAAAGTCACTTTCTAAGGTATAATAACTTATGATTTTCGCTACTTCAAGTCTTAAGACTTGATAAAACTTGTTCAAGTGTTCAGAAAGCAATGGTTTTTGAAGAAATGATTCAACCCTTCTTTCTCATGCTTGTTAAACATAACCTACAATTTCCATATAAACTACATTAACAAAAATACAGTAGATATGCAAATAATGATAACTATGGTGACTACAAAAAATTTAAAATGTTTCAAATAGTTACCTGATGTCCCATGTTGTCAATCAGTAGTCTTATAATGCAATGCTTCATTAAATCAATGTCATGTGGGCAATGTGGTTGCTTCCATCTATGACATATTATCTTAATTAGATATTAATTTAACAACAACAATATAAAAATCCATGTAATAAGTTCTTACCACTTGCTAAGGGGAAAAACAAGTGGCATGGACGACATAGGAGCCAAAAAAGGGAGTCGTTGTCATGCCCATGCTTGTAATAGCAACATGCACCCGTTGATTTTGTTATAATTGATGTAGGTAACACGACACAACCCCCAGAAAGTACAACATGGCATGCAGAGCCCCAACTATATGATCTAACTTGCTCTAAATCTTTGAGCAATTGTAAGTGCTTTACATGCATCTCAGTGGTGCTAAGTGGGTAGAATACATTGGCCTGGGCATACTTTTGTATTGCCAAATCAGAATTGAGTTCTATGTTTCCAATATGGTAGTTCAACCATCCTAAATTCATCGCTCCTCCACTAAAATCTTGTCGACAGGATGACCACCCAGGAGATATTCGCACAAATTAGGGAGTGCTTATAGTTGGCAATAGTAGATCCAATAATAGTTTGACCATTTATTGGAGCCTTAACTAAACAATGACGACTTCCAATGTGATTGTGCACTCCCTGCATGGAAAGTGAAAAGTATGAGTCTCTAGCCTTCACCTTTCTACCAATAAAAGATTAGTTTCTGATTTACTTCTTCGTCATTGATTTCCACAAAGCAAAGCAGACCAACACAATGTACATAGTCATGTATCGCATTTCTCATAGTAGGCATTTTCAAATTTCAGTTCGCATCTTTCTCGTCGTCTACTAGAATAAAAAATAAATAAATCAAATCAACTCAAGATAAAAATTTAATTAATCTATTCACAAAGTGAATTGCATACACACAAAATAAAAAGTAAATTAAACTAAATAATATACTAAAATACAAATTTTACACTAATTTTTTGTTTTAATTTAAAATCAATCAAACTAACAAATGAATTACGAGTGGTAATTTTTATATACCAAGATATAGCATTGCTTTGATAAAAAAAAAATCAAATAAATCTTACAAAAAAAATATAAACTAGTAGATAAATCAACTCAAAATATAAAATATTGATATCCACTGACATTTAAATTACTAATTTTATTTAATTATGTTAAGTTGTGAAACTAATGAATTTCAATTGTTAAACAAACAAACCAATTAATTAGCAATTATAAAATGGATAAAGCACAATTAGAATAATAATTAAATAAATCAATTTTAAATATACAAAATATCACATTCAATACTAAAAATAAATAAATACACTTCATTTTGTTTCAGAATTTCAAGTAGAAAATGATTTCGTGCATCCATTGTATCATCACGTTTCACCATTTTTCTATTCTACTCTTACTTTTTAAATCAAATATCTCTCAATTTTTTTTAACACTCCCTCTTTTTTCCCTTAAACATACATCCTTCTCTTCTTTCCCTTCTAAATCGTTTGAAGCCATCGCATCACCCCTTTATACGAATTCCTCAATCCTCCCTAGTCATCAGTAAAGAAACGCACTCAAAGGGCCATTATTTGCCCAACTTCCAATCTTAATATCAATGCCAGTATAGAGCAGGTTGCAGAGTGGGGTTCTCAGATGCATGCAAAGGAATAGGAGCCCATTTAGCGACCCTGCACCTCGCAGAGAATCAATACCATCAAAGCATGGTAGAATGCACCACAGGCGACCTCTAGGCGGTTAAGGTTACGTGCCCGAGGCCCTGACACCCTGCAGGCGGCAAAGATTCTTCTTGTGAATCTGCCACAGGCAACCTCCCAATTTGTCTCTTTGCGGAATCCATCTGAGGTGGATTCATTAATGCAAATATTATTTCAACAATTTAATTAGATATTCACTTCATCATTATTGGTGTAATGGTAGCCCTTATTTTATTTCCTAATCGATCATATTCAATGGGAATGAATACATGCCTCAATTGAATATATATTTTTTTGTGTTAAAATAATAATGCTTATTCATTAAAGCCCACATTTTTTAATCCCCCCAAAGTCTCATATCTTAGTATAACATTTAACAAAGCGCCGTTTGTAAATTATTTTTTCTAACTATAAAGTGGTAATGAGACAAAGATGCATATAAGCAATTACAAAATACACATTCATATAATGTATGTAGTAAACTTTTCTAGAAAATGGAATCTGACCAAATTTTGAATACCCTATAAATGTGTGAGGATATAGTTGAACTTTAATCATAATATCATACTCGTGTACACGGAATTGCAAGGACGATGAAGGCGATGGACGGTGGTGGAAATGGGATGGATTATGGATGCGTTGAATCGGGCTTTTATTTATTTATTTTCTGTCAGAGCGTTGAATCAGGCTTAACCATTGATTTCGGAAGTCGCAAATTAAGACCGATGGCCCCAATGCCAAAACGTCTCTTAGGCAGGTCATGCGAAACGATCCATTGGGACCGCGAAGGGAGCTGGATCCTCCAAAGAAAGGTGACTTTTTTGTTGGCCAACCAATTCCAAGAGTTTGCGGTATTCAATAATGTTGATGCAGTACTTGATTCAATGACATTAACGAAATATATAGAAGCTAGAATTTTAAGCTTTTAACTGTATTTAATATCTTAAAAATTTAAAAATTATACTTTTCATATAAGAAATTGAGATTAATTTTAATGAAATGGCAGAATAAAATATTTTATATTGTCATCCAATTAAAATTTTTATTTGAATAACTTTATAAGTACTAATAGATAAGAGAGTCAACTATTATAGTTGATGTGGCTTATGAAAAAGGCTCTTAAACTTCAACTGCGGTGTATAGAAATTAAATTATAAGAAATTTGTTAATAAATTTATAGCTATAATTTTAATATGGCAATGTAACTTTTTTATATTTTCATTTAATTATATATTGTGTATCAATAAAATAAATTTGACTCTCACTATATTACTTTAAAAATCCATGCATATGAAAATATTTAATTGAATGGTGATGGAAAAAAATTATATTGTCAATGCATCAATTAAAAAATGTATTAATAATTTTTTTTTAAAGTTAATCATATAAAAATATATTTTTAACATTTTAATGTATTATATATATATTTTAAAAAACTGAACAAACTATATACTTTTTTTTTCAAAAGAAAATCTTCACAAGTATCTTTAAGATACTCATTGATAGGAGGATGCTTTTCATTCGTTGACAAAGGAAGCAGAGGAGGAAACATCTACAGGGGCGGCTCCAGCAATGAACCCCTAAAAATTTATTTATTTTTAAATACATGTATATTTGTTATTTGTATGTCCTAGTGCTAACAAATATATGTATTAATAATTTCTATTAATGACAGTTTATTATTCTTTTATCTATAATTTATATTTATTATAATAAGTCTACAAGATACTTGTTAGATACTTCATTTTCAAGAGTTGAAAATATGAGTGAGAATAGTCTAGTACAATATCTTTAAAATAGTTCACAATTATAGGAATTCTAATTGGACGTTATTATTCTAATATCATCACCTCTATTTCCATGATTAATATGAGATACTAATGAAGATGGAGTTATGAGTCTTATACTATACAACATTAGATGTCAAAATAAATATGTAAACACTTATAGGCAAGGTCTTGAAAATTTAACCAGATGAGCTAGATTAGGGAAATATAATAAAATATATATTTATATAAATTTATAAAATATAATATTAAATATATGTCATAAAATAACTAAAAATTATATAATTATTTGTAAAAGTATAATTATTTGATGATAAATTTCTATTAATAATGTTATAGGAAATAATTTCAAAATCTATTAGTATATTTTTTTTTATGTAATGATCCTATTATTATAAAATTTATAAATAACTATACATAATTTTTTGTCTGAAATAAATAACTTTACCTATTCCTTTTTTTTTATCCAAACTATATTTATCAAGTAAGTAAACAAATAAATCTATTAGATGGGTGTAGTTTCTAGAAATGACACGCAACTCACACACACATAAGGGAAGGGGCGTGTAATGATCGGAAAAAAAGAAGAGAAGGGGGTTTATTTTCATCAAAAACCAGAAAGGGAATTTCCATTTTTAATTTTATTTGGCCAAGCGTAGCTCCATGTGAGCATCGCATAGCCATAGAGGCATGGAGCTAGGTGCAGTGACCAGTGGCGGTGGGTGTTGGAGGAAATGCAATTGCATGCAGAGTTCACAGGCAGCTCATGTTTTGATAGGTTTCAGATCTGAAGCTATGACGATTAGTTGGCAATGATGCAGGTCATGGTGGCCGTTGTTTGGAAGAAAACTCCGATGGCATAACAGGTGGAGCATTGTTGATTGTTGAAGCGGTTCAGCATAACATGATTCTTAGTTTTGGTACTGAGATCTGGATTTGTGAAAGCTTGTTTTTGGTTTTTGTCCTTTTTGAATCCAGTCAACCGTTAAGACTGGTCCGGTTTAGCCGGTTCACCAGTTTTTTGCCCATTTTTAAGCGGTTTGTAATCGGTTTTTGGAATCACGTTTTGGAGGTAACCGGACCTGACTTAGCTGGTTCAAAAGGTCCAACCGGCCTCTCTTTTCAGAATATTGCTTATAGGATAAGTAGGTTGAACATAAAAAATAAATAAAGTTCACATGATAGTTTTACTGATGTCAATGAACATTATCTAAATCATATTAATACATATAATCCTTAGACTTGAAATGACACGGTTACCTTGCACATAGGTAGCTTACGACTAAGCAGTTTATGGCTATAGTTAGTTATGTATGGAGATAGGTGACTAGTTAAGATGGGATTCATTACCTCATGTAAATGAGGATAGGTCCTATGGATAAAGGGTTCTTCTTAATCATAAAATCCTTGGCCAAGGTACTTGGACTTAAATAGAAAGGAGTTTCTAGTTCATGTCACATTGATTGAAGAATGAAAAACTCAAGAATCCATATAGTATAAGCTATAGGGTTTGACATTATCCATGACCCTGGCTGGATCGGGATCTTATAATGAAAGGATTCAAGTGCATTGGAAATATGAGCATTGGTTCTTTAGAATGTTCTAATTGATACATTAGCCACTACTTGGGTGGTCATGGCATATTGTGTTAGGTGTTACCCATGACTTATGAGAGCCAAGGGTATTTTGGGAGTTGTACTTTAGGTTTGGAAAAGTTTTTGTACTTGTTAATAATATCAATGATTTGATTTTATAATCGCATTGCCAATTAGTGATGAACCTAGTTAGTCACACATAATAAGACATATATATGCTAAGAATGAATTGATTCTAATTAATATAGTTAATTAGAAATTAATTACCGAATTGGACTTGCAATTTGATTTCAGGGTTGCTAACACATCCTAAAGTCAAATTCAACAAGGTAGTGAATCCTCAAATAGGAAAAATGTTTTATATAGAGAGTCCATATTCTAGAAACTTGTGTTAGGGGCATTTTGGTCTTTTATGTTTTGGGTTAATATAAGACATAAGAGAACTTATGTGAGATTGTGTTATTTTTGGTAAACACCAAAATTACATAAGCCTATTTAAAATAAGAATCATTTGAACATAAATTAATTCAAATTTTAAATAAGTTTTTGATTGGGAATCAATTAAGAATCAATATATGGCATAAATATCATCCCAATATTTGCACATGCCAAATAAAAATCTACAACCTTGAAAAGAAAATAACTTGACAAATATTGAAGAGAAAGTGTGTGGCTCACGGTTTTAAAATGGGAGAAACCAATTGAGCATACAGACAACTATATTCGCACCATTCCACTACTCACCCCATACTAGTTAGAGGTTCTCAAGGGCACTAAGAACGGGACTAGGATAATTAGTGTACCCTGCTCATGTGGACAAGCTAAAGGTCGTGTGGTTGTGCAGCTACGTGTTCGTGAGATGGACAACTACTTTCTATAGGACTTTACCACAAGAGGTATATGTCCCGTTAATTCCTCTTTACTTTAAGCGTTTGCATTATCTAAATGACACAAGGTGTCATGAAATATGATTTCATTGAGAGTGTTTTCTATCCTATATGAATAGTTCATGTGATGAAATTTGTTTTTCTTACTATTGTTTATTATTCTGTTACGTTAAATGATGTTTTCCAACAATATTTCCTATTTGAGTCCTCTAAAATTTTTAATTGATTTAGATGTTTATTTTTATATTATGCATTTTAATTTTTATTTAAATTTTTAAATAAAAAAAGATTATTCTCCGCATAAATTATTAAGTATCCAATACTAACCATTGCTCCTAGATTTTTTTATTTTATCAAATTGCTACTAAAGAAATGCTCTTAAATATCTAGATTTTGCTCATTGCTCACTCTACTATTAATTTTTTCTGGTTTTGATGTTTTCCAATTAATGCTTATTAAAAACTAAACAATTATTCAAGGACTAAGAAAGTAAATAAATATAATGTAATACCTGGTGTATACGTGTCAATAGGCAAGTTCCATATGGCCCTCAAATTCCTGGACCACCCTGTAGTGAAAAGCCCCAATGCTGAAACCATGTTGCAACTGTTCTCCAGAATCATGAACAGGCTTAGAGTTCATAAGGCGAGTTTCCCAGAACCCGATTATTAGTCATGCTCACTGCGGCAAGGACGTCGATGACAAAGCAATGCTGAAATGACACAATTTTGGTTTAATGAACCCCCTTTAAAAACCCTTTTTTAGGCTTCCCTATTCCAAAAACCGAAACCCCACTCTAAACCTTCCTTCCACTCTCTCTCTCTCAATCTCACTCAAATCCTTCTCCTTCCAAGATCAAAGGTAAGGATTGTTATTGGTATATGTTAGATATCTCTTCCTTCTTCCTTCCATATGTGTTGGGTGTCTTTATGTCTCCATTGTTGTCAAATGGGAGTGCTTCCCCAATATTGTTAGAATAGATCTAGGGTTATCTAGAGATACCCATAGAATATTCATGAGTTTGTTTGTTTCCATAGTAGACTTTAGTGTCATTTCCGCTCCATGGAGCTTAATTGGTATCGTCATCATTCTTTCCCTCCTCCACGTGAGTGGGTTCAATCCTTGACCTTTATTTTGGTCATTAGAGCTATTTTTCTGACATGGTCACATTATTGGAAGATTTTAGAGATGATTCTAAAGAGATTATAAATTATTATTGGTTTTGTCAAGTTTATGAGATTATAATTTTCAAAGAGCATGAATTATATGTTTTAAGAGACTTATGGGAACATTTGTTGCTAAATGACTTTTAATAAAGAGCTAGATTATGAATATGATTAAATTAGAGATTTATGAATTTACCATGATGATTCCAAGATTAGAGTATGTATATATGATAGAGTTTAAACTAGAGAAGAGCTTAACACATAGTTTTAGAGAAAATAAATATATAGAGCAAAATATGATTTAGCTTTTGAAAGCCTATGTTATTATGATTTTGGGGTTTTCATGATTTAGAACCCTATTGGTTTTGAAGTATGATATTAGAATTATTTAATTATGAAAAATATGCTAGCTTGAGATACGATTTAGAAATTTTCAAAAAGATTTTAAAGCAAAGCTTCATATGATTCCTAATTGGCGGCTATATACTTTGTGGGGCTTGGAAATCACAATATCTACAAAGGGGTGATCCCTTGGACATGATTCCATGACAAGTTATGCTAAAGTCAGATTGAAGTTATGTGAATCCAAAACTTTTAGAATATTAAGAGTTCTTAAGAGTTTTCATGAAATTAAAAAATGTGAAATTTCAGTATTGTTGATTTTATTTATTTTTAGTTGAGTTATGTATGGTGAGATTTATTAAACAAAGTTACAATTCATGCTTAGAAAGTAGTTAGTCTTGGTACATCTAACACAAGGAGACGGTGTATCAAGCGACCATAGGCAATCCTTTAAACGTCATGGAAGCAATCCCTTAAATAGCCATGCTTTTAGACCAGAGAAGTTCGGACCTAGATAGTTATTATAATTACGTATATAATTATCATGTTCAGAGTATTGGTACTTATGATACAAACGAAAGTTATGATTGATTCAATATGTTTATGTAAATATGAAAAATGTAACACCCTAATAATTAACCCAATACACCTAGGCATTGATTAATTACTAGACTTTACTCTTTGCTTCAGTTCCTTAATCATGCTTTGAAAATACTTAGTGAAATTACGAGCCATTTTTTTTAAAACATAATTGAAAACGTGAACCGCTTTACGTGAATGATTTAGCAAAATTTAAAAGACACATAGGAATTTACAAACATCACATCATAATATATTGGCTCAATCATACGGCATCCATAATTACATATCATATAGATATTTTGCCTACCAACAGAATAAGACTAAGTGTAGGCAATCTAACAAAACATAAATAATATATGGATGGAAGGACATCCATTAATGGCACCTAGTAATAACACTCCATGGATAGGGATAGATATCTGAAATATACGAGTGAAACTAAGGATCAAGTTCAGTCCGTGAGCCTCAATGTGATTCACGAACGCTTCCTTCTATTTCTGAAGACGAGATGGAAAGAAAAATAGAGGGAGTGAGAAACTTATAAAAAGAATCTCAGTAGGGTACTCACCTCATGATGCATTGTGTCATCATCATCGTCCCCAGGAACCTCGAGGTTATTATGAAATAGTGAGCATGCTAAGATTGATTTATTAAGTTCAAAAATATACTTTACCGAGGTGCGTCGGTTTTAATCATGCGTCTTATAATGCATCATAAACTTAGCATGTCATGTTTATAATGAACTTTTCCTTTTATCAACACATCGTATTCTTCATCATCATATCATAAATACTATGCATAAAAGAACATCATATTTCTCATCATCAAATCATAAATACTATGCATAGAAGAATATCATATTTCTCATCATCATATCATAAATACTATGCATAGAAGAACATCATATTTCCCATCATCATCTCATAAAATGCTATGCACAGAAGAACATCATACCATAATAGCTATGCACAAGACATGGTGCACATATTTCATTCCTTTAGTGTCCTAGGTGACTTAAAATCTTGTCATCATCATCATTATTTTCCTTGGGGCCACCCTATACTCCACCCTTTTGGGAGTAATCTAGGTTATGAGCTCATACCTTACTAGTCGTCACTAGCATATACTTATCCCTTTTGATAAGTTAAAATCCCAACTCTACCCTTTTGAGAGAACGGGTTAGGGGCAAGAATCACCTTTTCACCACCTCTAGTCTGATGGGTCTTAAAGGATCATTTTCTCAAGATCACCTTTTCACCACCTATATCTGATGGGTCCAAAGGATCATTTCCTCATGAGTTTAAGTCACCATTAAGTCTTAGCATGTTATATCATAATCATCAAGATGCATGAACATTCTCATTGTTTGCAATAACAATTATAACATGCAAGCCATGAAATCATTCAATAATATCAAATTCTCAGATATTACATCATCATATAAGATTCCAAAGCATCAAAAGATGTCATCTAAAATTTTCACAATAAAGCTCCCTTAAATAACCGAACTCTAAAATTGGGTAACCTTAATTATCAAACTAATTACTTATGCATCTAAGGGATTTATTACCATCAATTATAAGCCTTAAGAACATTATTAGACTATATGGGGTAGCATAGACAGTAAGTTGTTCTTAAGGTTTTATGGTGTGCTAGAAGTTACGTTTTTAACCCTTTCTCGTTACCGGCTTTCCCTATGATGCTAAAATTAATTACTAAACCAATTATGAATCATTGTCCCTTATCTAAACATAATAATATCTGGTTCTTAAGGTCACTAAAGGCTCTGAAGAATGCATAAATTTCATTCTCTAAAGTTCTAGAAATCTTGCTTTTACGATTTTCTAGGAAGCTAGTTTTTTTTCTCTAACATGCATAGAATCATTCCTTTAGCAATAAACCATAATTATCACAACTTCAAACATATTAAATCATCATCATTTATTGGTACTAATCTAAGAAACCGAATCATGAACCTCATATAATTGTATAAAATCACATTTTAAGTGAACATAAAATATTAGTTTCCCGTATAATCCTTGCAAAGCTTTAAAACTCTTTTAGAAACTAATTCTTTTTGAAAGAATCTTCATAATTAAAATTTTCACTTAAGATAAAAGGAGCAAGTCTTGAGCTTAAGAGATTTATGTGATATCTTAGAATCATAAACATGCTATGCAACCTCATTTTAATCTTGTCATTATAAGGTGATAACTTGGAATTATAAACATGATATGCAAATCCATTTCTTTATCTTTAAGATTTAAGGTGATGACTTGAAAATTAAACATGATGCAAGAGCTTGAAATATAAACATGATGCAAGAAACTGAAGCGGTAGTTCGCATAGGACCAGTGGAGAGAGAATCTTAAGAAACTAGAGCCTCCGCAACCTGAAGGGAGAAGAGAATTATTATTACATCTTTTTAAGCTCCAATCTCAAGACTTCTTAAAGAATCAATTCTTTAACTCCAATAATCTTATTTCTTTGCTTGTGATACTTGGGCAAGTCTTTGAGCTCTAGGATCTTTAGGTGATGACATAAAAATAAACATGTCATGCGTTGATTCTTTTAGCCATTATAAAATAAAGTGAGAGCATAAAATAAATATGAGATGCAACCTCTTTATTATCTTTGAGATTAAGTGACAACTTGAAACATAAACATGAAATGCAAGCTTGGAAATTTAAACATGAATATGCAAGTTCATTTATTCATTCTTGAGAATTTAGTGATGACATAGAAAGTAAACATGATTATGCAAGGCATAAACTTAAACATGGATGCAAGTTCATTTTATTTCTTTACTAGAGCTCCTCCAAGACTTTAGAGAAATATAAATTCAACCCAATATATCTTAGCAAGACAAAGTGAAAAATACATCTTTCAAGTTCTAAACTCAAGATCATAAAACATCATAAAAATATTATTCTTTAAAGTTTTGCATCAAGTGGAACTTTCAAGCTTTAGAGGCCTAACTTGTGATGGATTCACAACCCACCCTCAAGGTCCTCATCATCAAGCCATCATCTTAGTCCCACCTAGGCCATATGGCCGAATTGTTAAAGAAAAGGAAGAAGAAAACCAAATGGAAAAACTAGAGAAAATCCATGAAATCATCATTTTGAACCAAGAACAACACTTAGCAAAGCATAGAAATAAACTTAAAAACAACTCCCTACCTAATCTGATTTGAAGGAAAGGAAGAGAACTTGGTTTCTTGGAGTGAAATGAAAGAAAATATTCTTGAAAGGTTGAAGAAAGAATTTCAGCCAAGGGGAAGAAAGAAAGAAAGTTTTTGAGCTTAGGAAAAACTTGAAGTTGTGAAATTTTGAACAAGTCCCTAATGACTTCTAAGCATGCCTATTTATAGAAGAATTCAAGCTCATGAATGGACAAGAGGAGGAGGAAAATTTGACTAAATTTGAGGATGAGACAAGGAAGGAAAAATCATCTTGTTTGGTGGCTTAAAACATGGAATCATGTTTCAAAGTTCCTTGTTTTATGGTGATTTTTGGCATTATTTTAGTGCATTATCTTGCAATAATTCTAATGATTATGGCTGAATAATTTCGTGCATTACAGCCTCATGGAAGAGGGTTTTGTGTGTTCCATGTATTATTTAGGTGTAGGCAAGGTATTCATGCAATTTAGAGAATTTACGGTTAAGGGCTTAGGTGAATTAGTAAGCAATTTGAGTGTTTTAAGCAATTTTAGGTTCTAATCAATTTAAATAAATAATTTTGACTCTAGATTAATAATTAGAATTTAATAAGCTTTAATTTGAGCCTAATATTGCTTAGGTTTCGTTAGACGAATCAAAAATCTCAAAATTTGTAAAACTTCACAAAGAGGGCAAAACGATCATTTTACTTAAAAATTGCGAACCACCCGAGCTTAACCAATGGTTAATCATGGCTTAAAAACACCTTTTAAAACATTTTAGTGAGGTTCGGGCTAATGGCACGCAATTAGTTAACAGCGCGGGCGTTTTGGTCATTTCGCGTCGAGCTCAAAATTAGGATTCTTCTCCTCTATTAACACACATAACACAAACAATCCCTTATTAACATCAAAACATCCCCTTGAGGACGGGTGGGGCCCACGATCCTCATTTCTGAGTAAAATAACCTCGGGCATTTTGGTCATTTTACACGTAAGAAATTGGGGTTTGAATACTTGCACGAATTGCTCCTAACTTCTCTTCTAACGTTATATTCCTTTATTAAGGATTGTTTGGTCTCAAATTTTATATAATATTTACCTACGTAATTCGGTAATTCCTAATGATAGTAAAAATTACAGGAAAAATTTACAAAAATGCTTTGGAGCTTGTGATATTATTATTATTATTATCATCATCATCATCATCATCATTATTATGATGCCATGCATCATGTTATTGTTGTCCCATGAAGAGGTTACATGTGAGAATTCACGCATTTTAGATGATTACAAATATAATAGTTGTTGTAGGCAATAGTAGAGATGCTAGTTGGTGAGCCTCACTTTGAAGCGCCTTTTTATTGTTCTTAGTACTCCAGGATTAATGCATCCTAAACCATAGAGTTATTTACATGTTTTGTATCATGATTTGGACTTACTTTGTATTTACATGAATATAGTTTACTTTTTTAGAGAGCAACTCATTATGATTTAGAAATGGATTATATTATTAAATTATACATATAGACTCAATAATCAAGGTTTACATGGAAATAATTTTATGCGTTTCAAATTGAATTATGATATATAAAGCCCTCATAAATACTCCCTCCACCTTTGAATAATTGTCTATTTCAAAATTCTAATTAATATTAATTTTTTTCAATAATACTGCTATTAAAAATTATTGGAGAATGAGAGAAATATAGTAGAGGAAAGAAAGGAAATTAGATTATTAAAAAAAAGGACAATTCATTAAATTATTTTTTATTTTTTCCTAAATTTGATATTTTTTCAATCATTTTCTTAATTTTAGTATGCATTGAAAAAGTATATCAAGAGACAAATTAATAGCTTATGATTTAAAAGTTTTTTTTTTACCAATTCCTCATTATTGATTAGTGTAATTTACCCTTTTTTACTTTAAATTATGCTTTAAATGATTAATATGTTGCTAACCATGAATCTAAACTATACTATTATTACTCTATTTTATTGAAATAAAGGTTTACTTTCATCCTTGAAATTTTATGTGTGTTTCACTTTACCCCTAAAATTAGAAAGTATCAATTTAATTCTTGAAATTATAAAAAACAATTTAAATTAGTTTCGATGACAGTGTTAGCAGAAACTACATTGAATTACCAATAAAACTAATTTGAATCACCTTTTACCATTTTAAAGCCAAATTAACATTTTCTTCATTGGATAGGCTAAAATAAAATACACATATAAACTTCAGGAACTAAAAAGAACATCTATTCATTTTTATTGCCGATGTATCAATATGTGAAGAGCTAAACTTCTAAACTGTCCATATAGAATCAATCTCTCTAGATTGAAAACTATCATGTACTGCGATGCTAAATAGACTTTTTTTTTTTCTTCTAATGAAAACATACTTTTTTTTATTCTTGTACAATAACATTTAAAAAACTCAAAACCCAAAAAGTGAAAATAAAATAAAATTCTGCCGCGATTGCCTAAACTTGCATTGCGGCTTGAAACATTAATAACAGTTGCAACTTTATCTGCTTACAACTTGCAAGCCGCCGCCGCCCCACCCCACAACCCCACCAAAAAAAATAAATAAATAAATAAAGAAAACACCAACATCCTGCAACTATAACTAAAAGTGCCAAGGGAAACTTTCAGAGGGGGAGAATTGCAAGGAGGAGAAAGAGCTGAATAAAACAGAGAACAATCTATCAAAGTTGAAACAGAATTGGAGGAGTTTTCCAAGGATTAGAACTTTAGAAACATATAACACATGTAAGAAGACAAGAGAGGTTTTCGATCTTGTTATTCCGTTCTCAGGTACGGCTCCAACACTCTCATATCTATCATGTGCTTTGCAATTTCTGAATACTTGTTATGTCATCAACAACATTGAACCTGTACGGCTATGTTTGGGATATTAAAGAAGGTGGAAGGGAAGGGTCAATAATAATAGAGTAAAGAAGAGAGGAGAGAAGGAGAGTGGATAATTAGAGACCATTTTGTTATTTGGATGCTGAGAAGAGTAAGAGAAGGACTCATACAGTGTTTGTCTCTGATCCCCCGATTTGGGAGTTGCGAAGGCTAGGAGGGGTTTCCGCATCCCTCTTTGGCTATGCCTCTCCCTGCCTACAAAACTCTCGCAAACAGAGTTAGAGCCAATTTTCGTCTACTTCTTTTGCCCTTCCTTCCTCATTCATCGCTCCCAATCACACCCTAAGTCTAGGCACAATACAACAAAACACAAATATGCCAACACTAAAACACAAGCATGTAACACTAATCCACAACTCACACAAATAATCAGAACAACACCTGTCGCAGCATTCTAAAATCTAAACCAAACCCATACACGTAAACAAAAATAGTTTAAAAAGAAAGTAAAATTCATGTCAGCTCCTCCCTATTTGTCCGGCTGTGATACTGATTTCCCTTAATGCAGTGTGCAATTTGCAGTGGAGAAAAAAATGGTGTAATGCTTTAAAAACGACAATGTAATAATTTTATAAATTTTAAAACCTTTTAAATAAATTTTCCAAATAGAAGAGATCTTAGCTCAGTTTCAAATAGAAGGGTAATTTGCCCAGAGAAGAAAAAAATATAAACGCCCGTGACCAAAAAGAAGACATATAAACACAGAACCTCAATCATCCATCAACGGTGAAATCAAATCTCAAACCAAAAAAGAAAAAGAAAACTTCAAAACAGAGCATGCCCTTGTGCCATCACCTCAGCCACCCACAGAGCAAACCCGCAGCCATCACCGCACAACACACCGCTTCCACGCAAAATTAAGAATTAATTTATTCTCCAAAATTATAAAAAGTAATTTAAATTAGTAATTTTGATGATTCAAGTTAGTCCCAAAGACGACTAACTAAATCACCTTTTGTAAATTGTGAGACTAAAGCAAAAGTATACCTTTTACTCAAACAAAAACTAACCCGCGACTCCCCTCTTCACAGCCATCCCTCACCACACCGAAACGCATCCGTCACCGTTTCTGTTCGGGACCCAGCCTTGGCATGCACCACCGTCTTCTTCACAATCATCACCGCCGCTACCGTGCTGCCACTGTCCAGAAGCGTGCCCTCTGCTCGCTGCTGCGCGGCCAGCCTTCCCGCCACATGGGCGTAATCCACCGCTCCAGGGCTGCCGCGATGAACGGCTGTCGGCCCCTCCCTCTGTGATTGAGTTTGTGCGGCTGTACAGATCAAAGCCTAATTCCGCTTTGGTGTCCACCATGTCTAGCAGGCTGTTGTGTCATTGTCCCGAGGACTTTATCAGTTTGAACCTTACCATTAGTAGTTAAAAAAATATTTTATTTATCCTTAATATTTCAATGAGTAAAGCCGAAGGTGGTTCCGACAATTTCAGATAAGTTTATACCTCACAACTAAAAAGTATTAACTTAGTCCCAAATAATATGAAAAATCAGACATTCACTAGTTTCTAGATAAAAAATAATAAAAATATGTTAATAATAATTTTATTATTAAATAAATTGGTTCCTAATATCATTTATAAAAAAATGAAAAAAAATCTTCATCTCTTATTTCCTTCATTCCTTCATCTTATTTATTAGTACCACCACCACCATCACTCTCTTATCCAGAATCCTACAAATAAATCAAAATATATGTAAAATAAAATCAAATTTTCTATATTTATCAAGATGTGTTTTTATTTTTCTTAATATGTGTATTATTTAGTTTTTTATAGTTATTCAGAAATTGAGGGAGTATTTAGTTCACAATAATAAAGTCCACTAACAATAATGAAATTGATTAATAAAATATTATTACAAACTAATAAAATATCTTTTAAAAAATAATTTATTAATAAGTTAGGTCTTGATATATCCATAATTTTTTTTTGTTTGCTTTGTTTTAATATATGTTTTATTTTATTTATTTATTTATTTTTTTGTGTGGGTTTGGTAGTCGAACAATTTGTCCTCTTTTTTGTCATTGAATTTGTTTTAAAGAAAGAAAAGATAGCAATATTGATATATTCCACCACTGGGACTATAATATACACCTGACTTCCGGTCCTTAATTCTAACTTAATCAACCATTATTGAAAAAGTTGACTTATTTTGTCCAAAAACTTAATCATTGTGTTTATTCCATAAGCACAATTGTTAATTAAAAATATATTCTCTCAAGTGAAAAAGTGATAGGGTTTTCATATTTGCATTAATCAAGTGAATAGTACGTGAGATGTATCAATTGATTTAACGGTGAAAATCTCCTCACTTTCTTACTTTAAAGGAAATTCTCATTTCAAATATCCAAATCCTTATTGATTAAACTCTAAATTGAATGACAAATTTCCTAGATATTTGGTTGAAATATGCATTGAGAAAATTTTGAAATGAGTTTTACGTGAAATTTTATGTATAAAATTTATTTATAAAATTTTTTCTTTCATTTTTACTTCGCAACCAAACTTACTATAGTGGAGGGGTCACTAAGGCGGATTGCTTCCCTAAGAATTTATCATTATTATCATTATCATCATATATTGTTTTTTTAAAAAATATATTTAAATAATTATTGAGATTATTATGGGGTTAATATATCTTGCTATGTGAGAGAGAAAAGGCTCACTAATATATAATAAGTCTAAGACTTTTTCATACGCTAACATTGTAAAAATAATTTATACATTCATTAATCAAAATATTTCATTTTCATATCCTTTCAAGTAGTGCGATGAGGCTCGACTATATTTATTGATATGGCAATATAACATAATTGGATATTAGTGTAATTTTTTTTTTTTACAACATCACTACATTGAAATTAAGTTCTTAATAGTGGTGGAGTTTACAACCTAGGGATTGTGGTTGTCTCCTATATCCTTTGAGTGAGGGATCTCATGTTCAAACCCTAACTTCCTCTTTCCCTAACCCCCTAGAAAGAATTCTTAGTTTTAATGTCTTTGTAAAAATAATGAAAAAAATTAAGTTCTTAATAGTTTAAAATGACTTAGAATATGTTTTTAGTCCCAATAAATATAGGTCATTTTGATTTAGGTTCCTATAAAATTTTTGTTTTGCCTTTAGTCCTTCTTTTTTTTTCATTTTCTTTGTTATTGATCCCTATTGTTCCAAATTTTGGTCTCAATAAATATTTTTGAATATATATATATTTAGTTGTTACAAATATTAAAACTTTTTCCCTTTAAATATTTCAAAAATCTTCTTTTGATCCTTATAAATATAATAATTTATTGCCAAATTTACACAAAAGAGAATAAAAATATGAAAATGGAAAAAACGCATCAACACCAAAACAAAAATTTTAGAGGGACCAAAATCAAAGTGACTCATATTAGTGAGAATTAAAACTATATTTAACCCTTTTAAAATTTATTTGATAAACATATTCGGCCTCCTAATTTTTTTAGTCATCTTTCTGCCGCAAACTTAGTTCATAACCAAACACACCTTTAAAATTCAATATTTCATTTTGGTATCATTATTATCTCTCACTATAACTAAATTTTTAATGTATTAGAAGTGGAGAATATTTAACGCACTACAAATGGATTAGTAGTAAGGGGTTTTGGTAATTTACTATAAGATAGCTCTTAGATTGAAACCTTCAATGTATTTCCTATATACAGTGTAAATCCGTTTACACCAAGGTGTAAGTCTTGTATATTTACACCCTTTAATAACTCTTTATAGAAATTGAATTTAATGATCTAATCGTTGAATTATGTGATATTATGTTGATAATCAAGCATGTCGAATTTCAAAAAAATTGGACAACAATGGACATGTATTCTAATGATTGATATTAATTTTTATTTTTAAAAATATATTATCAATCAAAATAAAGTGATATGATGAAATATCCAATCATTTTCAACATGTATGAAATTTGATATATTTGATCTATTAGGTAAGAACTTTGAATTTAACGGTTGGATTGATGAAATTTTATACTCATAAAAAGTTATTGACAAGTGTAAGTATACTAAGACTTATACGGATCCACTATCACATCTAATGATTGATAAAAATGAATGCCATAGACACCACTTTTGGGTGTAAACCTAGTCCCATATTTCATATTTTCTATATATTAATTGGACGTGCTCATTTCAAAGCTACCATGGAATAGGTTGAGAAAATATCAAAGACCTCCAATGACGGGGAGCTGTATCCACCTCAAAACATGGCTTATTAATTTGGTCATCTTGTCTACTCTGCCTTTTTGGTCTCATGGGGAAAGAACGAATCTCGACTCCCACATAAAAGCAGTTAATTTGGGGGGCTGGCTAGTTGCTGAAGGTTGGATCAAACCTTCTCTCTTTGATGGCATTCCAAATAAGGACTTCTTGGTTAGTAAATATATAAATTTATTGCAATGCAATAATTATGTTCTATTACTTAGTCTCATATAAAGTTATAGCCCTATTTGTTCCTGATCCATGCATGGCCATGGAAAATTATCTATGTCTCAATTTTTGTTAGGATGGAACTGGTCTTCAGTTCAAGTCTGTGACAACAATGAAGTATTTGTGTGCAGAGAGTGGAGGAGGAACAATCCTAGTTGCAAACCGCACAGCTGCTTCGGGTTGGGAAACATTTAGCGTGAGTTAGCTATGTATAGTATACCATTGATTCATTTATAGCGCTGAATTGCATTTAACAAAATCAAAGTGATATGTTTGGATGTTCATGCATTATGATGATTTTCCCTGCTGTTGTCTAGTTATGGAGGATAGATGAGAACACTTTCAGATTCAGGGTGTTCAACAAGCAGTTTGTTGGTTTAGATGGGATCAATGTGGTTGCTATTGCCAATAATCCCACTGATTCTGAGATGTTTAATATTGTTAAGGAAAGTGGCAATTCAAGCCGCATTCGAATAAAAGCATCCAACGGATACTACTTGCAGGTGATCCTATGTTTTTTATCTTTTCTTTCACTTAAACAAGACAGGTCAAAAAATAGACAAACAAATTAAAATACCACACATAGAGTATTGACTTGGTGTGATTCTCTTGTTTTTCCGTTGGTGGATAATTTGAAATTATTGAGCTTGGATACATGCCCTAATACTAGACTAGAGATAGTTTTTTCCTCAACCTAAACTTTTCACTAGAAAGGAAAAAAAAAAGAAAAAGGAATACAGGCTATAAACATGCTTAAGAAAGGAAAATAAAGTTTTTTTATTTTATTATCATTTTTTTGCCATAAAAATAACAAATTTAGTTTGATACATCGATGTTTTTACTCTATTATTCATATTGTCATGTTAGTGAATTTTTTTTAAAAAAAGATTACATCATTTTAATTATGCAGAGTACACAATGATTATTAAAAAAACTATAGTAAGGTCCGCCTTTGAAAAATTGTCAATGTTTTGCAATTGTGTGGATATCATGTTTTCACACTAGAGCATAGTGTAGTACAACGATTAAACTATGTGCTCATATTTCAAGGTATGGACTTGCAGGCAAAGACAGAGGTGGTAGTGACAGCTGATGTTTCAGAGGTTAGTGGATGGGAAGATGATGATCCAAGTGTTTTTAATTTGACAATTGCCAAAAGAATGCAAGGCGAATTCCAAGTCACAAATGGTTATGGACCAATCAATGCTCCAAAAGTTATGCAGGTATAATTGAGAGGATAAGTTCTGAATCATTTCTTGATGTCCATTCGTAATTTCTTCCCCAAAAAATTATAGTATGCAGCGCATTTGTTATTTGAATGATTGACGGGTGTGTCTTTCCTTAGAAACATTGGAGCACTTTTATTGTTGAAGATGATTTTAAGTTCATAGCCACCAATGGATTAAATTCAGTTAGAATTCCCGTTGGCTGGTGGATAGCAAGTGATCCAACTCCACCAGCGCCTTATGTTGGGGGTTCCTTGCATGCGCTAGACAATGCCTTCTTATGGGCAAAGTAAGTATGTAAACCGAATAAACTCATTGAATAACTCTGAATCTAAATCAAACTCCTTTTGTGGCTTTAGGTATATTTTATTACTATTGAGAATAATTTAGGCTTAAATCAATATAAAAAATTAGCTGAAAAAAAAAATCCAACTTATAATTGCTTTAATCATGTATGCATCAAATATGGGGATTAACATACTTTGTTCATGCTTAGATTAGATATTTGGAGTCTGAAGTTTGCAAGACGGAACATTCATCAGTGGTCTACCATCAAGATTAAGAAAAGATGCAAATATTAGAATTGAGATTAAAATTGGATTTAGTTCAATCTTTGAAAGCCACCTAAAGGGGAAAAAAATGTCCAAGTCATGTTTATTAAGGCTACCTTAGTTGTAAACTCATCTAGTGTGAAACTTGAAATTCTTAAGAGGTAATAACTTAATGATGACTTGATGTAAACATAACAACAATACTAATGATATACTTGTAGGAAATATGGATTGAAAATCATCATTGATCTTCATGCTGCACCTGATTCTCAAAATGGCTATGAGCACAGCTCTTCAAGAGATGGTTCTCAAGAATGGGGACAAACGAACGAAAATATCCAACAAACAGTTGGTGTTATAGACTTCCTAACTGCAAGGTTGTGCATACATACACAACACTATTCTGTATATTATTTTACAAGTTTTGAAATTTTGAACATTCTAATTACATTCAAAGATATATAATTAGTCCCATATTGCTATGCATCGTAGGTATGCAAAATGCCCAAGCCTTTATGCAGTTGAGCTCTTAAACGAGCCTCTTTCACCTGGTGTGACATTAGAGAATTTGACCACGTACTACAAGGCTGGTTATGAAGCTGTACGCAAGCACTCCAACAGAGCTTTTGTGGTGTTGTCAAATAGGATAGGAGCCTCAGAGCCTAGGGAACTCTTCCCTATAGCCAATGGCCTTGTGCGATCCGTGATTGATTACCACTATTACAACCTCTTTGAATCTAAATTTGATGGCTTGAATGTCCAACAGAACATTGATTTCATCCAAACCAACCGCTCATCTCAGTTGACCTATGTTACAACCTCGAATGGACCTCTTACTTTTGTCGGTAAGTCTTCAAATAAACCTTCATTCATCCCTTGAATGTAGAATAGCTTTAGTCACCATTTTATGGGAAAATTTGCAAATAAATCCATTTTAACGACAATCTAAATCTGATCAATAGTATGTGACCTATTTTTATAATTCACTTCATAAAAAGTATTTGAAGGCGCAATTTGTCGGTATTCATTACAGTTGATTATGTAATTTGGTTTATATTGAAACAAACTGGTTTGAAGACATTGATAAAAAAGAATAGAAATCTACTCGATGTATAAGAAAATGTTTTGACAAAAAATGTAGAAAACATAAACCATTAATCGCTAGCGGTGTCTCCTGTTAGCAATTGAATTTTTGCGAATCGGTTTCATTTTAATATGTTATTCTTATAAAATCTTTTACATGTTAGACCAATTACATATTACTATACGCATAATAGTTGAGACAATCTTTTGTAAAAACTAAATACTTTTGACAATGTGACCATGAATAATTAAATAACAATGTAAAGATTTTTTCAACTAGGAATGCCTTACCATCAAATCCATTTAAAAATGTGAAATTGCAATTACTTGTAAAGATTTCTTTTCATTCTCAACCACAAATCTGTACAAAAACTTAAATATCAACAATGTTAATTAATTCATATAAGTTTTAAAATCTTAGTCCTTTATGTGATTTATTATCTTTTTCTAACCGCTAATGAATCAAATGATACCTCTTCTTTTATTTTAGATTTCACATAATTTAATTTAAGTTTCAAACTGACTAGATATTTAATTCCAATTCAAGGTGAATGGGTTGCCGAGTGGCAAGTTAAAGGGGCTACAAAGGAGGACTACCAAAGATTCGCCAAGGCCCAAATAGATGTTTTTGGAAGAGCGACGTTTGGATGGGCTTACTGGACGTTAAAGAACGTTAACAACCATTGGAGTCTTGAGTGGATGATTACGAATGGTTATATCATGCTTTAGAGTCTGACCAAAAATGGAAAAAGAAGCTTAAGAGAGTATTCTCTTGGGTCCTGCACTACCACTTTCCTATCACATTCAACTTTTGTGACCCCTCCATATCAATTATGATCATACTTATGTCAAGATTTAGGTCTTTTACTTTCTTCTCCCCAAGAGAGGAAATAAAATATTATTACATCTTTTATTAGCAAAAAATCTTATAAATAATGAAAGTATAGTGTCTTGTCTTGTTTTTTGCTTAAGCTTTTTTCAGCACTATAATTGTTGAACATCGTGACCTTTGAACTCATTTATTTGTGAAATAATACTATATGCTAATTCCATTTTTGTGATGGTACTTCATGGATGGAGATGTGTTGAGGAGCATTAAAAATCCCTACATAGTGCTAACTATTTGGAATATTTAGTTAGTTATTAGAATTAAGGTTAAAAAAGTTAAAAAAAAAAAAAGAGCAATTGGACCACAAAAATAGTAATATGTATGTATATAGCTAAAGTTTTTTCATCAATGAAGTGATGGGTGGACTAGTTGGTCTATCACCTAAATGTGTAATACCCTGAATTTTAATCTAATATGCTTAAGTTGTATTATGATTAATTATATGTTGTTACACATTTATCTCATAATTTAGCCTGTATAGAATATCCAGAAAATATGTGTAATCATTTGTTTTCTTTTTTAATTTAAGTAAAACTTGAGCCTTACTCATAAGGTATAGTCATTAATTACACATGTTCCACTTAAAATATCCACAACACTTGCATTGATAAAATAGTACCTATCATCATGTAATACAAATCTCATATCTCAATCAAATATAGCAATTCCAGGACATAACGTATAGTCATCACACACATAATTAATGTGTAATACAATTTGCACCTAAAAAATTTAAATAAGATACATAACAAACATAGTAAACTAGCCATTGAAACTTTGGCCACTCTTAAATGCATATAGATAACTGTGACCTCAAGCGAAATGATAAAACTAAACCTCGATAGATATAATAAAAAATTACCCATTGGTTGACTTCCATGTTCAATTAATTTTTTTTGGTCCTACGCAATATATGCTTACAACTTGAAATGAAGCATATTACGACTTGATATGCAACCCGTTGCAGCTTGATACGGCCCATTAATCAACCTTACTTCAAAGATACAAGGAAATATCTGTCCCGTCATGGGCTGAATTCATTAGTGTTGGGTGATAATGATTACCAGGACCAACTGCCAAGCTTATACAATTGACATGTAGTGGAAAGGTGTACTGGTTTGATAGGACAACGGGGCTAAATATCTAGCTGCTAACCCCAGTTAAAGTTGGTAATAATCCTATGTTGCCTAGGATAATACGGCGTTCTTGAAGAGAGCGCAAAGAAATATTGTTGATACGGAACCAATGAACAACAATTCTGGGACAAGGGCTTTGGCGTGTCTTTACTAACTGGCACTTAACATTCTGTCCGTTGTGCACGAATTTACCACCACAACTTTGATTCAGGAAGAAAACATGGTGGAATCCATGGATGGCTACTGGGAGGTGACCCTAGATCCTTTTTTGGAGACATAAGTCTTGTCCATTACTATGCGGGTGGGAAACACCATTATTTTCAGATTCGCACTCTTTCTAGGCCCTCTTATAACATCCGGTCCCCACTTCATTCACAATAATGTTATTTCCATTTTCCCTCCTATCGTTGGTGGTAATAAATGATGAACCAGATCGAGCTTTCTGCAGAGGTTTGGCCTGTTTTAGAATCTCATTTTCACCAAAATTGATAAAAAAAAAAAAATCAATCGACGCCCGGCCCATAGAGAATACATGAATACAGTAACGAGGAAAACAACAGGATGTGACATTACAAAAAGGCCAAATAATGATATTCGTATGATCTAATGGATGTTCATGTTAGATGTATTAGTTCAAAAGGAAAAATAATTTCTTACAGTAATTGGTTGCCTTACCTTTTACACTCATTAATATATGCCAGTCAATGTACGTAACTTAATTATATACATCTATTTTTAAATTTTTTTTTCTCTTCTCTCAATTTTGCCCACTTGTAAATCTCCGTAATTCGCAAGTAATATTTATATCACTTGACTTTGCTCATTATTGTTTGGAAAGTGACTTGTTTGGTGGGCTATGGACTATTATTGCCTTCTCGCCCTCATATGAGCTGGTCTATGTGTGGATTCTAAACCTTTCAAACAACTGGACCACCAATTAAACAGAGGGAAAGACAAAGGGTGAAAGGTGTGGGCTCCCTAATTCTCGAAGTAGTTGCCGTTTGCTATACTTTCTAATCATTGTGCTGATATTATTTTAGGAAAACACTAGTCTATCAAAAATTTGATCACAATTTCAGAATGATGTATTATAATTATTAATTTTTAAATAAATTAGTGAATTATACTATATTATTAAAAATCATTATGTATATATATTTTTTAAATGTGTAGTATTACTCATTAATTTATCATGATGATGCAAGGGTTAGAGTTTAATAACTTCAAGGTTTACATGATTGATCATGTAAAGAGATATTATATATTTGTATATAGAGTTTAATTTTGATATATCTATAATATATATATATAAATTAAATATTTATTTAATCATATATTACTATATCAATAAAATAAATTTGACAACTCATCACTACTTTAGAAGTGATTAAGTTTAGTTTAGACAGCTAAATGTAAGTTGGATGAGCTTTATATCCATTGTTATTAAAGCTCAAGAGTAATTATATAAATAAAAGTGTTAGGATTAGTGTTCTAATATCATGTATCAATGATTTTGAGAGCAAAGTATATGGATTTAAAATTTTCTTAACGTCATACATTCATGCATATAAGACAATTTGATTAAATGAGTGTATAAAAAAATAGTTTTATACTAATAATACATTTAAATTAAGTACTATATATATATATATATATATATATATATATAGAGAGAGAGAGAGAGAGCGAGAGAGAGAGAGATTCATTTACTCTAAAAGTAAATATTGGTATACTCAATTGAATAACTTTTTATCGATATTGAATTTTATTAATCTAATCGTTAAATTGTAAGTTCTTACTACATAAATCAATATATAAAATTTCAAAATAGTGTGATACTTGTCACATTTTTATTTGGATATACAATATAGTTTTAAAAATACATAAAAATCTTGAGTATTAAATAATATATTTATCAATGTCCAATTTTTCTAAAATTTAATATGCTTGATTATTAAATTAATATCACATTATTCGACAGTTTAATTAATAAAATATATTTTTAATAAAAAGATATTTAATAAAATAAGCATAACACACTTATTCTTGGAGTAAATAGATTCTATATATATATATATATATATATATATATATATATATATATATAAAGTTAGGGAGAGTCGCACAATAATATCATGACTGAAAATCAAACCAAGGCCAGCAGGACCAGAGAGGAAAACTGAGTTCAAGCTGCTGATAATGACTCAAACTAGCCAAGTGTGTATGCATAGCAGTAAATGATGACGTCATTCACACCACCAATACTCAGGCCACGAGTTACTTTTATAATTTTGATGAATTTGAATTCCCTAATATAATACTTCTTTGTTCAACTGAAAAATATAAGGGTTATGTAATTTCCTCCCTAAAATTATAATTGTCAACAATAAGATTTGAACTTAAAATCTCAAATATACTAACTAAACCCTTTACCATTAGATCAATCCTAATAATGACTTTACTTTGATAAAATTAAATTTAAACGTATATTGTCTCCTTACAAAAAATAGAATAAGAGTAAATATATATTTTTAGCTCTTGATAAGGTCATATCGCATCACTTATTTCTTAAGATAATTTTGATATTAACTAGGTCTTTAAAAGTTAAAATACGTATCACATTATTTTCTGAAAATTGATTGACATCAAATATGTCCATAAAAGTTAAGAATGTGTTTGGTTTATCAATTTTCTTGTTTCATTTTCAACTAAAATAGAAAATACATGTGAAAATATGTTTGGTTAAACTTTTAAAAGAAATTCTATGAAAATATTTCCTAAAAGTGCCATGCATGAATTTGGAAACACGAATTTGATGTTTTCAATCTTTCCTTCTCTATTTGTGGGAACATTACGAAAACCAAATTGCCAGTATATGTGAATCCACATGGAAAAAGGTGAATGAAAGTTATTTGTCAATTGTGGAGAAGCATTCGGAAGAGAGAGAGAAACTGTGAAAGATCAAATACACATTTAATACTGTTCGTATAACTTTTATGAAATTTGGTTCGTACCAAAAATCATTTTCCTTCTTGGAAATATTTTCATTTGAAAAGGCCGTGGTACAATTGTAAATATGAAGAAAGCTTCTTCTTTTTACTTTCAAAATGCGGCTTCGAGACGCACCAGTCCTCGATTCAATGGAAAAAACAAAATGGTACCCAAGTGCATTTTGCAAAGATTAATCCCAGGCCCACAAGGTGAAAGGTGCAACCATTCACGTTGCCACAATACACAATCAGCTATCAATCGTTTGGTGGATTATATTTAAATTTTTAAATGCTTGTTTTTTTTTTTGCATATTTCATATAATTTTCTTTTTTTATGCATATCATATCTAGAAAGACACACACACATATAATTTATCTAAAACTCAAACAAGTTCCCAACATATTTTTTCTATTAGAAGTACTTAAACTAAAATCTGAAAATAAACAAACCAAACATATTTTTAAAAATTTAAAAATAAAAATCATTTTGAAAAATAAAAACAAAAAATGAAAACAAGAAATATTTTCGTAAACCAAATACCTGACATAAGACATTACTTTAATCATTCCAAATGTTAGCCAATATCATATGAGTCCCTAAAAACTCAATTTATTGAATAAGGGATACTAAACTCCAATATTTCTAAAAGTTATTTAAATACATTCTTTTCTTCTTCTTTTGTATTTTTGTGCTGGAGGGATGTAAGTGCAAGGTAATGAAGATAAGTGAGAGGTGATTTTAAAATTTCATAATAAAAGACATAAAATAATTATAAATTAAAGCATAATTAAAATATCAATTACACACACACTTTAATCCACACAACTATTATTTTATTTCATGTATCTTACAATTTGAAAATTAGTGGGAACATTTCAGTTTGATTTGAAGGGAAACTAAAATTTTCATGATGACATCACCTATATATTTTCAGCTCTTAGACCAATTAATCATTAACAAAGATGTAATTATACATTTTAATTATTAATAGACTATAATTAATTATTCACTAATTAACTAATTAAAATAATTAATTCTTATTTTGAGTTAATTATCTTTAATTACCTCAATTAGCACTTGATTAAGGCAAAACTAAATTGGGGCCTTGCTTCAAATGGGCCATATGATTTGGCGGCTTTGCTACCATGTCGCCTTCTTTGAAGGTGAGTTTCTGTAAGTAATGGCATTGAGTTTGGTGGCTTTGCATCAAATCCGCCACACAATTTGGAAGCTTGTACGCGGTGACCCCGAAAAAAAAAGGTGCCACGCTAGATGAAAAGGGGGTACATGGTAAATAGTTTGAGAAGAGTTGCATTAGATAAATTGGTGTGTGTGCACCATACCTTACGAGGTGCTAGGTGATTTATATTAATATGAAAATGGGAGTACATGTGTTAATTTATAGTTTGAGAAGAGTTGCATTTAAATTTTTTTAAATTGGTGTGTGCTGCACCATGATTTTCCAAAACTCATACGAGGACTCAAATCCCATATACAAAAAAGACCCTACGAGGTGCACCAAGCCTTTGCCAAGGGACCAATATTCAAATTTTAGGGAACTTTATAATTAGAGATGACTCCTCGTTCTCACCAAGACCAAGGAGAGGAGCAAGGAAAAAAAATACAAGGATAATGCACAGCAACATGAAGGCTGATATTCCACAGACACCAAAAAGCAACACATAACCCCAAGACACAAGTCGGCGCTAACAGACACGCAACACTATACGCACCCCACACTCAAGCAACACTGAACCCCAGCACAAAGTGCACACATTACACATGAGCAACAAGCAACAAAGCCACTAGCTAGCATGATCACAAGCCCACAGCTTGTCAAAAACAAAAGATTAACACACAATAAAATCACTAGCGAAATAGAATAGGATAATTGTTTTCAATTTTTTTAGAATTTAAAGGTATACAATTGGAATTTAATGAATAAGTTTGTATTCAAGTACGCATTTAAATATATAATGTCTTTTGAATAAAAAATTCTCAATTTTTAAATTGAAAATCCCCAAAATTTTATATATAAATTTTCACCGCACCAGTGTGATATGCTAAAAAAAGGGAAATAATGATTGAAATTTGAGAAAAAGAATGTTTTTTTATTTCCATTATATAACTGAAAACTCTTTTAAACAGATCATTATTTTCCATAATACTGTTAATCTGTAAAAAAATTATAAATAGTAAATGCTTCGAACTTTTTGTGAAGATCGTGCTCACTTCCTTATATACTAAAACGACAGTTTAAAAACTATATTGATGATATGGACATGCATTTTCTTTCAAAGGCATTAAAAAAAAAAAAGGCGAAACATGTATTAACGGGCATTGTCAACGTGCTACTGAATAGTGAAAGAAACTCTCCCAAAAGAAAAATTAAAAAGACGGGACTGAGTGATAAGTAATTGAGTAGTGAAAGAAACTCTCCCAAAAGAAAAATTAAAAAGGCGAGACTGAGTGATAATTAGGGGAGCATATGTTCCTTGCCCTTGAAGCACCCTGCACAAAATGCTATGCCTATGCCACTTGGAATGCTACGTCGGATTATCGCAGAAAAATTAGTAAGGTTTCGGTTTCCACAAGTCATTATCAAAGTGGGTACCTAATCAAAAATTATCAAAGTGGGTATTCCTTTAGCATAACATTTCTTAAAGCCTAAAACATGTATATTGCAGGGCTACATAGATGTAGATCAAGGAGAATGGCCATGGAGATTGTCAGATTGATCCATATCTTGTAGGAAAAGGAACTCAAAAGATTTGTACTCCGTCATAAAAGTAAGCTCATTAAATTTTCACACACACACACATATATATATATATATATATATATATATATATATATATATATATATATATATTCTTAATTGTTTATTGTAATTAAGTACTAACGGATAAAAGGAAAAATAATTTATATACGATAATTAGGATGATGATATGATTAGATACGTGACTATCGGTTGATTTGAAAAAAAATGGTTTTATTTGTTCCGCCTATGGCGGATTCAACTACATGACGAATAGGAATTGTTGTGGAGTCATTGCGTCTTCTGCCAAGAATCTTTGCCCGCTGGAGTCCGCCTGTGGCGGATTCAGGCTGCCACCATCAAACCAGAATCTTTGCACCATCACATGGGAATCTCTGCAGCATCAATCCGCCTTTGGTGGACTCCTTTTGCACCCAGGAGCCGCACGATAAGCTAGAATGTAGAAGGGAGAAGGAGCTAACACATGGAAGGAGAGGGAGCTAGAAGAGCTGCCCGTACCAAGGCACACTTAAAGAAGATTTTAGTGGAAAGGCTACACTCAATTATTGAGTAGCCATGGATCCTCTTATTTATAAAATAATGCAGTTACAAGATAAGGATCCGAAGCAAAAGTATAGGAACTAAAAGATAATAACAATTATTCAAATTCAAATAAACTAGCCTAAGAAAGTGGAGAGGCTTCAGCGTTAACAGCCCTCCTCAAACTTGGGATAGGGTTGTGAAGACCAAGTTTGGACCGTAGAGCATTGAAGTTGTCCCGAGAAAGTGGCTTAGTGAATATGTCCACAAGCTGATCACGCGACGAAACAAAGCATGTGAGAAGTGATCCTTGAGCAACCTTTTTGTGAACAAAATGATAATCCAGTTGGATGTGCTTAGTACAGGAGTGAAAATGGGATTGACGAACAAGTGGAGAGCACTAAGGTTGTCACAATACAGCCGAGGAGGATCAAGTAACAAAATTCCAATGTCCCTCAAGAGGAAGCTGAGCCAAGTGAGCTCGGAGTAGCAGATGCCATCGCACGATATTCAGCTTCGGTGGTAGAACGAGCAACTGTGGGTTGTTTCTTGGCACTCCACGAAATGCAGTTGCTGCCAAAGAATTTGCAGTACCCAGTGGTGGATCTCTGGGTTTTAGGACACCTGGCCCAATTTGCATCTGCAAAGGCGTATAAATTGGAAGAAGAGTTTGAGTTGATTGTCATTCCAAAATCCACCGTACCTTTTACGTAACGGAGGACCCGCTTCAATTCACGAAAATGAGTGTTTGTAGGAGCCTTCATGTGCTGACAAAGATAATTGACTGCATAGGTGAGATTAGGTCTGGTCAGTGTTAAATATTGAAGAGCTCCAACAATGTTACAATAAAGCTGAGGATTTGAGAAGAATGAGGCATCCAAGTCACTTTGCTGAGTTGACAAAGGTGTAGCAATAGGATTGCATTCAAGCATGTGGGCACGTTGAAGAATATCACAGGCATATTTGGATTGAGTAAGAAATAAACCATGAGACATGTGTTGCACTTCCATGCCAAGAAAGAAATGTAATTTGCCCATGTCCTTGATGTTGAATGTATGTCCCACAGCCTTGATAAAGGAAGATAAAGGCAATTCCTGGTTGGCTGTAAGAATGATATCATTGACATATAATAACAAGATCATCACAGTATAACACGTCGATAAACAAACATGGAAGGATTAGCTTTACTGCAAAGAAACCCATATGAGACCAGAAATGAACTAAAGCGATTGAACCAAGTGCGCGGTGCTTGCTTAAGTCCGTACAAAGCTTTGTTGAGCTTCCAAACATGATGAGGAAAATGAGGATTTTCAAATCCAAGAGGTTGAGCAACATAAACTGGCTCATCTAAGGGACCATGGAGGAAAGCATTTTTGACATTAAGTTGATGCAAGTGCCAACCATTCATGGAAGCAATCGAAAGGAAAAGCCGTACAGTGGCATGTTTTATCACTGGAGAAAAAGTCTCTAAAAAGTCAACTCCCGCAATTTGATTAAAACCTTTGGCGACATAGTGAGCCTTGAGTTTATCAAGAGAACCAGCCTTCAATTTGGTGCGCCACACCCACTTGGTACCTAAAACACACATGGAGGGGACTTGGGAGCCAACTGAAAGGTATTTTGATCAATTAAAGCCTGCAGTTCATCGTCCATAACTTTCTTCCATCCTAGGTGTCGAAGAGCCGTTTTGATAGTCTTTGGTTCCTTGGGTACTGCCTCACAGTTAAGTAAATATTTGGGATTAGGACATATGATTCCATCTTTTAGGCGAGTGGTCAAGTGGTGGGAATTATGAGGTGGAAGGGGTGGAGGACATGATGGAGAAGGGGTGGGTAAAGTAGAAGTGGTAGAGAGGGAAGGATGATTGGTGAAGAAGAAGGGGATGTATGTAGTGGTGGAGTGGGTGAGGATGCGATGGAAGGAGGTGAGTCATCATTTGTATGCTCAAGACATGTTGGATGACGAAGTGGTGTAGCAAGTTTAGGGATTGAGTTTGAGAAGTGAGTGATTGTGGATGTAGGGTCAGCAGAAGGTGTGTGTAAAGTGGAAAGATCATGAAATGGAAAATGGAGTTCATAAAAAACTACACTTCGTGAGATGTAAATACGACCAGTAGATGGATAGAGACAACGATAGCCTTTGTGTCTATCTGAGTACCCCAAGAACACACATGGAAGTGATTTAGGAGCCAAGTTATGTAAAGTGGAGTCCTTCAAAAGAGGAAAATAGCGTGATCCAAAGACTCAAAGACAATGATAATCAGGATTAGCATTATGAAGCAAAGAAAATAGAGTGTTGAAGTTATGAATTGATGAAGGTAGGCGATTTAGCGAGAAACATGCAGTTTGAAAAGCTTCAGGCCAATATTGCAAAGGAACTTTGCTTGCAAATAACAAAGACATACCAAGTTCCCTAAGGAGGCGATGCTTACGTTCAGCCACACCATTTATTGTAGGGTTCTTGGACAAGAGATTTGCAATCGAATGCCTTCTGATGCGAGATGAGATAAGAAACGCTGATTTATAAATTCTCCTCCACCATCACACTGAATATTTTTTATTGTGGCATTGAATTGGCAATTGACAAACTTCTCAAATAGAAGATAGTGCCGATAAAATTCTGATTTAGTTTTTAACATGAACAACCAAGTAAACCGAGTAAAATCATCAACCACACAGGCATAGAATCGGTAACCAGAATTAGAGGTAACAGGATATGGTCCCCATAAATCGAAATGAATTAATTCAAATGGAAATGTGCTTCTTTTATTAATTGGGACAAAGAAAAGTTCAGTGGCCTTCACTATTGTACATGAATCACAAATAAAAGGTAAAGACTCTTATTCTTTAGCTTGATAACTCCTTTATTATGGAGATGATGCACTAAACGAATATGAGGATGACCGAGTCAAGCATGCCAAGTTCGAGCATTTTCCAGTTGAAATCTAATAGAGAAATGAGCACTACTCTACCTTGGAATGCTATAAATATCCCCCATCCTCGTCCTCTTGGTCAAAATCTGTCCAGTCATCTTGTCCTTGATCACAAAACTGTCATTAGAGAACTCATAAGTGCATGGATACTCAGATGTTATTTTACTGATAGAAAGAAGATTACGTTGAATGCCAGGAACAACTAATACATTTTTAACAGGTAAGGAAGAGCCGGATAAGAGATTGAGAGAAGTATCACCAACATGGGACACATTTAGAATATCAACATTACCACCTACTACACATGTGTTGCCCTTATAAGAATGAAGATTAAAAAGACTACCTGCATCATTAGTCATATGGGCTCCTGCACCCGAATAGGGTATCCAAGCCTTAACATCATCTGAGTCCTGCAAGGTGAGTGCAGCAAGAGCAGGTGAAAGATTGTCAGGCTGAAAAGCATGATTGAAGCGTTGAGGGCAGTGAAGAGCATCATGAGCACTGGCTTTGCAAATCTGGCACTTGACAACGGTAGATGATGAGCGGGTTGAGGTGTTGCAAGAGGAGGAGTGAGGAGTAAAGCCATGTCCTTTTGAGGAGAAGGATGGACGTGATGATGAGGCTTGGGTTGAGAGGGAGATCGTTTGTGGGATTGTTTGCTGTCATGATGGGCATAAAAGGCCGGAGTGATGTATTTTGAGAGTTCTATGGTCGGGTGTCATAATTGATGAGTTGGGGAATAAGAAATTGATAGGAAGGAATAGGGGGACGAAGCATAGTGGTAGTAAAAGGATTGTAGTCGGAACCAAGACCAAGAAGGTGAAAGACTTTATCGTGGTCAGGTAAAGGTTTGCCAATGAAAGACAAATCATCACAGAGGGATTTGAAGTACCTGATGTAATCGTGAATGGATTGTGTTGGTTCCTTCGAAAGAAGAGAAAGCTTCTGTTTGATTAAAAACTCACGTTCCACAGAATTTTGAGCATATGCCTCTTGTAGTGCTTTCCAAACCTCGCGAGATGTTTCAAGATCAACAACCAAACCAAGTGCCTCTTCAGATAGACAACTCGTGATCCAAGCACAAACAAGGCGATTAGATTTTTGCCAATTATGGAAGTCCGGATTTGGTTGATCAAACCTTGTGCCAGAAAGTCGTGGAGATCCTGGGGAAAGGATCAATGGCAGCGGTGCTGGAGTTTCTCTGGAAATGAAGCCACCAAGGTCTTGACTCTCAATAAGGTTGTGCATCTGAGCATGCCATAGAGTATAGTTGGAGGGGGTGAGGTCAAGTGAAACAAAGTTGCTGATATTTAAGGTGGCGGGGTAGGGATAAGGAGAAGGGCGAGCATTGTTGTTGTTGTTATTTGTGACAGCAAAGGAGTTGGCCATGGGGATATGATGCAGAATTTTCCTATGGCTAAAATGATACCATAAAGAAGATTTTAGTGGAAAGGCTACACTCAATTATTGAGTAGCCGTGGGTCCTCTTGTTTATAAAATAATGCAGTTACAAAATAAGGATCCGAAGCAAAAGTATAGGAACTAAAAGATAATAACAATTATTCAAATTCAAATAAACTAGCCTACGAAAGTGGAGTGGCTTCAACATTAACAACACTCACATGTTCTCTTCTGTTCACCTACATGCATCTGAACAAAATATTTGAATGGATTGTATAGTAAAATCAATGATTCAACGAGAAATAGTGAGAAAGGCGGTGTATTGTATTATTTACAGAGAGTTGAGAACAGGGAGTTGCTGTAAAAGGAGTAAGCGGATGGGTTAACAATATAGAAGAGAAGTGAGAAAGAAAAAGGTAGGGATTGTTGAAAAAAACATTAAGAGATATCTTATTGAGAAAAAGTGGTGAAAATTGATAATACAATGGATTCAGCAGTTAAATTGTTGTTGACGTTCTAGAGCAAATTAAAATGCAATGTATTTTCATTTTGTTATTGAAATTTATATTTTATATATTTTTTGTATGTTCAGTTGGGATGTAAATATTTAGAAAGTTTGTGTGATGAAATCAAAATAAAAAATTGTGCTAAATTTGTTATATTTTAATATATTTATTTAGTTCTTTTTGCAAAATTGAATTAGTTAAAAAATTAGTTAAATATATTTATTTTTGTTAGTGGATATATTAATTTATTTTTTTTGAGTTGATATATTTTGTTAGAGGATATATTAATTTAATTTTCTATGAAATTTATTTATTCGGAGTTGATTGATTTAATTTTTACTTTAACAGATCGCAAGACGTATGCGATCTCGACGTTTGAAATTGCCTTCAATGAAAAATAAGATATGAGGTTATGTGCAGCATGCTAGTCTACTCCACTTTGTGGAAATTGGTGATATTGCAATAAATCAAAAGCTTATCTCAACGTTGGTTGAAAGGTGAAGGCATGAACTCATACTTTCCACTTTCCATGCGGGAGTGCACCATCATGCTAGAAAGATGTTGATATTCGTTTAGGCTCCTGATAAATGGTCGACTTGTCACTGGATCTATTGTGACTAACTATGAAACACTCCCTAAATTATGCCAATATTTACTGGTGTTCGTCCTGGGCCACTGGATTTTAGTGGAGGTGCAATAAATTTAATTTGGTTGAATAACAGGGTTGGAAACCTGGAAGCCAATTCTGATTTAACAATACAACAGATTGCCCATGGTTTCATACTAGCCTTGTTGGGCCAATGTATTATGCCTAACAAGAGCACTATTGAAGTACATGCAAAGTACTTGCAATTGCTTGAAAATTTGGAGCAAATTGGATCATATATTGGGGCTAGCATCTTGCTGTACTTTTTCGAGGGCTTTGTCATGCTACTCGCATTGAAACTAGAGAAATCAACGAGTGCGTTGTTCTACTGCAAGCATGGGCCTAACAACGGATGCCCTTTTTGGCTCTGATACCATCCTTGCCTTTTCTTTTTTTCCGTTAGCCAGAGGTAACAATTTTTTTCTTGAATTTTTATATTGTTCTTGTTAAAGTAATAATTAATATCTAATAAAGATAATGTCTCATAGATGAAAGCGACCATGTTACCCACGTGTCATTAATTTAAAGGACCATCACACTCTAAGGTTGCTAATAGATAGTTTGGATATCAGTTAAACATTTGAAATATTGTGCAATTTTTTTGGGGTCATCATAGCTATCATTATTTTCATATATGATATATTGTTGTTAATGTAGTTTATATGGCAACCATATGTAGATGTTGTGATTGATGTTCTTATTCCAAATGATGTGCGGGTCGAGCGGCAATTGTTCTCATCTATTACTTTACTTTTATCTTTTGAGGTGATGGAGTTGCACCGACAGAACTGAGTATGTGACAATTTGGGTTGAACCAAGAGGTTCTTCTCGACCAACCTAATCTAAGAGGATCCCTTAATAGAGACTTAAGGGGATTACCACCCACCTATTGGGAAAGATAACATGAACAATGGGTGGCAATGTGGCACCAACGTGCAAATCATATATTAACTGGAACTCCCACTGTTGATTATTACCCTTCTGATTTGTATTGGCTTGGTATTTATCTCACGCTCGAGCTATACAATTATCCACTGAGGAATAAAATTTGTATGTTCATTTGATAGGATAATAACATTGGGAATTCTTGTTGGCTGGAAATAAGTATATTCTAACCTCTGCAATTGTATAATTTAGTTAATATAGCTACAAATCTTATTTTGCTTTGAAATTTTTACAGGGTCTCATAGACATATTGAATTAACTCTGAAAAATGATTTTGTTCTGTTTTGATGATGTTTAGTAGTTGATCCATAATTTTCTTTAGAACCAAATTCCGGACAGCATGCTGAATTACTGAATCCATGATGAAATATTAATGACTTGATGTTTAGTATACTATGTGAATTTAATGATGATGTTACACATATATACATGTGAGTGCTAATGATAAATGCTCCTATATGAAAAGAAGATTGAGATTATAGATTGAGATCATGAGTGATATGTATGCTTGATGCATTAAGTAACTCATATGTTGATGCTATGCATATATGATTGTGATGCTTGTATACGTGACGTGGAGCATGAAGATGTTATGTGCATATAATTGTGAATATTTTTTACAATTGCCTTTATATAAGAGAATGAGAATGAAAATATGTTTTCTTGGATTGGAGAAAGTAAATCCAATAATTATGTATAAGAATGAGCTTAGTCATGAAAAGCAATCTATTATCCAGGAGTGAAATAAACCACCATAGCTCAATGGCCAAGACAAGTTAAAGTAGCAATTGTGCTAAGTAGTCCTCTATATTATGTGCTAAGTAAAATCAGAGATCTCCTTCAATATGTCAAGGGCATGTAAAGATGACAAGATGTATATGAGATCCCCTACGATATATAAAGGGCACGTAAAGATAATTTCACTAAAGATCACTACATTTATCATATGCATATTCATATTACATTGAATTATTTGTCTAAGATGATTTGCTATGATCTTGAGCATTATGACATATGATTATTAAGTGATTGAATATTAAAAGAAAACTCATTTCGAAAAAGATGATTTTAGAACTTTAAAATGAATTTTTGATATGTGTTGTATGATTCCATTTTCTTAATAAACCAAAGTGGCTGGGATGATGATGATGACATTGATTATTATGCATTTTGGGGATGTCCTATTGAGAATTTCACAATTCTCACCCCTATGTTTGTTTGTGTTCCTGTGTCGTCTCCAGATTGATCAAGAACATAATAAGGCGACTACTATGGAAGCTCAATATTTGGAAGTCCCTTATTAATTGTATTTTGTTATTAAACGGAGGTTGTCGTCTACCTCCTCAAATTAGAAATTATTTTAATACTAAGTTGCACAAAAAATTTAGTAAAAGGCACAACCTAGGTCGTCTCTTAAGGAGGCTTCAACAGTTAGTTGGGAAAATTGGGAGTTTGGAGAATTCATGCAAGCAATGAAAATTAAAAGATAATAACCATGATAAGAAGGGCACTAGTGCAAAGTATTCCTAGGATTGGAAATTAATTATCATTGACCAAATATTAAACTCATTGGTGGCTATTAGTAATAAATTTCTAACAATTCTACTTGTGATCGATAGACCTCTAGAATTTGACCAATATAAATAACTAATGAATAAGATCTCAATTTATTTAGAAATCACATTGATTTGATGAACCAATTGCTATGCCTAACCGCTGATCAGAAAATTAATTCTAATGTTCTCCCTCAAATATAAACCAATAGATCTATCAATTTATGCCTAAAGGATTTCCCTAAATGATGATCGCCAATTTAGTTATTTCGATAAAAATTATAGCAATCACCACAATAATTATAGGAATAGAAACTGCATAATATTAAGAAAACCAATGCATTTAATATAAAAAGGGGTATCAAACATCATCCCAATTCATCCGGAAACCTTTACACTAGTAAAAAGATCTACTCCTCCATTTCTGGAAGATTACAACAATAAAGATAAAAAAGAATCTAAAAATAATAGCAATAATCCTTGCCACAATCACCAAGACAAACCACCTTCACTAATAGAATCCCTAAGAGAGAAAAGAAGAGAAGAAGATGTAGAGAAAAGGTGGAGAGAAGGATGTAGAGAAAATAATAGCAACCTAAACTCTGCCAAAAACCTGAGTCAAAAAAGTAGAGTAAAAGTCTAAGTCATTCCTATAAATACTCCGTCTAAAGTGGGCCAAAGAAGGTCTAAAAACAGATTAATTAGCTGTTAAAACACTATCGTACGAGCACTCTAGCGCTAAATTGAGCGCTGCGGTGCTCAGCAATAAGTTAGACTCTTTAAAGTCTTTTTTCAAAGCCCAGCCTTGTTCTTGACATTTTACATTCAATTCAAATCTCCTGTATACAAAAACTATACTCAAAGAGACATATTAAATGCAACAGGCACTAATCCAATAATTATTCAAAAATCGGTGCAATGAGGCACAAGTCAAAATCCTAATTAATCACATTAATAACATAGTAAAACTCATGTGAAAAGCTAAGAATTAGAAGCAATATAAGTGTCATAAATGTCTCTTATCAGTTATGTATATATATTTGTAATATATAAGGAGACATATGTATATTAAAGCTCATAGAAGAGCTTTTTCTTGTATTTGGATTTATATTTAATGAATATTTTGTTTTGTTTTTACACGTTTCAATACAAGTATTAATTAGTTACTATGCGAATCAATCAAATTTGTTATAGATACTTAAGTAAGGTCCACTTAATTATAAGTAACAACTCCTAAGCCTACTGCCATGATTTAAGGATAACGTTACCTTTGGAGGATGTTGGAGATATATTCCTGGTTTTGATTCTAAGGCGCCTACCAAGGAATACATTGCTAGTAGCGATTGAAGTAGGGTCTTTCAGGAGCTATAGGCCCACATAGTAGTCTGGATATCATAAGAGCAAATACCATAAGCGTCTTAGGTAGAAGAGCCTGTTGGACTGATTCAAGGCAATCCGTTTCAAAAACTTTGTTATCTCCTCAAGCTTCTTTTCTACCCTGCTAATCTCCGTGAATACCACATGCACCTTTCTAACATTTACACTGGCCTTGGATCCAAACTACTGTGAATTTTTAGCCATATTTTAGTCTTATCCACCAATGCACCCCCACTAGTAGCATCAAACACACTCTGATCAAAGGCTAACAACCCTTCATAAAAGTATTGAATGGGTGTTGCGAGGAACTGATATTGTGATTAGCTTTACAGAGCCTCTGAACCTTTCTAGAACTCGTATAATGACTCGCCCTATAGCCGTCTAAATCCACATATATCTTTTCTAATGGCAGCTACTTTGCAAAATTAGAGATGCAATTCTACTTAGTATTCACACAATCACACAACAACTAAAAGTTTAGTTAACATGAACACTGGGAAATCACAATCGCAATCACTAAATGCTTATGCTAACTTAAATGCCAATCACAACAACCTAATTTTTATCAAATTAATTTCAATTCACCTTATGAATTACACATGCTTTAAACTATCAGTTAAATTTTGCTGCTATCTGATGATATATCATTCTAGGACCACTATAGCGGTCTTATACTCGGGAAAATACCGCTTTGCACACTTCCAAGTTTGTTTTGAGCCTCAAAATGTTTGAATTAGCTCTTGGACGTAAATGGAAATTGTAGCCATTTGAATAAGCTTTTTAAAGCTATAAGAATCACCTCAATTTGACATCTCTAGCTCCAGATATTGGCAAAATATGAATTGGAGTTCAAGCTGGACAATATAAGAACATTAGCAACCTTTAATTTTGCAACTTAATTTTCACCAAGAGGATCTTCAAACTGGGTTTTGAGCTTAACATGAAAGTTATAGAGGATTTCAAAACATCTTTATTTGTCTATATTCAATCTATGTAGAGAGATACAAATTTTTCATTACAATACTTCCTATAAATGTGCTCAAATGAGCTCCATAACTCTTTTATTTAGCTCCATAAATTCTCCCAAATTGAACACTCCTCCAAGCTTCATGTTCCAACATAGGATGTCCTTGTAAACAATAGCATTCACAAAAAAGGATTAAAAGCACATGAAACTCCAAAACATTTATTCATTAAAATGGAACAATTAACCAAGACATTATTCAATACGCATATTGAGGATAAATCACAAATCACAAATCAACCAAATGTTAATAATTCTAGAATATAAAATGATGCAATATGCCTAGAGTTATAGGAAAAAGGGATGCATATGTAACCCATTAGTAACCTCTGGGATGAACTAGAAGAGCTAATCAAAATCGGGAGGCTAGCCCAGACGTGGCCACTCAGTGAAGTCATAGGAAGAGAAGACCTTTCTTGTTCGAAGCAAAAACAACAAGTTCAAGTAAAGGCCGCTAAAGATTGAAGAAGGAACGAGAAAGCCACAAAATAACCTCGTAACTAGAACAATCATTACTATAGCAGAGGATTTGCGGAGGATGAATCTCTAACTCCTCCCACAAGTGAACCTTGAAAGAGGTCTTGAGAATAGAGGAGGGAAAGTCCCAAAACACTAATAGGATGCCCAACTCCCAACCATCACCTTCTTGAAAGAAGACAACCTTGATGTCATACCCATGGTGATATCGGTACTAGTGATAAACACTGAAGTGAAAAGGGTCTTTATGGACCAGAGGAGCTTGGCTGACCTCTTTTTCGATAAGCCTTTGATAAGCTAGGATTGAAAGACGAGGATTTAAAAGCATGCCCTAAAGACCTAGTTGGATTCTTAGGAGAAAGAGTAAGACCCGACAGCCACATCACTTTGTACACCATAATAGAGCCCCCCCACTGGGCAAAATAGTACCAGGAGACTTCTTAGTCATCCAATGTCCATCTGCCTACAACATCATGGAGAGACCAACAATTAACAAACTAGGAGCAATAGTATAAACTGGAACACCTCGCCATAAGGTTCTACTCCAAGGAAGGATGTATTGTGACAATCAAAGGAGGTCAGAAGATGTTAATACGATGCAATAACACTAGCCTAGACATTGGAAATATCTAGACATAAAAGGATACTTGAGAAGTGACCATGGTGGAAGAAGTCAGGAATCAAATATATAACAATCAACCTGAGCCATATGGTGAGCTGGAGGATGTCTGCATAGGTGACAAAGAGCACAAGACCACCCAGGATAAACAAAAGGCTGCCCGAGAAAGGAAAGAAGAGTCTCAGATTCCTTAGAGCAAATGCCAACGTATTTACATGTACAGTCCCAAACATGCTCGTGATTGATTTGAGGACCATGTACCACTAGCTCTTCGTTTACCCTAGATCAAGATTGATCAATGAGCAAAGGCAAAGATAGAACCCGATAAGGAACAAAAGGTGATAAAGTATACAAAAGAGTTGCTAAAAGTAGGGTTCATCAGGAAGTATAGTATCCAACCTGGCTCTCTAACATCGTCATGGTACCAAAGGCTAATGGGAAGATGCGAAAGTGTGTGGACTACACTAACCTAAATAAGGCCTATTCCAAAGACCCATATCCCCTACCAAGCATAGGTAGTTTAGTATATTCAGCTTTGGGTTTTAGATTGTTGTCTTTTATGGAGCCTATTCAGGATACAACCAGGTCTCCATGGACTTGGAAGATGAAGAAAAGGCAGCTTTTGTCATACCAAGGGTGAACTACTACTATAAAGTAATACCCTTTAGACTGAAGAATGCGAGCTCCACTTACCAGGTCATGAACATGGTATTCATAGAACACCTCAAAAAAATCGTAGAAGTATATATTGATGACATGCTGTCAAGACTACCACCCCAGAGCACCTCATACTTGATCTTGAAACCATCTTCATATGCCTTTGAAAGCACCAAATGCAACTCAACCCTGCCAAATGTGCCTCAACCATTAATGAAGGGAGATTTGTGGGCTTCATGATTACACACCAAGGTACAAAAGCAAACTTGGACAAGTGTCATGTAGTTTTATAAATGAGAAGCCTAGAGAATGTAAAGGAAGTGCAAAGACTAACAGGAAGGCTAGTATCACTGTCAAGAGTTTTTTCCTACTCAGTCATAAGTCACTAGTTTTGTTTGAGTTACTAAGGAAGGACCGGGAGTTCTCTTGCACGGAGCAATGCAAAGAGGCATTTCAATATTTTAAGAGATATAGCCTCCCCTCCCACCTTAAGCAAACCAAAATAGGGAAAAGAGTTGAAAATGTATCTATTAGTGTGAGAGGCAGTGATTGGTGTAGCATTAATTTGAGAGAGGGCAGGGTTCAAGAACCCATATTCTTTACAAGCAAATTCCTGTACGGCTTCGAGCCCGATACCAAATGCTTGAGAAGGCAACCTATGCCTTGGTCCTAATAGTTTAGAGGTTAAGGCAATACTTCTAGGCACATCCAATTTTGGTCCAAACTGAGGTCAATAAGATAGGTACTATAGAAAATGGACCTCACAAGGAGGATGATCTCTTGGTCTAATAACCTCTCCAAATTTGATATATGCTATGAGCCCCAAACAACCATGATAAAAGTATATGCACTGGCAGATTTCATCCAAGAATGTTTCAAGGAAGAGGCGCAAGATGAAGAAGAACAATGGAAACTACTTGTAGACGAGTCGTCCAACCTACAAGGAAGAGGACTAGTGTGATATTGGAGAAGAAGGACAAGACCAGAGTTGAGACGTCTATTCCCAACATCAAATAATCAAGCTAAGTATAAGGTAGTGATAGCAAGGCTGAACTTGGCAAAAGATCTGGGCATCAAAAAGCTAGACGTGTGTACCGACTCCTAGTTTATGGCTTCCTACATCTCAGATTAATACATCGCCAAAGAACCAAGGCTTCGTAAATACTTGGAACATATGAAGAAACTGATGGCAGAAGTCAGAAGTAACAGTAAACCACATCTTGGGAGATAGAACTTTCAAGTCGATATCTTGTCAAAACTTGCCAGTAGAAAGCTAGAGGTAAGAATTGAGCCTAATAATGGAAATGATGAAAGCAAAGGCAAGCTAGTGGTGACCTCTGAAGCTCCCAAGTTGGCCCTCTAAGCTCAAGTGCTTCCTCGAGCATGGAACCTTCCTAAAGGATCCAAGCCAAAATAAAAAAAGCTTCAGAATGAGGCTCTATAGTACACCTTGATGGATAGGATCCTTTATAGAAGAAGTTCCTCTCAACCGATGTTAAAATGCCTCGACCCCCACCAAGCTAGATAAGTACTCGAACATTACCAGAAAAATGGTATTTAGTGGTGGTTTTTTTGGGAATTTTCGGTAGTTCTAAATCGGTAAAAACATTTACGACGTTAGAAATTCGCCAAGATAATGGCATCCTTAAACCATTTAGCAGCGATTTGAAGCAATCACTAGAACAACCACCGCCAAAGTAGGTTTACCAACGATTGTCATGGCAGTTGAAACTCCGAAAAAACCTTTGTAAAGGTTAGGGCTTAGGATCATTTTGCGCGGTTTTCTCAATATTGTAACCACTGCTAAATGTGTGATTGGCACCAAATTATTGTATTTAGTGGCTATTTTGAACCGCCGCAAATTCCAATTACTGGCTATTATAAACCCAGAAAAAAAAAACTTAGTGCATATTTGTTTATCCTTTTTACTTGTGGTTTCAAACTCAAGAAAGGCCCACTGTAACCAGCCTTTTTTGAAATATACAAGTCAAACACTAATTGGTATCCTGGACAACACTAGTAATCAACAATCATGAACAAAAAAAGAAAGTTGCATAGAAATGATTAAACTTTTAAACAAAGAATACATGTATCAAATGTCATAACATAATATCAAACAATAGTTAAACAGATCCAATTGTCTCAAAAAGTGAAAGGTAAAAGAGCATAACAAAAAAAAATGTGTCAAGTCAAAGCTCTATGATGCATTCATTTTCATCTTCAGTTGGAATAATTATCATGGTGTTAAGCATCATGACTAGTTAGGAAGACAAGCCTTACACCTAGTGAAATTGGTCCACTCCCTTCATCTAGGGCTTGAAATTATGAATAGAAGATAAATTGTAACAATTTTTTCTACTGTCATGTACACTATTTTGTATAATAGTTATTTTGTCTATGTTAAGGATTGTTTATGTGATACTATCTATGGGGGATAGTATGGAAAAGGAGAAGCATTATAAACAAATTCCACATAATCATATAGTGCAAATTACATATGTAACTCAAAGGAGTCAAGCAATCAATGCATGACCCAAACAAGCAAACTTTAGAACAAAACTCAAACAATATCGAAGGTCTAATCCCATAAGAAACTCCCATTATTTATTCTAGAAAAAGTCCCTCATTTTTATTTTTTTTTTTGTTAATAAGTTCCTCGTCTCTCTATATTTCTAATGTATATCTCCAAGGTGTAGTCCATTTCTTCTTTTTATTTAAAAGATTTGAAACAAAACCTCTTTGAATTTTTCTTAACCTATGGATCACCAAATTCTTTCCAACCTTGCTTTAGTGCCAAATACAAATAAAAGTTATCAAGAGCTAGTTATTATGCTGAATGACAGTTCAATTTTCTTCAAAGAATACACAGGTTGGTAGGCTTTGAAAAATATTGGACAAGATGAATTAACAAGCAAACTACCAATCAAGTATGCCATTGTTCAGCTTCTCCAAACTCTAAAGGTATAAGAAGCCATCTGTTAGGGGCATAATTTAGGCTCCAGCTGGAGGTATAAGAGGCTTAGAACCTGCATTTAGAAAAGTGCTATTTCAAAAAATAATCCCATTGCATTTTGATCCATTATCACTTTTTGATGGGTTTAAAAGAACTTGCCTTAAATATAGCACCACCTCAGCGTCATAAATGAACAAAATAAAAAGCTCACAACCAAATGTTAAAACTAAGCGAAGCTAAATTCCAACCCCTTTGAATAAATGGCTTTTATGTACAGTTGCAAAACAATTCCTTACCCACCTAATTTCTTCCATTTTCTTCCTCCATATAAATTGTTAACCCATTCAGCTAAGTTACAAGTCAACTCCAAATGTTGCTTTTGATCTTTGCCAACTGACAAAATCAGACAGGAGCATGCTGCAATTTATAAGAATTATTCTTATTCAACATAAAATTAATCAAATGTCAGAGTACATTTCAAATAATAAAAATAAAAATAAAAAGCTACGAAGCACAATCCATGCTCACACCATTACTTAGTTTTCATGTAAGAGAGATGATAAAACAAATCTCGTCTTCGTGATTTTCAAATTCAAACCAATGCTTAACAAATTTGAAATGAATTTGAAAGAAAAGTAATCCATGGTGCACAAACTTTGCATTGAAAAAATTACTCTAGAGTTAACAAGAGCCTATTATCATTGGCCCCAATACTTTATAATTCCATACTCACTAACACAAAATAACAAGAAACAATAAGACTACAAGAGTGGTTTAAAGTAAGTGAAAATAAACATGCGAATTCTTAAATGGATAGCAAACATTGAGAATTTAAGGAAGTTGGAGAAACAGGAAATGAAATCCAAGTATAAAAAGGCCCCAAAAGCAAACACCATATTCTGGGTACAAAGTACAAACATTCTTCTACAATGAGTATCATATAACCAACCATACTAATACACTCCATCCACTCTATGAATTGTAAAGTTCAACTAGGCCTTCGTTGAAGCTTTTCATCAAACAACTCATGCACAAAATTACAAACCCCAATGCTAGCACAATCAAAATCAAATAAGAAGTAGAGTATGATGACTTTACTGGAAAAGAAGATGAGATAAGATGTAGATGAAAGTTGACACCACCTCTTGAATAGAAGCTTTCTCTTGGCCAGGAAAAGCTTCTTGATTCATTGGTTCATCCTAGTGCCAAAAATTAAAGAAAAAATGAGTTTGTTTTACAAAAAAGAAAACAAGCCCTTTTAATCAGATGGAAGAAAGATTAGCGAGTAAAAAGCTTAGATGAACAAACATTTTGATAAATGAAAGAGAAGGAGGAAAATGAATGGAGTTTTCGAGAGGTAGGACCTTGACAAGGTGAAGTTGAAGATCTATAAGAGAGTGGAAGAGACAGCTGACTTGATGAGGCTAGGATCTAGGAAGCTGGGGTGGAAATCGCATAATGGAGAAAGTGCATTGAATGTTCGGCCGCGTCATTGTCACAGATGAAGGTGGGAGCAGTAGAAAGCCACATTACTGTTGTAACGCAGGATTTATCCTGTTAGAGTACAAATGACCGAAATGCCCTGAGGTCATTCTACCCGAAATTAAAGGACAGTTGCCCAGCAACCTCGAATGGGTCAACTCGATGTTTGAAGGGGATTATGCTGTTATGAATGATATCCGAGGGGAAACCTCGTTTCTAAACTTCCGCTCAAAATGACCAAAATACCCTGCTGTGTCTACACGGGTAAAGATGCCGTTTGAGCCGAAACTTTTCCAGGAAGTTTAGAATGATGTTTATGAGCAATGTTTGATGTTTAGTCTGCAGAAAGTCCTGACTTTTAGTGCAAAATTACCATTTTGCCCCTAGAACGTGTGAAGTGCGCCTAATGAAGCAATCAGCCGAACCTAAGCAATATTAGGCTCTAATCGAAGATTAATTTATTTCGATAATTAATCTAGAGTCAAAATGATTTATTAAGGTTAATTAGAACCTAAGATTGCTTAGATAAACTCTAATGGTATTCTTTAAATTCAAGATTTCTAGTCATGGAATCTTGAATAGTGTTTTTCTCTCTTTCCTTAAATTAAGGAATTGAGCCATACCTCATTTGACCAAAAGAATTATTTTAAATTACTAATCTAATAAGATCACCCTCCTAATCAAGTCTTGAACCACCTCAATTAACCATTTTCTCACCTAAACGCTTGCTTACAAACTCCTAATCAAAAGCCTAATCAAAGAAACACCTAAACACACCTTAAACCACAATTACATGAACAAATTTCCCTCCCTTGGCCTTAGATGGCCGGCCACTCCACCACCTCCATAGCCCATCATGTGTTGTTTGATTACACTCAAGAGCCATACCCTAAGCCATGCTCCACCATACCAACCATGCTCACAACCATACCTTTGTAAGAGATATTTCCTCTCTCTCCTCCTCCAAAAGGCCGCCGTTCCCTCCCATTTCAGCCTCCATATTGCAAGTTTTCTATAAATACCAAGCCTTGAAACTTGTTACACTTTGGATCATTTGCCAAGTTCAAGCTTTCTTGCAAATTCTCTCATTCCTCTCAAATTCCCTCAACTTGGCTGATTTCTTCCTCAAGACTCCAAAAGGATTTCCTTCTCCTTCCATCTAGAAAACAAAGCTTTCTTACATCTCTTCAAGACTTCTTAAGGTAGGGGTTAAGTTTTGATGATTTTTGTTTGTGTTCTTCAAGAAAGTTCTAGTTTTTCTCTTGGTTTCAAACTCCTTTTCCTTCCTCTTTCTTTTTCGGCCAAGAGGCCTTCTTACAAAAAGAATGTGAGCTTGATGATGAGGTTTCAAGATAATGATTTGTTGTTGTCATGTGAGAAACCTCTAAAGCTTGAAACAACTTGGTCTTGGACCATACATGCTTGGATTTCCTTTCTTTTCTTGGCTTAAGTTTCGGTTTTTCCTCTTCCTTTCCTTTAAGGATTTTCAGTTTTTCTTCTATGGATTTGAACAAAGTTTGTAAAATATGTCTAGTAGATCACAAAAGTTTTGTTAAGAAAGTTAATCTCATGATTTCAAAGAGCTCTAGGCTTACCCTTGCCAACCTTAAAGTTGGTCGGCCGTTCTTTCCGCTAGATTGAAGCCTATGAGCAATAAAATAAAGAATATGACTTAGTTCTTGTAGTTTTGTTTAGACAAAGTGATGAACTTTGGGTCCATTTCCTTAAGCTTGATGGTGAGTTCAAACCTTAAGATTTCTCTTGAAGTCTAGGTGCTAAGAACTCTAAAGCTTGCCTTATGATGCATAATGGGTTGAGGTTTATGTTCCTCTAAAAGTCTTGCAAGAGCTCTAGCTAAGACAAAAACAAGATGCATTCATGTTTAAATTTATGTCTTGCATCTCATGTTTATTTTGATGTTATCACTAATTTCACAAGAGTAAATGAATGAACTTGCATTACCATATTTAAATTCCCAAGCTTGCATTTCATGTTTATATTTCAAGTCATCACTTAATCCTTAAAGATAATAATGAAGTTGCATCTCATATTTATTTTATGCTCTCACTTTACTTTCTAATGAAGAGTAAAATAAAGTGCATGGCATGTTTAAGATTTTGTCATCACCTAAACACTCTAGAGCTCAAAGACTTGCCCTAAGTATCCTAAAAAGGAAACTCCATTCAAAAAGAAATGGATGAGTTTTGGTATGAACCAACAATGGTTTGATTTTGTAAAATACATGAATGATTTTCAAGGAAATGTTGGAAAACTGTTTTATGAGGTCTCAAGAGGTTTAAAATAGTTTGGAATGTGTCAAAATCATGTTTTCTCAATTTTCAAGGTTCTGGTAATCGATTACCACCAATGTAATCGATTACCAGAAGGTTTTTGAAGGACTTTTGGTTCTGGTAATCGATTACCAGAGGCAGTGTAATCGATTACTACGGCTTTTCATGCCCAGAACCTCTTGAAACCCTGAATCGATTACTATAATGTAATCGATTACCAAATGTTCTTTACTTTTCCAAAACTTTAACCTAAGTAATCGATTACCGTCGTATGTAATCGATTACCCTATGTTCTTTACTTTTCAAAACTTTAACCTTACGTAATCGATTACCATTATGTGTAATCGATTACGTTGTTTTTGAAAACCCAGAATGAATTGAGCTCCTGGTAATCGATTACTAGGAACATGTAATCGATTACCAGAACACCTTTTGTTTTAGAAACATTCCAAGAGAAAACTAGCAACTTATATGCATTTCAACCCAAGAGATTATGTGATCTTATGGGTTCATGATTTGGTTCTATGTTTGGCTCCTGTATAAATGCTGTTCTAAGGTGTTAAATGTGTAAAATTATGTTGAGTGAAGCAAGGATCGATTTAGAAGCTAGTAAAGAATAAGTAACTAAAAAGGGACTTGAGATGAGAATTCTAGAACACCTTAATACAAAGAAGTGCAAATCTGTTCTAGCATGATTAATTCAGGGATAAATGATTCATAATTAGTAAGACATGTACAAGATCCCTTCATAAATGATTAGGTGCTAATTTCTAAGTATAAGATGATGATAAGAGATCTAAGTGGTTTATAACTTAGAGAACATGCCTAGGAATCCCTCATAATTGATCTAAGAATTAATTATGGAGTCTTAGGCGAAGATGGATCTTAAAAGGGTCGCGAATGGAGATTTTAGAGCCCTTAAGCAAACGATATATATATTTCTGCCCTTTTATGTTGAGTGAGTGGAATCTTGGTGAGTTCAAATTTTAGAGGAAAAGTTTAAGTGCCAACCCCTTGAGGGTAATAATAATGCAAATACAAGTTTAAAGCCCGAAGGGCAAAGCATAAGATATGAGATAGGTGGACGAGAGAGTATGATTATGATGATGAACCTCGTGCACACTTATGATGATGTGATTATGTTAGTTCCTTGAGCATGAAACTTTATATGCATAATTTGATGAATTGTTGTGTTTGAAATGCATAATGTTTCAAAGATATGAATGAAATTGAGAAATATGCTCATGTGAACTAGAAAGTTATGGCAATGAGAAAGTTCCATGAAAATGATGCATGTGACTGAAATTATGTGGCATGACTCAAATTTGAGGAAATTCGAGAGTAGCTGTTATGCCGCCGAATTTCCGTCAAATTTGAGGGACAAAAGAAAGTTTTTGAGAAATATGAAGTTTAAAAGTTATATGCCGAGACGCATTTCTCCTCCTGAAGAGAAAGTAAACCGTGGGGGTATGGACGTCGAGCCATACCGAAGCGGACAAAGTCGCTGGCTTAACCAGTCGATGCGTTTCGAAGAAGGAGAAAGTCCCATGATGGGTGATCCTTAGGCCCCTACCCGTACTCCTGGGAGTCGGATTATGATATTTATGATTCGCTTATCAAGAGGATAAGTAAGAACTAGTGACGACTAGTTAAGGTATGAGCTCATAGCCTAGCTTAAGGGTGCGGTTACTATATTATTGGTGACACAAGTATGAGAAAGGAAAGATGTTCAAAGAAAAGTTTCATGCCACACAAATGTTGTTTGAATTATTGTTTGATTTACCTAAAGTGCTACCATGCATCCATGAAACATTATGTTGCATACATGCATTAAGAATCATTATAAAAGACATGGACCTTGGACAACGACCTTTGTGAAAACCTCATAATGAACCTATGCATGCTCAACATTTTCATAATAAACCCAAGGTTCCTGGGGACGTAAACGATGGCACTAGGATAGAGGACTTCCTACTGAGATTCTTTAGTAAGAATTCTCACCTCTCTGTTTCGTTACGTCTTCAGATATCGATGGCGTCGTTCGTGATTTTCATTGACCCGCCTACATGGGAGGTGCACTATGACCCCGAGCATCAGTCCTACCACTTCAAGGGTCATTGCGAGGTGCGCGTTTTTGCATATGTGGGACGCCCTTTTGCTTCCCCCGTCTCCAGCTATCATTTCGATCCGACTTCACCCTTTGGCGACGACCTTGACCTTTGAGAGGACACGACCCGAGATGAGCAGACCGTCGTGCCCAACCTTCCTCGTCGAGGTACGCGATATCCTGAGTATGTTCCCCGTACTCGATCAGAGGCTGATCCTTCGGAGGGATCTTCCCCTTCGTTCCCTATGGGTCACGGAGGAGGTAGTGAGGACAGTCACCAGCCGAGGCATGCGAGGCGCGTTCGACAGCCCGAGAGGCGACCACGACGCGGAGGCCACGCTGTCCCTCGATTCCCATGCCTAGATCTCCGCTTCGTTGGGCTACATCCGAGGAGCTTCGTCAGTCGCGGCTACCTCCAACGGAGGGGCGTCACCAGGAGGCTTGGAGTGGGAGGGTAGTGATAGTTGGGTGTTTATCTTTTGGGATTATTACCATGTATTTGTCTTTATGTTTCCCATTGTACTGCAAACTCTGCCCACTAGTGCGGGTAAGACTTTATGTTTCTGTTATATTTCTCTTGTGATGTACTAAACTATATTATCTAAAGTAATGAGGAATGATGTTTATGATGGATGTGTTCTTTAATGTTTATATTCTGTATGTTTTATTTATTCTTCCGCTTCACGTTGTTTATGTTACGCGCAAAGGCTCGCACTTTGGTTTATATAAATCATTTCAAAAAAAAAATTTACCCGTATTTTCCGCTAAGTATTTTATAAATGAATTTAAAGAGAAGTAATAACTAATAATTAGTCTTGATACGTCCTAGGCGTATTGAGGTTAAATATTAGGGTGTTACATTATGGTCTAGAGGTTCATTCTCACTAGACCTGAGGATTGGGACTGACCATGCTTTAAGCATGTTACGTAGTATGTCATGTGTAGTGCTTAGCTATTAGAGATAAGCTATAGGATAGGCATTCATGACCTTGTCTGCTGTCTGCCATGGTAACTAGCTCATTTAGTTTGGAATGTTGAGCATGATCACCTCGGTATTTGTTGACTTGTGTGCTTAGGGACCAATGGCACCCCAGCAATAGGAACGCGCCGCGGTGAACGAGGGAGATGAGGCTGCGCTGCACGCGAAATGGCTAGGGCGATGGAACGCATGTTCGAGGCATGAATCAACCAAGGGACGCTCAAGGTCCCCCGCTGAAGCCGTGGAACAAGCCCGTTTTGGGGAGTTCGCGCAAGGCTAATCCCCAACCTTTCGTGGAGCTCTGAACCCCGACAAGGCTGATGAGTGGATCAAGAACATGGAAAAGATCTCTGTGGTTACCTGTCGAGGAGCAGAAAGTCACCTTCCTGCCTACATGATGGAAGCCGCAGCTAAGTTTTGGTGGACCGGCACCCGAAGGCTGCTAGAAGCTACGGCGCAGCCATCAATTGGAGTGTTAAGACGTACTTCTATGAGAAGTATCCCGGAATCCGTGAAGAACGCCAAGGACATTGAGTTCATGCAGTTGGTCCAAGGTGGAATGTCTGCGCCAAGTACACGGCGAAATTTGAAGAGTTGATCAAGTTCTCACGAGTTTTCCAAGGGAACCCCGATGAGGTATGGAAGTGTGTTAAGTTCGAGGCCGGTCTAAGGCCGAACTTAACTTCCTGTGGCACATGGAGATTAGGGACTTCCCGACCCAGTCAACAAGTGCGAATCATCGAAGAAGGACAAGAAGATGAGTGGGCGGGTGGATCGTCCCAGATGGTTGGGACCTCAGCCCCGAAGTTCAAGCCATCAAATCAGACTCAAATGAGGAACCACTACCATCCCTACCAATCCAATCAGTTCAAGCAACAACATCATCAACCACAACAACAAAGAGGACCCAACAATCAACCATCTCGGCAACACCAAGGCCGCCGTTCACCCCAACGCCGCGGAAGGCAACCATCAACAAGGCGGAATGGGCGGTCCTCGCAATAACAACAACAACAATCAACAAGGAGGGCCCAATGGGAACAAGAACAAGGCACCCAGAGCCCCTCCTCTTCCAGGATCCGCACAAGCTGGAGTGCCCAGGCTGTGGAAAGAATCATGGCAACCGTCCCTCCTAGCCGGGCAAGGAGTGTGTTTCGATGTGGCAAGCTCGGCCACTATGGAAGGACTGCAAAAGTAATGGAGGGTCGTAGAATCAAAATCCCGACCGCAACACCAAGGACGAGTCTTTACCCTCAACAGAGGACGCACATGGATCCAACGACCTCATCGAAGGTAAGTGCGAACTAAATGGTAGAACCTTACTGTGCTATATGACTCTGGTGCTACTCATTCTTTTATCTCACATGCTAGTGTCGAGTCTCTAAATTTGCAAGTTTCTAAGCTTCCTTTTGATCTCGTTGTTTCTACTCCTACCAAGGTCCTGTACATACATGTAACTGTTGTCTAAATTGCCATCTTACCGTTGAAAATAGATCTTTTGTCATAGATTTAATTTGTTTACCCTTGAAAGACATAGGCGTAATCCTTGGCATGGATTGGCTTACGCTAACCATGTGTTGTTAGCTCATACCAAATCTGTTATTTTTCGTCATCCCCTCACAGACTAGTCAAACCTTGAAACTTTATGTGAATGTCGTAGATGTCTTCTGTAGTGGGGAGAAACTAAGGGATATGTCCTTCTAGCCGCTAGCGAGGTAGACTTTGCAGCGAACATAGATGACATTCCTGTGGTAAGAAAGTACCAGAGGTATTTCGATAAATACCAGGAGTTCCTCCGGAGAGAGGTGGAGTTCTCCATCGAGTTGGTCCAGGAAACGGGACCTATCTCGATAGCCCCGTATAGGATGTCACCCTTGGAGTTGAAGGAATTGAAAACCCATTGGAAGAGTTGTTAGAGAGTTTTATCAGACCTAGTGCCTCAGGATGGGACCAGGTTTTGTTTGTTAAGAAAAAGGATGGGAGCATGAGATTATGTATAGATTATAGGCAATTGAATCGTGTGACGGTGAAGAATAAATACCCTTTGCCTAGGATTGATGATCTTATGGACCAGTTGAAAGGAGCGGTGGTATTCTCCAAGATTGATTTGAGGTCGGGATACCACCAAATTCGAGTAAGAGATGAGGATATACCTAAAACCGCTTTAGGACACGTTCGGACACTTGAGTTCGCCGTGATGTCCTTTGGACTGACAAATGCACCCGCCGTGTTTATGGACTATATGAATAGGATCTTTAGACCCTATTTAGATAAGTTCGTGGTTGTTTTCATAGATGACATACTCATCTATTCAAAGACTCACGAGGAGCATGAAGGTCACCTGAAGTTGGTTTTAGAGGTGTTGAAAGAGAAGAAGTTGTATGCTAAGCTCTCTAAGTGTGAATTCTGGTTGGAGGAAGTGAAGTTTTGGGACATGTAGTATCAAAAGGGGGTATAGCTCTGACCCTAGTAGATAGAAGCTGTAATGAATTGGGATAGACAACCACCGATCTCAAAAATACGGAGCTTTTGGGTTTACAGGCTATTACCGTAGGTTTATCAAAGGTTTTTCCAGATTGCTCTTCCCTAACCAAGCTAACTAGGAAGAACACCCGTTTTCATGGAATCCAATTGTGAAAAGAGCTTCCTAGAGTTAAAGGAAAGGTTGACCTCGACCCCAAGTTTGGTTTTGCCCGACCCCAATGTACCCTTCGAGGTATATTGTGATGCTTGGGAAAAGGTTTAGGATGTGTGTTGATGCAAAATAGGCAAGTGGTAGCCTATGCGTCTAGACAACTCAAGCCTCATGAGGTTAATTACCCTACCCATGACCTAGAGTTAGCCGCCATAGTGTTTGCCTTGAAAATATGGAGGCATCACTTGTACGGAGTGAGGTTTGAAGTTTTCTCCGATCATAAGAGTCTTAAGCATCTCTTTGATCAAAAAGAGCTAAACATGAGGCAAAGAAGGTGGATGGAGTTTCTAAAGGACTATGATTTCGGCCTAAGTTACCACCAGGCAAAGCCAATGTGGTTGCCGATGCCTTGAGTCGAAAATCATTACGCTTATCCCACATGATGGTCAAGGAAGTTGAGCTCATAGAGAAGTTTAGGGACATGAATTTGGGGATGTCAATCAAAGAGTGTAAAGATGTGTCATCTCCAAGTAACAAGTGGGTTTAAACAAAGGGTGATGATGGCACAAGTAGAAAATGAGGAGTTTAGGGAAACTCTAGAGGCGGTTAAGGCTGGAAAGCTTAAGGGTTTTGAGCAAGGGCAGATGGATTGTGGAGGTTTGAAGGGCGGATGTGTGTACCGCAAGATGGTGACCTCCGAGAGAGTATCTTGGAGGCCCATAAAAGCCACTTCACCATCCATCCTGGTGCCACCAAGATGTATCAGGATTTAAAGAAGATGTTTTGGTGGCCCGGATTGAAAAGGGACGTAGTAGCCTGGGTTAGTAAGTGCTTGGTCTCAAAAGGTGAAGATTGAGCACAGAAGCCTTCAGGAATGTTGCAACCTTTGCCTATCCCCGAATGGAAGTGGGATAGTATATCTATGGATTTTGTGACCAACCTACCCAGAACCCAAGCCGGCCATGACGCTATATGGGTAATAGTGGAAGGGTTAACCAGAGTCGGCCCATTTCCTCCCATCAAGTTAACCTTTTCCCTAGATAAGTTGGCCCAGTTACATCCAAGAGATAGTAAGGTTACACGGAGTTCCATCGACGATAATTTCGGACGGAGATCCGCGTTTACGTCGCGTTTTTGGGAAGCCTTTCAAAAGGCGTTTGGTTCTAAGTTGTGCTTAAGCACGGCTTCACCCCACGATGGACAATCGGAAAGAACTATCCAAACATTGGAGGATATGCTAAGGGCATGTGTTTTGGATAGAAAAGGGAGTTGGGATAAGTACCTCCCCGCTTTTCGACTTCGTATAACAAACGGTCTCATGCGAGTATCGATATGGCACCGTGCGGCCTTGTATGGAAGGAAGTGTCAGTCGCCTTTGTGCTGGCATGATCTCGGAGAACAAAGCATTTTGGGACCAATAGTGAGGGAAACCAAGAGCAAATAAAAATGATCAAGGATAGAATCTTGACCTCAAAGCCGACAAAAGAGCTATGCGGACAAGCGCGAAAGCTAGAATTCCAAGAAGGTGAGCATGTTCTGAGAATAACTCCCACTATAGAATAGGTAGAGCCATGAAAATCAAGAAATTGAGTCCCATTTCTGGACCTTTGAAATCCTTCAGAAAGTCGGGAAGTCGCCTAGAAATAGCCCTACCTCCAAATCTGTGATCTTCATGACGTCTTTCACGTCTCCAGCTGAAAAATATGAATCCGACCTAGCCATGTGTTAGAGCCAGAGCATGCAGTTGAGGAGGACTAACTTCAACACTCCCACCAACGAGGATCGTGAACCGTGGTGTGAAGCAGGGAGGGGAAGTCCGTTCCTTTGGTGAAAGTCGCGTGGACGAGACAAGAGGAGGAGTACACATGGGAGTTGGACAGAGAACGATGAAGTATCCAGTTCAAGGTAACGATTTCGAGGACGAAATTCTTTTTAAGGAGGGGAGTAATGTACGTCAAATTTCCGCGTTAGAGTACAAATCAAAATGCCCTGAGGTCATTTTACCCGAAATTCAGGGGTTGCCCGCAACCCTCGAATGGGTCAACTCGATGTTTGAAGGGGATTATGCTGTTATGAATGATATCCGAGGGGGAAACCTCGTTTCTAAACTTCTCAAAATGACCAAAATACCCTCCTCTGTCTACACGGTAAAAATGCCGTTGAGCCCGAACTTTTCAGGAAGTTTAGAATGATGTTTATGAGCAATGTTTGATGTTTAGGGCCCTGAAGGTCCCTGGCAGTTTTGTGTAAAATTACCATTTTGCCCTAGAACGTGTACAGTGCGCCTAATGAAGCAATAAGCAAACCTAAGCAATATTAGGCTCTAATCGAAGATTAATTTATTTCGATAATTAATCTAGAGTCAAAATGATTTATTAAGGTTAATTAGAACCTAAGATTGCTTAGATAAACTCTAATTGTATTCTTTAAATTCAAGATTTCTAGTCATGGAATCTTGAATAGTGTTTTCTTCTCTCTTTCCTTAAATTAAGGAATTGAGCCATACCTCATTTGACCAAAAGAATTATTTTAAATTACTAATCTAATAAGATCACCCTCCTAATCAAGTCTTGAACCACCTCAATTAACCATTTTCTCACCTAAACGCTTGCTTACAAACTCCTAATCAAAAGCCTAATCAAAGAAACACTTAAACACATCCTTAAACCACAATTACATGAACAAAATTCCTCTCCCCTGGCTTAGATGGCCGAAAATCACCCCAAAATCCCCACATGTGTTGTTTTTGATGCACTCCAAGCCCATGCCTTAGGCCATACCTTGCCCATGCTTCAACCATGCTCAAACCATGCTACCTTGTAAGAGATATTTCCTCTCTCTTCCTCCTCCAAAAGGCCGCCGGTTCCCCCTCCCATTTCAGCCTCCATGTTGCAAATTTCTATAAATACCAAGCCTTGATGAACTTGTTACACTTTGGTTCATTTGCCAAGTTCAAGCTTCTTGCAAATTCTCTCATTCCTCTCAAATTCCCTCAACTTGGCTGATTTCTTCCTCAAGACTCCAAAAGGATTTCCTTCTCCTTCCATCTAGAAAACAAAGCTTTCTTACATCTCTTCAAGACTTCTTAAGGTAGGGGTTAAGTTTTGATGATTTTTGTTTGTGTTCTTCAAGAAAGTTCTAGTTTTTCTCTTGGTTTCAAACTCCTTTTCCTTCCTCTTTCTTTTCGGCCAGAGGCCTTCTTAAAAAAGAATGTGAGCTTGATGATGAGGTTTCAAGATAATGATTTGTTGTTGTCATGTGAGAAACCTCTAAAGCTTGAAACAACTTGGTCTTGGACCATACATGCTTGGATTTCCTTTCTTTTCTTGGCTTAAGTTTCGGTTTTTCCTCTTCCTCTTTCCTTTAAGGATTTCATTTTCTTCTATGGATTTGAACAAAGTTTGTAAAATATGTCTAGTAGATCACAAAAGTTTTGTTAAGAAAGTTAATCTCATGATTTCAAAGAGCTCTAGGCTTACCCTTGCCAACCTTAAAGTTGGTCGGCCGTTCTAGAATTCGCTCTAGATTGAAGCCTATGAGCAATAAAATAAAGAATATGACTTAGTTCTTGTAGTTTTGTTTAGACAAAGTGATGAACTTTGGTCCATTTCCTTAAGCTTGATGGTGAGTTCAAACCTTAAGATTTCTCTTGAAGTCTAGGTGCTAAGAACTCTAAAGCTTGCCTTATGATGCATAATGGGTTGAGGTTTATGTTCCTCTAAAAGTCTTGCAAGAGCTCTAGCTAAGACAAAAACAAGATGCATTCATGTTTAAATTTATGTCTTGCATCTCATGTTTATTTTGATGTTATCACTAATTTCACAAGAGTAAATGAATGAACTTGCATTACCATATTTAAATTCCCAAGCTTGCATTTCATGTTTATATTTCAAGTCATCACTTAATCCTTAAAGATAATAATGAAGTTGCATCTCATATTTATTTTATGCTCTCACTTTACTTTCTAATGAAGAGTAAAATAAAGTGCATGGCATGTTTAAGATTTTGTCATCACCTAAACACTCTAGAGCTCAAAGACTTGCCCTAAGTATCCTAAAAAGGAAACTCCATTCAAAAAGAAATGGATGAGTTTTGGTATGAACCAACAATGGTTTGATTTTGTAAAATACATGAATGATTTTCAAGGAAATGTTGGAAAACTGTTTTATGAGGTCTCAAGAGGTTTAAAATAGTTTGGAATGTGTCAAAATCATGTTTTCTCAATTTTCAAGGTTCTGGTAATCGATTACCACCAATGTAATCGATTACCAAAAGGTTTTAAGGACTTTTGGTTTGGTAATCGATTACCAGAGGTAGTGTAATCGATTACTACGGCTTTTCATGCCCAGAACCTCTGGAAACCCTGTAATCGATTACTTATAATGTAATCGATTACCAAATGTCTTACTTTTAAACGATTTAACCCTAAGTAATCGATTACCGTCGTATGTAATCGATTACCAAATGTTCTTTACTTTTCGAAAAGATTTAACCCTACGTAATCGATTACCATTATGTGTAATCAACCCTTTTTGAAAACCCAGAATGAATTGAGCTTGGTAATCGATTACTAGGAACATGTAATCGATTACCAGAACACCTTTTGTTTCAGAAACATTCCAAGAGAAAACTAGCAACTTATATGCATTTCAACCCAAGAGATTATGTGATCTTATGGGTTCATGATTTTGGTTCTATGTTTGGCTCCTGTATAAATGCTGTTCTAAGGTGTTAAATGTGTAAAATTATGTTGAGTGAAGCAAGGATCGATTTAGAGAAGCTAGTAAAGAATAAGTAACTAAAAAGGGACTTGAGATGAGAATTCTAGAACACCTTAATACAAAGAAGTGCAAATCTGTTCTAGAATGATTAATTCAAGGATAAATGATTCATAATTAGTAAGACATGTACAAGAATCCCTTCATAAATGATTAGGTGCTAATTTCTAAGTATAAGATGATGATAAGAGATCTAAGTGGTTTATAACTTAGAGAACATGCCTAGGAATCCCTCATAATTGATCTAAGAATTAATTATGGAGTCTTAGGCGAAGATGGATCTTAAAAGGGTCACGAATGGAGATTTAGAGCCCCTTAAGCAAACGATATATATTTTCTGCCCTTTTATGTTGAGCTGAGTGGAATCTTGGTGAGTTCAAATTTTAGAGGAAAAGTTTAAGTGCCAACCCCTTGAGGGTAATAATAATGCAAATACAAGTTTAAAGCCCGAAAGGGGCAAAGCATAAGATACTATGAGATAGGTGGACGGAGAGTATGATTATGATGATGAACCTCGTGCACACTTATGATGATGTGATTATGTTAGTTCCTTGAGCATGAAACTTTATATGCATAATTTGATGAATTGTTGTGTTTGAAATGCATAATGTTTCAAAGATATGAATGAAATTGAGAAATATGCTCATGTGAACTAGAAAGTTATGGCAATGAGAAAGTTCCATGAAAATGATGCATGTGACTGAAATTATGTGGCATGACTCAAATTTGAGGAAATTCGAGAGTAGCTGTTATGCCGAATTTCCGTCAAATTTGAGGGACAAAAAGAAAGTTTTTGAGAAATATGAAGTTTAAAAGTTATATGCCGAACGCATTTCCTGCTCAGAATGAGGAGAAAGTAAAACAGTGGGGGTATGGACGTCGAGCCATAAAGCGGACAAAGTCGCTGGTCTTAACCAGTCGATGCGTTTCGAAGAAGGAGAAAGTCCCATGATGGGTGATCCTTAGGCCCCTACCCGTACTCTGGGAGTCGGGATTATGATATTTATGATTCGCTTATCAAGAGGATAAGTAAGAACTAGTGACGACTAGTTAAGGTATGAGCTCATAGCCTAGCTTAAGGGGTGCGGTTACTATATTATTGGTGACACAAGTATGAGAAAAGGAAAGATGTTCAAAGAAAAGTTTCATGCCACACAAATGTTGTTTGAATTATTGTTTGATTTACCTAAAGTGCTACCATGCATCCATGAAACATTATGTTGCATACATGCATTAAGAATCATTATAAAAGACATGGACCTTGGACAACAACCTTTGTGAAAACCTCATAATGAACCTATGCATGCTCAACCTTTTCATAATAAACCCAAGGTTCCTGGGACGTAAACGATGGCACTAGGATAGAGGACTTCCTGAGATTCTTTAGTAAGAATTCTCACCCTCTCTCTCTTTCTTCCGTTACGTCTTCAATATCGATGGCGTCGTTCGTGATTTTCATTGACCCGCCTACATGGGAGGTGCACTATGACCCCGAGCATCAGTCCTACCACTTCAAGGGTCATTGCGAGGTGCGCGTTTTGCATATGTGGGACGCCCTTTTGCTTCCCCCGTCTCCAGCTATCACTTCGATCCGACTTCACCCTTTGGCGACGACCTGATCTTTGAGAGGACACGACCCAGAGATGAGCACCAGGTCGTGCCCAACCTTCCTCGTCGGAGGTACCGGAATATCCTGAGTGTTCCCCGTACTCGAATTAGAGGCCGATCCTGGAGGGATCTTCCCCTTCGTTCCCTATGGGTCACGGAGGAGGTAGTGAGGACACGGTCACCCGCCGAGGCATGCGAGGCGCGTTCGACGCCCGAGAGGCGACCACGACGCGGAGGCCACTGCCCCTCGATTCCCATGCCTATCTTCGCTTCGTTGGGCTACATCCGAGGAGCTCGTCATTCGCGGGCATCTCCCCAACGAGGGGCGTCACCAGTAGGCTTGGAGTGGGAGGGTAGTGATAGTTGGGTGTTTATCTTTTGGGATTATTACCATGTATTTGTCTTTATGTTTCCCATTGTCCTGCAAGCTCTCCCACTAGTGCGGGTAAGACTTTATGTTTCTGTTATATTTCTGTTGTGATGTACTAAACTATATTATCTAAAGTAATGAGGAATGATGTTTATGATGGATGTGTTCTTTAATGTTTATATTCTGTATGTTTTATTTATTCTTCCGCTTCACGTTGTTTATGTTACGCGCAAAGGCTCGCACTTTGGTTTATATAAATCATTTCAAAAAAAAAAATTTACCGTATTTTCCGCTAAGTATTTTATAAATGAATTTAAAGAGAAGTAATAACTAATAATTAGTCTTGATACGTCCTAGGCGTATTGAGGTTAAATATTAGGGTGTTACAACTGTTGGAGTCGTCGTCGAGGAAGCATCGCCACTAAGGTTTCTTACCTACTTTACATTGAGAGAAAGGGAAAATTAGAGTTTTTGAAAGTGAGAAAGCGAAGATGAGCAAAAGTGAGTGTCTTTTTTAGTTTTCTATTTTAATTTTTCACTTTTTTGCATTTAGCTGCCGTTTGAGCATACTAGAACCCACAATTTGTAAGTCCTCGATTAAAAAGTAACTGCCGCTAAATAATTCAATTTATAGTGGTCACCATAAACCGCAATGAAACGCAGCTCAGCATACTTTTGGTAGTGAAGAGATCCACGAGGGAGTAAAGGGACATCACCTTGGAGGGCAAACCAAGCTCTAAAGGCTTTGAAGCCAAGCTATTATTAGCTCACTTTGAAGAAAGATGATGTGAAATTGATGAAGTAGTGTGACAAGTGCAGGAACACGCCTAATTCCACATAGCCCGCAGAGAAGATGACAAGATCGTCACCACGAGCTGGCCCACCCAACAAATAGGGGACTGAGTTCGTTGGATCACTCCCTTTGGCTTTAGGGCATGTAAGTCCTCGTTATTGGGATCAACTATGTTACCAAGTGGGTGGAGGTCGACCCTAGCTCCATCACCTTAGCTCAATATCAAAAGTTTGAAAGGAAAAACATCTCCACGAGATTTGGAATCTCAAAGAAAAGTCATCACGGTGACCGAAACTCAATCCATGGATTGGAAGTAAGGCAATTACTCGCGAATTTTGGAGTTCTTCCCACCATTTTCAAGCTCGGTCAAACATCGTTAGGTAAATAGGCATGTCGAAATAGCCAACAAAGTAACACTAAAGAATAAAGAAAAGGCTTGACCAAGCAAAAGAGGCATGGGCCAAAGAATTGGGAGCATACTTTGGGCATGTAGGATCACCCCACATTCGTAACCTACATGACCC